>CM062297.1:4064178-4664178 GCA_031216915.1 Pictodentalium vernedei
GGGTTCTATACCTGACGAGGTCAGTTAAGTTGTGTCCTTGGGAATGACACTTTATCCAGTCCTTCTCACGAGGCGAGAGCAATTGCTCTCGCACCTGCCTGCTCTCGCAATCTCTATTTTACGAGAGCGAAAATCTGCTCCCGTCAATTGCATGAATTTGGCAGGTCAGACATAGTCTTTCATCAAGAATTCAGGGAGACGAGAGTAAATTGCTCTCGTAAATGGTTTTACGAGAGCAAATTATTGCTCTCGCTGTATATTACTCGTGAGATGGTCTGTTTATCCCAGGTGCACGTTGACTTCGTGTGCCAAGCCACATGCCGAAATGACACGTGTATGGTGCGCATGCTTTAAACTAAGTGTCGTAAACGAAATCAATCAATCAACCAACCAATCGATCTTTGTATGTAGGTCTGCCTGTCTTTCCGTCATTCAGTTGTCTATACACATCTAGGGGTTATTTTTCACATGCCAAATTGCTATCTGTCTGTCTGGATTTCTGTCCGTCTGCCTGGATGCTGCTAACCTGCCTGCCTACACACTTGCCAGCCTACATGTGTGACTATGTCTATCTGTGCGAGCGCTAAATACTAGACTAAATATTTCAGCGTCGTATCAATTCATTATCTATCCAGAGAGAGAGAGGGGGAAGGAGGGAGAGAGGGGGAAGGAGGGAGAGAGAGGGGAGAGGGAGAGACAGAGAGAGAGAGTTGGACAAAGACAGAGGGAAAAGGCGATAGGGAGTAGGGCTGGGCGGTTTTGAAATTTGCATTTCGGTTCGGTTTCGGTTTCGGTTTTGTACAAAAACTCGGTTTTCGGTTCGGTTTTCGGTTTTTCATAATATATTGTAGAAATCCACATTTTAGAGGGTAATGTACACATAAAATCTGTCTGTATTTGTCATCCAAGTCATGAGGCTCATATAGCGAGTTGAGTCATTCGGGTTAATCAGTGTTCACCACTCTTCTCAGCAAATGGACATAATGTGTTGGGCTGCTGTAGTGGGCAACAGTGGTGGAGCGGTGGAGCCATGAGGTATCTACTATCTAGGGAGACCAGCCCCCCCACCCCCCCCCCCCCCACCCTCCACTCAAAATCCCACTTGCTTCTTCCATCCCCAAATTTGAAAAAAATATTTTTGATTTCCTGCCCTCAGTACAAGTACAGTACCCTCAGTCCTGAGATTCCCCCCCACCCCCCCCCCCCCAAAAAAAAAATCTCCACTAGCATGGTCCACAGGATTTCAAACCATGGCTCCACCACTGGTGGGAGCTGCCTTGTTCTGTCAGTGAGATTTGGGACCTTGTCAAGACAAGATGCAGAAATTCACAAGAAAAGCTACATTTTAGCAAAAATCAACATTTCCTTATTTTTTATGGAGTCGCAATGCTCTCACCCTGGTTTTGGTGGATAATGTGCAATTGTTGTGCTTATTTCGGTAATTATCACATCGCTTGAAAATAGACGTGCCCCGTGTTTCTTGATGGTTCCTGCTTCAAATGACAGTGGAATAAGAGGAACACAAATCATATTTTTTCTGATTTTGATAACTATTGTTGAAGTAAGTCGTGATATACGAATCAGTTTTATTGGTAACTCACTCCAATGCTTTCACAATATCTCTCTTAATTTCGACTGTAGATGTTCGTTTTTTACTTTGATTCTGCCCAAACATAGAAATTGGGCGAAATGGGCGGTGCCAAGGCAAAGATATTACCAACTTTACTTTGCCCTCTTGGCTTATCCCTGCGTTGATTTCATCTTATTCAAGACAGGCGATTGATGATTTTGAAGGGAGGGGAGACTGCTGCATAATGGGGGTTGAAAGAAAGTTTGCAATATTGCATCTTGCGATTTGTTGTGTTTACAAAATACACATGGTCATGACACGTGTTGATTATAACATCTTCGTATTGCCTATTGGGAATGCAGCGTGTGTACCTGACAGACCTGCAGTACTGCGCGATTCCTTAAAGTAAGTTCAAATAGTATACAAACAATTCCCAATAAGTTTTAAAAAAACTTTCAATAGTTACCTGCCATCCATTTAATTGGATGTGTTCTATTTTAATTTAACCATTTTATTGTTGACAAAAAACATAACTGCCAATGCGCAGCGTTATCTCTGAGCATGTGACTTCAGAGAACGTGCCAGTGGTCGGTTAATTAACATAATTTACTCGTCATTTTTCCCATGTGAACTTTGAGGTTTTAAAACTCAATAAATTTTATGTTTACCACCAATCTAATTTACAACGTGCTGTACGCAGATGATTTTAGGTCAAAGGTAATTTATAATACTTTTACACCACATATTGTCAGGTAACTTGCAATACCTCTTTGGTCGAATATGCCCGGTTCAGTAAATTTACTTAACAATTCTTGAATTGCATGTGTGGATTTTTACGTACGACTTTTTAATTTTTCATATTCCATCTGCTGGTGGTTCTGTAGATATTGTTTAAGATACAAGAAATTTGCTACCACTATTTGTGGGGGGAGGGTGGGGGGATTTGTTGTCAGTCCTCTCGAAGTAAGCATAAATGGCACAGCATTTACCTTTGCCTGACATTTAAGCCTTTGGCGTGCTGAAAGCAAGTGATTGAGTGGTCATAAAATTAACCAATTCTGGGAAATTTGTTGAAACCGAAAGTCTCGGTTTTTTGTTAAGGCGGCGGTTCGGTTTCGGTTTAAAAAAAAAAACCGAACCGAACCGAAAAACCGATAAACCGCCCAGCCCTAATAGGGAGAGGGCGATAGAGAGAAAGAAGGGGAGAGAGAGAAGGAGGGATAGAGGTAGAGGCAACGGCAAAGGCAGATAGATAGATAGATAGATAGATAGATAGATAGATAGATAGGGCAAAGGCAGAGAGAGAGAGAGAGAGGGATGGGGAAAGAGAGCTGGGCAAAGACAGACGGAGAGGGGGATAGAGAGAATGATGGAGAGAGAGAGAGAGAGAGAGAGAGAGAGGGGCAAGGGCAGAGGGACATGGGATAGAAAGAGGGGAGATAGATAGAAAGAGGAGGAGAGAGAAAGAGAGAGAGATGAGAGAGAGGGAGAGATTGAGAGAGAGCGAGAGAGAGAGAGAGAGGGGGAGAGAGAGAGAGAGAGAGAGGGGGAGAGAGAGAGAGAGAGAGAGAAATGGAGCAAATAGGATGGGATATGTTGTGCATATGAAAGAGGGAAATAATTGTTAAACATAAAATTCCATATTTACTGGGGTAAATGTGTTTAAACTTGCGCGAAAATGGTTAGCGCGAAAATGGTTAAAAGTCGATAAATATAGGCAAAAGTACAATTTGAGCAACCCGAAAAAATATTGAAATTTTTGCGAAAAATCGTCATTTTGGACGTCACTTTTTGATACTACTGGTTAATTTTTCGACATTACGGATTTTTACATTACTGGTCGATTTTTTCGACATTACTGGTTGATTTCGACATTACTGGTTAATTTTTTCGACATTACGGGTCGATTTTTTCGACATTACTGGTAAATTTATACACTACTGGTTGTAACAGGGCCATTTTGTTTCAGTCTGATGGGTAGACTCTCCATGTACTGTACATGGTTTATGTAATTATGATTTATGTCATCACATACATTGCAATGTATATTTGGAATGTTACATACTGTCTCTAGGTCACTGAGTTGATGACACACTACAAACTTCACAAACTGCGCTTTTGTTACAAGTACCTCCTTCAATCTGCGAAAATTGCCGTTTGAGGAAGCCGATTTTAAGGTGCCTTCGACTGAATTAATAGGCCAGAGAAATCGAGTTAGGCAGATGTTTACCATCCACGGAATTTTGAACTCGGGTGGACGACTGCAACCCGGGTCGATCGCCCGCCTCAAAATGACAAGCGTGGTAATAAAGATTAGGATATTATCACCGTATCCCTACATGGGCAATCAGAGTGAAGTGTCTTGTTCAAGGACACAACACAGTGGGATTGGAACTGAGGACATGTATATAAAACTGATATTATTTTTTGTATAATTATAAATGTGTAATAAAGATCAGGATATTATTGAGGAGGTTTTTATTTTTCACTCAAGTTTGATCAAGATCAAGTAGTTTTGTTTCTTGATTCAATAAAATCTAATTCCAGTTTATTCTATTAATGTTTTTTTACTTTGTCAAAAGAAAAAATATTCACAAGAAAAGATGAATATTTGAATGAGAATCAAATATAAACAAAATTAAATAATCTTGTTTTAAATGAATAAAATTTTGCTAAAAAAAAACAATTCCTACAACTGTTACTTGATTTATTTTTTAACTGGGACGTCAATAAAAAGTCGGCACGTCTAAATACAAACCTTTTTTGTGTTTTTTTACTTTTGTATTTGATTGAATAACTTTTGAATCACATCTTTTATAAATTATGTCACTGAACAATGATTTTAACCACTATATTTATAAATTAATAAAAATCTACTCTTTCCAATAAAATACATTTCAAAATATTTTTTCCACAAATAAAAAAAACAGATTTCAATTCTTGATTCAACACAAATTAGTAGACGACACTTGGAAATAATGGACAAAAACAGTTTTTCAATAATTACAAATTTTCATTTTTCTCATCACAAGCTCATAACATACTTATGACCCTTATTGGAACGAGCTCAATGAGCTCGTTCCAATGAGGGTCATAAGCTATGTTTTTCAGATGAAACTAAAAAAATACTAAAACTTGAATATGATTATTTGAGTGTAGTGTTGGTCAGTTACATCAATTATATTAGAGAAATAATTAATATATATAATTCACCCACAGAGTGGAATTCCACCAATGATAACTGTAAATAAATTCTATGAATAAAAAAAAATCCCACGAAACACAAAAAACCCATTGGATAAAACTTAAATTGTGTTTAGTTTTGATTTTAACAGAGAATTCCTCTTCTCTAAGTGGAAATTCCACTCAATGAGTGTTGTCATGGTAACAAACCAATAAACAGTTAATTAATAAATAAACTACTGTATGTGATAATAATGTATTATATAATAGAAATCCACCGTGACTATTAATACATAATCCACGGGGACGTACATTGTATGTTTTTGAAGCAAAAATTGTAAAAAATGATAAAATTTGAAAAACCTATTTTTGTGAATAGAAAGAATTTTAATTAAATTCATCATGATTGAATATAAAATTGTATTGTGAGACGACAAAATTTGTTTTTTATCAGTAATTTAACAGCTAGACCTAACCACGCCTTTATTGAACATAGTTTACTGTCACTTCATTTATAAATACAATTACTCCACAATAAATTACAAAAAAATAGTTCTGGTAAAAAATTTGAGAGATTTTTAGAAATAGCAGACGACACTTGTAAAATAATGGCTAATGCCTCAAAATTTCTGTGGTAACTAAAAATTTCCCATTTTTTGCTAACAAAATACAGCTTATGAGCCCTCAAAATATTGCTCATGACACCTCATTGGAACGAGCTCAGCGAGCTCGTTCCAATGAGGAGTCATGAGCAACATTTTTGAGGCAAAAATTGTAAGAAATACTTGAATGACATATTTTTTATGAATATTACATGTGGGGATTACATGTACAGCCATTTCATTAGATAAAGGTGTGATTCTGTATGATGTAATCTGTGTTATAGTCATTTATAATGTATAGTACATGGTGGAAGGTTTACTATAAAACACCTAGGGAGTGGAATTCCACCCAATCATAATTTAAATAAAATCTGTTCAACAAAAACATGACAAAGAAACTGTTTCAAGTTGAAACTTGTGTAACTTTTTCTGAGAGAATTTCTGTTATCTGAGTGGAAAATCCACTCATTGAGTGTTATAGTAATCCATCCACTCATACTGTATTAAACTATTGTATGATGTATTATATAATAGAAATGTTTGAATTTAAAATTATGTGATAATATTGAGAAATGACAATGTTTAAATAGTTGTATATTATTATAATTTGTAGATATTTATTTTATCTGATTTGTAGGATACTATAGCTAGAGATTTATTATATTTATTATAACTTATATCCCAGGGTTTAATTATTCCCTGTTTATTATTTATAATGGTTGATATATACTTACCATCCTTACTGAATTCTACAATACAGTTGTTATCATAACTACATACATATAATCCACCGTGACTATTAATACATAATCCAAGGGGACCGCGTAACTCTGTATGTTGTATAACTAACAACTGACATTGTAAATCATCACTTAATGTCACAATTCTATTATTATAACAATCTGATATAAATATACGCTTACCACATGATGAACTTGTTACAAAACATGGAAAATTGAATATTTTATCAGATTCATGGATTATAACACCTTTATCTGACACAATTCTAACAACATCATCACAACAATCAGAGATACAGAATCTATCATTAACTCTACAAATTCCAAAACAAACATTTAATAATTTTATCTGTGATTTTTGTGTTAAATTATTTAAATTATAGATATTTATTTGTTTATCATCAGGAAGAGTTGTAGCTAATAAATCATTATACATACACAGGTCGTATGGATAACTTGGTAACTCAACTGATGTGATAATATCACCATTATTGTTTATTTTATGTAATTTATATGGGTCGTATGTTACTATCACCATCTGTCCGTCTATATAAGGTTTTATATTAATAATACCATAGATGTAACCCTCCTTACAACTCAACTGTTTAGATCTTACAAATTGTTTATCTGTACAATCTGTCATGGATAAAATATTAACAACATCATCATAAACATTGGAAATATTGTCATAATTTGTTACAATAAAATCATCATTTATTTGATCATCAAACTCACCCAAAAGTTTTATTTGTTTTTCTATTTCCAAGAGATTTTTGTTTGAATCTGATGTAAATTTAACTGTATCACAAGAAATTCCTTTCTTTTCCAACGATGACTTGGAATGACTTGATGATCCGACATTAATATCTTTATTAAATGTATCAAGTTTTAATTCTATATCTTTCATTTTTTTATTCAATTCATCACATTCTTGTGAATAAATGTTAATTTTGGAAAGTTCTATTCCTCCAATATATTCCAGTTCTTCCAAACTTTTAATTTCTGATTTATCAATTTGTTTACGAAGTTCATCATAACAACTTTTAATTTTTATTCTTCCAAGACTGAGATGGTCCATTATTTTATTTTTAAATCGTCCCAACTTCTTCTCTTGTTGCTTCAAATTTAAACGGATTTGTTGAAGATGAAAATCTAATTCATCCAATGAACTATGTACGTCCATTATTGGTATAACCTTCTTACTACATGTAAGATGATCAATTCTAAAACATTCATCACAACATTCCACATCGTGAATTTTACAATAGCAGACGACATGTTTGTTATGTTGGACACATCGTCGTCTATCGCTCCAATCACCACTTCCCTCTCCAGCGTTACTGGCACATGATGTATTTCCTCCTGTCGCCATATTTTTTAACTTGATTTTGATTTTAGATGAACAAAACGATGAGATGATTGTTTTGATTTTCTAACTATTCCAACAAGTGGTAAACTGTAAATATGATTTTGTGCGAGGATGAGAACCAAAACGTTTACAGATATAAAATGTTTATCTTCACTGAATCCTGGTCGTTTTGGATATGGCGACACGCCTTGTCGAAAGTACATCATTCGTCAATCAAATTACACATGACTTCCTAATATAGCTATGACGTATTTCTAAATGTAGCCTTAATGTACGTTTAGAATTATAAAAACTGCAGTGATAGAATTTACTGTGATCAGGAAATTGGAATCAATAATTTTTTTTTTTCGGAAACCCGTGTTTATGTTTTAACCCTTCACCTATCACAAAAGGCAGTCGACACTTACAAATAAAATTCATGAATAACTAATTTTTTTTATTCATTTTTTGCGTCAAAAACATAACATTATCACCCCTCATTTTATAGCTTAACGAGCTCGTTCCAATGAAGGGTCATAAGCCATGTTTTAAAATTGTTTTTGAGATGAAAAATAAAAAACAAATAATGAAAACTGAATGGTGATTTTTGTGAATAGCGCTGGCCGATTTTGGACGTTTCGTTGGGTAAATGGCTAATTGAATGCCAACTGAAAGTCAAGACATATCAACAAACAGTCGCGTGTGTTCCGACCGACGTGAGGATATTATAGAAAAGCTAATAGTAAGACATCGCTCGTTCGTTCGAAGGGGAATTGTTTGCTAAAATCAAGCATTAGGCCTATACTATAGCCTATTCATAAGTTTTTATGGAAACTAAGATGTCCGGAATTTCATATTCTCAACACATTTTTAATGATTTCTGTCACATATGCTATAAAATAAAGCTTTTAAGCCATATTCGATATCTGCACCGTTGTAATTAAGCCAGCATATATATACAACAACCCATCCCCGTAGGCCTAAGTGAACGCTTATGCGCGGTGTGTGGCTCAAGTGCAGTGGAAACTGAATGGCACTTCGTTATGGAGAGAACGTGCATTTAACAAATTTGAACGTGAATACCAAGAATTTGTTGAGATGGACACATCCGAGAGATTCATATTCCTGATAAGAAACAATGTGACCCAACTGTGCGGTATCATCTGTAATATGACCCAGCAATTATTAAAACAACGAGAACAAGTTTTGTCAATCTGACACCAAGAAGTGACATTAACAATATTACATTATAACCACTATAAGCCTTAATATTTACGTTTGTCATTTGGAATTAGTATTGTTTTATGTTTCTATTTATGTTGATTTTGTATATCTAAAACAATCTGCCTTTGTTCTGGTGTATTTGCTTAATAAATCTTATCTTATCTTATCAATAGGTCTGTAAAACGCCGTTAGGTGAAACTCACACTTGTAGCTTCCTTCACGTTCTAATGAGAAACAGACTGAAAATAAATCTGTTCTTCACGAGTTTATAAATGAATTACAACGATGGAAAAACAAAGGAAATATGGACAAGTTGACACGGATTTTATACGAGGTGACATAAAAAGCCACAGTCCCGCCATCAAGTCACCCTAAAAACTGGTCAAAATGTCTCTGAGAACTGAGCACCTTAATATTTCTGCGGAACACCATGCACTTGAATCTTCAGATTTTTTCAAGGGATTTAATATTTACATTATATTTATAATATATATTATCTTATTTATATTTATTTTATTTTGTTACAGAAGAAAAAAAAACAAAACAAAACGAGTTATCAAAACGAGACATATGACGTGAAGCGTCATTATGTGCCTAAACAGCAAATATAGGCCTACGCCCACCCCCTCTTCCGACCACCACCAAGAGCAAATTAAATTATAGGGGTGGACTCACGCATGTGCGCACTGAGATCATCTGGATGTATTTTACCGTAAACTTTAGGAAGCTGTTTGGTCGGATGTATTACATTCTTATATACCATTAGCGAACGGATTAGCAATTTCGATGGATAAAACTGGAAATTTTATGGACGTGGACTGTTTTACTCTTCCGCAAAAAAAACAAAACAATAAACCACGTGGAGGGCCGGGTTTTTTTTCTTCAGTGTTTAACCACACTTCCAACAGACGGAACGGGGGAGGGGGGGGAAGGGTGGGGGGGGTCACAAATCGTTGAAAAAGGAGGCAATGACCGTCCAAACCCAGTTAGAAATCACCGGAAAGGGGTGGGATGGCTTTCGCGTCCGTTCGATAGAGTGAAAATTTGTTAGAAATCAGAAAGTCGGTGTACCATTATATACACTCTAATGCATATAGGGGAATTATTCTACTCGTCTTAACGTTATCAACACATTGTGGCGGTGGCTGTGCGCGTGCGTCTCTCTCTCTGTGCGTGTGTGTGTGTGTGTGTGGGGGGGGGGGGGGGGTTCCACAAGTATTCATTTCTGTACAACTTATCCTGGTTGAATATCGGTGTTTGTTTTCGGGAGAAGTTTGTTTGTTGGTATTTAACCACATTTGTAACAGCCAGGGAGACATCGCGTGTTGGGCAATTTAACGGTAGGAGAAAGCGGAGTGAACAATCGTGCAGCGGCAAGCAACTGTCAGAGTCTCCAACGTACTAACTCTGAACAAGGAGTGTTAACTGCGTTGAAAGCAAGTAAATCATCGACGTCTATACGTGTCCCCACATGACGGGATTAAGTGACTTTATCCAACGCAGCTACCGCTGATCGGGATCGAACTGTCGATTTAAAGTCCAATGCTCTAAACACTTCGCCACCACTCTCCCCGTCGGATCTCTGCAAATGAAACTTTACTCGTATCGAATGGAAATAACTATTCATGAGTTTAATGTGCAGGATGTGGGGGAGAGAATGAATTAATGTTGATTGCAATGTGTCAAGTGTTATTTTCAAACATTCGATGGCCCTGATAAGAGTTATCTTATGGATGAACCGAGCGGTCTATTCAAGGATGGTTGCCAGTGGTTGGGGCTTTGAACCTCAAACTGAGAAGTTCACGGTTTGATCATGCTAGCAGTAATGGCATTGCGCCCTTGGGTAAGGCACTTAATCCCGATTGCCCACATGGGGGCACCAGACCTGGTCTTGTGAGGAGAGCTATAGCTTCCGCCCTCCATGGCTCCTACAAATTTAAGAGATCCGTAATTGCTCTCTTTGAGAGTTGTAATAGCTCTCCTTAAACCCCTGAATCCCTTATTAATAACAAATTTAAGTTTTGAATAGCTCCCCTGGCACAGGGGAACAACGAACAAGCGTTTACACATAAAGGTTATATGAAATATAAAGGTAATTTTGTACAATCAAAATTGTGGCATCGTTGTCGTGCGGTGACCAACAATTTTTCTGACAGACAACTTGAAAAATTATGATAGGGACAGGGTCCAACGCATCCCCCTTCTCCACTCCTTTAGCTTGAAACCTGGGACATACCATTTTAGCGTTAATTTAAATAAAACATTGCTCGCCAGTGTGAATAAACTATGGAAGAGTATTAGTACCACCAACACAAGTCATGGTCAGCATGTAGATCTGCCCGTCATAGTGACCGAAACACCACTAAAACAACCAACAATTATTTCAATTATCGGGCTATACCCACTGTTATAGCCCCCGTATTATATTGAGATTGATATATCCTTAAGTTGATAATTATGTGAGAAAGATTTTTTTTTTATATCAATTTTTTTTAATTAAATTTCAGAATAGTTAAATTCATAGTTTTGTTGCTGATTCTCAGATTTCTTTCTGTTACCAATATCATTAATAATTCCACACCGTAACAGAAATTGGGGGCTCGTTGCCGAGATTGAATATAAGATTACGAGAAAGCTTTATTTGCATATTGCAATTATTATTTTGGCTCACTTTCAAAACATTTAAATTTTCTTAGAAAATTTCAGTATTATTATTTATATTCTGAGAACCAGCAAACCTTTTCATCATGGTATTTATTGTGACAGAATTTATTTCTGAATTTGAAAGATCTCCTAGTTTGGCCCTTTTAGAATCTCTTAAGAAGGAGGATTTATTTCAACTTGCTCAGTGTCTAAAATTACCTGCCACCCTTGGTCTGAACAAGCATAAACTTAAACAGCTCATTGTTAATCATTATATTGAGGAGGGTCTTTTGCCTCAGTCTGGGTCACCTGTCTCTGAACCACAACCTACTGATGCCCTTGAACTCAAAAAGTTAGAATTGGAACTAAAGAGATTAGAAATGCAACAAGAAATGAAAAGGCAGGAAAATGAAATGAAATTAAAAGAATTAGAAGCTCGACAAAAAGAAAAAGAATTAGAAGCTCAAAAAGAAAGGGAACAAATTCAGGCTCAAAAAGAAAGGGAACTAAAATTAAGGGAAATAGAAGCTCAAAAAGAAATGCACTTAAAAGAATTAGAAATTCAGGCCCAAAAGGAAATAAGAATAAAAGAATTAGAATCCCAACGTCAAGGCTCAAATGTAATTTCCCCAAGTAGATTTGATGCAACTAAACATGTTAGGCTAGTTCCCCCCTTTCAAGAAAAAGAAGTTGATAAATATTTTTCACATTTTGAAAAAGTGGCAACAAGTTTAGAATGGCCAAGGGATGTCTGGACTTTGCTACTGCAAAGTGTTTTGAAAGGAAAGGCCCAAGAAATCTATTCCGCTCTATCTTCTGAGCAAAGCAATAATTATGATACTGTTAAAGAGGCTATACTCAAGGCATATGAACTTGTTCCAGAGGCCTATAGGCAGAAGTTCAGAAATTATTATAAAAACAAAAATCAAACTCATGTGGAATTTGCCAGAGAAAAGCAAAATTTATTTGATAGGTGGTGCCATTCCAAAGAAATTGGGAAAGATTTCTCGAAGTTAAAAGAAATGATGCTGATTGAAGAGTTTAAAGGAAAGATACATTCAGATATAAAGGCCCACCTTGATGAACAAAAAGTTGACTCATTAAATAGAGCAGCAGTACTAGCAGATGACTATGCCTTAACTCATAAAATGAGTCGTAACTCTACAAATTTTTGGCTTCACAAGAACTCTTTCCAAAGTGGACCTAAACCAACTTCAGATAAAACACATCCTTCCAATCATCCTTCCCATCCTACAAACTTTTCACCACCTAAATTTAATCGGAAGCCTAATGAGAATAAGTCATCCAATGCCAGCCCTACACCATTACGACCCAACAGTTCAACTAAAACTTGTAATTATTGTAAGAAAGCAGGTCATTTATTATCTGATTGCTGGTTGTTAAAAAGGAAAAATGAGTCCTCTACTTCACAGAATGCACGAGCATGTGCTCCATGCCCTGAAAATTATGTTATAAAGCAAGATGCTTTAGAAAATTATAAGCCATTTATTTCTGAAGGCTTTGTTTCCCTTGATGGGGATAAACACTGTTCCTTACCAATAAAAATACTGAGAGACACAGGGGCTACTCAGTCATTAATGTTAGAAGGCATTTTGCCATTTTCTGAAGAAAGTGCTACAGGGGCACAAGTTCTAATATCAGGTATTGAGTCAAACTCTTTAAAGGTCCCACTTCATAAAATAAATTTAAGAAGTAGCTTAGTAAATGGGACTGTGACAGTAGGAATCAGACCTACTCTACCTGTAAAAGGTATTTCTTTATTATTGGGAAATGACTTAGCTGGTGACAAAGTCACTGTAGAACCTCAAGTGGTGGATAAGCCGAGCACAGATGAAAGTATTATTAATTTGAAGGAATGTTTTCCTTTTGCCTTTCCAGCATGTGCTGTGACTCGGTCCGTGGCAAAGAAAACTGAGGTTGATAACAACCTCAATTGTGTTGATTTAAACAGCAAAGCTGAGGATAAGAACTGTCACAGAATTACGGATTCTGAAGACATTGATTTGTCTCAGACATTTTTGAGTCAGTGTGATGACTCGTCCAGACATTGTAAAGAGGCCACTACACCTGAGAGTGATAGGGGGACCTCCTTGAATGTCATTTCCCGGACATCTTTAATTCAGGAACAGGAAAATGATCCTGACCTTGCCGAGCCACGTGAAAAGGCTCTAACACAGACTGAAGCCCAAAACTCCCCTGTCTGTTATTTCAGAAAATCTGGTGTACTTATGAGGAAATGGCGACCACCAGAAGTACCCTCCAATAGTGATTGGGAGGTTATTTATCAAATAGTTGTCCCCACTAAATACCGGAATGAAATAATAAGCCTGGCTCATGAAAATCCAATGGCTGGACATTTGGGAATTAGGAAGACCTACTCTCGTATTCAGCAATGTTTTTACTGGCCCAAGCTTCGACAGGATGTTGTCGAATTTTGTAAAACCTGCCACATCTGTCAAATTGTAGGAAAACCCAACCAGAAGATTCCTCCTGCTCCCCTTCAACCAATCCCTGCTTTTGAGGAGCCATTTAGTAGAATTATTATTGATTGTGTTGGCCCATTGCCTAGAACAAGATCTGGAAATGAATATCTTCTTACCATCATGTGTGCTTCTACACGATTTCCCGAGGCTATTCCTCTAAGAAATATTAAAACTAAGACTATAGTTAAGGCCTTGATAAAATTTTTCACGACTTTCGGTCTACCCAGGTCAGTGCAATCAGACCAGGGCTCAAATTTTATGTCAAACATTTTTCAGCAGGTGATGTATGAGCTCAAAATTAAGCAGTACACATCAAGTGCCTACCATCCCAAAAGTCAAGGAGCTCTAGAACGCTTTCATCAAACACTGAAGACCATGATAAAGGCCTATGGGGAGAATAATGAGAAGGATTGGGATGAAGGAGTACATCTCCTTTTATTTGCAGTCCGTGAAACTGTACAGGAATCTCTGGGGTTCAGCCCTTTTGAATTAGTGTTTGGACACTCAGTGAGGGGTCCACTCACTGCTTTGAAGGAGAAATGGCTCGAGGAAGAGCCACCTGAAATTTCTCTCCTGGACTATGTGTCCACTTTTAAGGAAAAATTGCACCAGGCCAGAGAAATGGCAAATAAACATTTACAGAAAGCCCAGAGTCATATGAAGACCTGGTATGACAAAAAGGCGAAATTTCGCACCTTTAAATCTGGGGACAAGGTGCTAGTATTATTCCCTTTAAAGGGCAATGCTTTACAAGCAAGATATTCAGGCCCTTATATTGTTAAGCACAAGATCAGTGATACTGATTATGTTGTTGAGACTCCCGATAGACTCAAAAATACTCAGCTGTGCCATATAAATATGTTGAAAACTTATTATGAGAGAGAACCAAACTCTCTACCAGTCTCAACAGTCACCCACATGGATAAGCTGGAAAATCCTGTAGAGGATATTCATGAAGGCGGCGAAAATGTACCTCTGAAGTTACAGAACTCAGATGTCCTGAGAGATCTACAAAATAAAACTGATTATTTACTGCCTGACCAAAGAAAAGATTTAGTTGATTTAATTTTCAAATATCAACACTTATTTCCCGATGTGCCTAGTAGGACATCTGTTATTTTTCATGATGTTGATGTAGGAGAGGCAAATCCCATCAAACAGCATCCATATAGATTGAACCCTTTCAAAGCTGAGATCATGCGAAAGGAAATACAGTATATGCTGGACAATGATATCATAGAACCTAGCCATAGCAACTGGAGTTCGCCCTGTATACTCGTCCCAAAACCTGATGGCAGTTACCGATTTTGTACGGATTACCGAAAGGTGAACAGCCTCACCAAAACAGACAATTATCCAATTCCAAGAATTGATGACTGCATTGACAAACTTGGCCATGCTAAATTTGTGACAAAATTTGACTTGTTAAAGGGTTATTGCAAGTCCCTTTAACAGAAAAAGCAAAAGAAATATCTGCTTTTGTTACCCCATTTGGGTTGTATCAATATAAAGTAACCCCTTTTGGCATGAAAAACTCTCCGGCAACGTTCCAGCGCATGGTTAACCACTTAATTGCAGACCTAGATCACAGTGAAGCTTATATTGATGATGTTATTATACACACAGATACAAATTGGGCTGATCATCTAAAGCATATTCAAGACTTTTTTGACAAAGTGACCCAAGCCAACCTAACTATTAACTTGGTAAAATCAGAATTTGGCAAAGCAACTGTAAATTATTTAGGTCATGTTGTGGGGCAGGGGCAGGTGAGGCCGATTGCGGCGAAAGTTGATGCCATTGTAAATTTTCCAGTACCAAGCTCTAAAAAAGAGCTCATGAGATTCTTAGGCATGGCTGGATATTATAGAAAATTTTGTTTCAATTTTTCAGATGTTGTCTCCCCTTTGACCAGTTTATTGAGCAAAAGGGTTAAGTTTGTTTAGACTGAGGAATGTCAGAAATCCTTTAACAGAATAAAAACTTTATTAAATAATTCCCCTGTCCTGGCCAGTCCCAATTATGAAAAGCCCTTCAAATTATTCATAGATGCAAGTGACAATGGAGCAGGTGGGTATATTGCCCAGGAAGATTCCCAAGGTATTGATCACCCTGTATGTTATTTTTCCAGAAAATTTCTCAAACATCAAAAGATTTACTCTACAGTAGAAAAAGAAACTTTGGCTCTAATTTTGGCATTAACCCATTTTGATGTGTATCTAGGAACCGCCCAATGTCCAATTACAGTTTACACCGATCATAACCCCTTAACATTTATCAATAAAATGAAAAACAAGAATCAAAGATTATTGCGGTGGAGTTTAGCCCTTCAAGAATATAATTTAGAGATCAGGCATATTTCGGGAAGAGATAATGTTGTAGCTGATGCTCTTTCCAGAATATCCTAATTTAAAATATGATCGGTCCCTATTCAATTCAAGTGTATATATGTTTATTAAAAAAAAAAAAAAAAATAAAAATAAAATTGTGAAGATTATGGTGTGTGTGTATTGTAAACCAGTCAGAGTCTGCTAAAATTATGTAAAAAGTTTTCAGTACCTTCAAACTTTTTCTTTTAAGGCGGGGTGTGTTATAGCCCCCGTATTATATTGAGATTGATATATCCTTAAGTTGATAATTATGTGAGAAAGATTTTTTTTTATATCAATTTTTTTTAATTAAATTTCAGAATAGTTAAATTCATAGTTTTGTTGCTGATTCTCAGATTTCTTTCTGTTACCAATATCATTAATAATTCCACACCGTAACACCCACCCTATACCTGTCTTGCCCAGAAATGAATAGGGTGTCCCCCATCCCCACCACCGCAATGTTATTCCAAGACGAATAAAATAATGTTCCAATGCATTAGAATACACGACAATACAGCGGCTTCTTATTTCTAACAAACTCTCGCCCTACCGACTAGACACAAATAATATCCTCCCCCACCCGAAACTTGACATTTCTTTCAGCTTGGGTAGACCTCCTTTTCATTCATAACGACCACTCCAAGTCAAATATTGTTTTCCGAACGAGTACAACAGATCTCACCCAACCATACAAATGTCCAATTTTGTCCATCGACTTTGCCATCCACTACCTAACGGTAAATAAGAATTGAGTCCAACCCCGCCCAGCATCCTAAAGTTGATGATCAAATAAACTGACGCTCTATTCCAAACCGTATTTACAAAGGATGTAGCTTGACAAATGTTGTTCAACGTGAAATTTACCACCCCATGCACCCACCCACCTTCCACACATGCACACACACCCCCCCACCCACCCACCCACCCACACACACACACACACACACACAGTCTTGTCTACCCTACATACCGAGGTACCCCATTGTTTGTCCTTTGTGTGGACTAACGGTTTCTACCTCGTTTTGCCGGTACAGTTCTGGGAAAACAACCGAGGTAAAGGGTTTCTTTTGTCTTTTTTACCTCGGTAAGGCGAAACACGCAAACTCTTTTGTCTAGTTACCTCGTCAAGTTGGTAAGAGAAACGCACCCTCACACACACACACACAGTCTTGTCTATCCTACATACCGAGGTACCCCATTGTTTGTCCTTTGTGTGGACTAACGGTTTCAACCTCGTTTTGCCGGTACAGTTCTGGGGAAAACAACCGAGGTAAAGGGTTTCTTTTGTCTTTTGTACCTCGGTAAGGCGAAACACGCAAACTCTTTTGTCTAGTTACCTCGTCAAGTTGGTAAGACAAACCCCCCCCCCCACACACACACACACACACAGTTGTGTCCAATAAAAATTCTATTAAAATACCAAAACAACACACGTTATTGACAATTACCGTTAAATCACCTTGTAGTAAATGTCCATATAGAGTGCTTCTATAATATACATGAGGCTCTGTAAAGACGTCTCACAACTTAGGATGCCTTCCCCATCCCGCCATTATAACCTACAAAAAGAGCGATACACCCAACTGATATCAGTGCACGAATGTTTTTCCAACCCGCCAATGAGTAATGCTGCGGAAGTTGCCCCCCCCCCCCCCCCCCCCCCCACACACACACACACCTCGAAAAGTGCTGCCAGGTAAATATCCCTTGAGTGGCTTACACTTACGAAGATATACGACTTTCACTCAGTGCAGTGCACCAAAATTACAGCAGGAAATAAAAAAAATCGTCGAAATAATGGCCTTCCACCTCTAATTCAAGTTCCACCCCACCCAGCGTTTCCCCATTTCGAATCCTAGTGTACCAACACCGAAAATAGATGAAGATCCAAATGGAACAAATCCCACAAAAACAAAGAGAAGAAGCGTCATTGTGTGTATATAAACATTAAATACGCAATTTATAAGGCAACCAAGTGTTCCACAAAAAGTCGAAATTTGGAGATAAAAAGTCGAAATTTGGACATAAAAATTCGAACTATTGAGATAAAAAGTCGAAATTTGGAGATAAAAAGTCGAACTATTGAGATAAAAAGTCGAAATTTGGAGATAAAAAGTCGAACTATTGAGATAAAAAGTCGAAATTTGGAGACAAAAAGTCGAAATTTTGAGATTTTAAGACGACATTTCGAGATTTTAAGCCAAACTTTCGAGATAAGAAGTCGAAAAAAGGTTTCGAGATAACAAGACGAAATTTCGAGTTTCTGGGTCTGGGAATTATTTTTTTATCATGTCCCTAATACGCTTCTGTAAATATTCGACTCTTTAAAAACAAAGCTGAACACAAATGAACCCATTCGATTTTTCATGGGTTCAAACATTGATGATGGAAAGGCAAAAAATGATTTTCCAGTGCCCGACAGAGTAGTGTTCTCATGAGTTAAGACTGCACTATCGTGTTGCTATCAACTCTTTCCAATTTCCTTTCATATTCACTGACTTTTACAATCAGTTGGCAAAATTCTCCGAAATTCTTACTCAAATCAGTGACCTGTCCGGTTTTTCAAATTCATCATTCAGACATTTTTCCAACTTGGAGTAGCCAGCTGGAAGGGATGGTTGGCTGAATTGCTGTCAGTCTAAAGGTTTTGGGTAGCCTTGTCAGTGTAAGGGGAAACTCATGGACCCATATGGGAAATGCATTTATCTTGTGGATAAAACTACAAGATTTAAGCCAGAAGTAGGCCTCAGTATCAACCTCTGGTGTTCAAAGGACTAAAACAATTACCTGAGGGATATCCCGTCTTCAGAGGGGTTGAGGTCCCAGTTCGACACGTGAAGCACAAGCAGGGCTGGGACGTGTACTGGACTTCCGTACTCGAGAATACGAGTACCAGTAATCTGAAAATGTGTGAGTTAAGTATGTGTACGAGTAATCTGAAAATGTGTGAGTGAAGTATGAGTACGAGTAATCTGAAAATGTGTGAGTGAAGTATGAGTACGAGTAATCTGAAAATGTGTGAGTGAAGTATGTGTACGAGTAATCTGAAAATGTGTGAGTGAAGTATGAGTACGAATAATCTGAAAATGTGTGAGTGAAGTATGAGTACGAGTAATCTGAAAATGTGTGAGTGAAGTATGAGTACGAGTAATCTGAAAATGTGTGAGTGAAGTATGTGTACGAGTAATCTGAAAATGTGTGAGTTAAGTATGTGTACGAGTAATCTGAAAATGTGTGAGTGAAGTATGAGTACGAGTACTGAGGAAATGTATGAGTATGAGTACAAGTACTGAAAAAAGTAACTCTCCGTGACAATTGATTTTGGAATAAATCAGCATTGGTCGTATGATTAGCAATAACTCGATTGTGGCTGTAACGATTATGAGACAACAAAGAATAGTACACCCGAGTCCTATCAGCGTGTATTTGTGTGAATACCATGTAATGTATGTGTGATACGGGGAGAGGTGTAATACGGAATTGTATTCCTACCAACTTCCTATGCAAGATATGTGTGTCTCGTGTGAAGAAGATAGATGGTTTTGCAGAAACATTTGGGGCAAGCCCCTTTCGACCCCCCCCCCCCCCCCGCACCCCTTAACGTTTTGGGTTGACATTTACTGCAGATCACGACTGTGGCAGGAGGCAGCAGAGGAGGAAAGTCTCAGAAGGCTTTGGCGTTCTTCCTGATGTTCTAGTTGAGGTTATCTTCCTTAGGGTGAGTACCTGTGTGAGGGGGGGGGGGGGGCTTCTCTCGTAAAATGTGCTACTTTTCCCTGGGGGTGCTGGGGTGTGGCCTTCAGGCAAGTATAGCCTGCCTTCAGTTTTATGTTCATGGGGACATCATTGGCAAGTATAGTCTGCCTCGGGCAATTCTTGGAGGGGAGGAGAACATTTCGGCATCGGTAGTCAAACAGCTTTCTCAAGCAACGGTCCCTTTCGGGGTGTCACCCAAAGAAAAACCCGAACTTCCCTGGATCAGAGGCAAGCCTGTATGTTAATCTATTTGGTCGGGGTCCTAATGCGCACTAGTGGCGTTACAAAAAGGATAAGAAGAGGGAAGCAGGACCAACGCTCGACTCCCTGGAGATTGATACCACCTCTGAGGCTGGAGTGAAGGATGATCAGATTCCATAGCGGTTACTTAGTATCCATAGCGGTTATTATAGTTCTCATGTGAGAAGGCCATGTGAGATAGATTTCTATCTCACATGACCCACGTGACAGGCTTATTAGCATATTTAATGAGCACAGGACTATTAAATCATCGTACGTTCTTCTGAACACCAACAACACGGGGTCACGTTTCGGAAATATTAGCAGAATTCATAAAATGACGTCATTGGAATGTGTCAATGTTCATTTCTGTACAAATCTTTAACCCCTATTTTTTTGCCGGGGTTGGGATTTAAATTCAAGGTATATATATACTTCTGGTAATTACAGAAATTTTGTGGGCTCTTTCCGATAAGGAAATACGTTTTTTTTTTAGAAATGGGTAACAAAAATTGTTGATATATAGCTGCACGTCATCCTGAATTACTTTTGATGACGCCAAAGTATTTTGATGGGGAAGGGCGGGGGGGGGGGGGGGGGGGGGGTATTATCCCTGGTCAGGGTAGTGGTGATTCGGGGAAATCTCACTCTCGCGACACAATATTTGGTCCAGACACTCGGCAAGCCTGGTGTCTGGCCCAAATATCTTGCATTCGGGTGAGATTTCCCCATCACAAACCCTCACTCACCAGGGATAATAATACCCTCTTTCTGAGATATTGGGGGGGGGGGGGGGGGGGGTGCGGTGGCTCAATGGTAGACCGTTGGACTTCTATGCTGGAGGTCACGAACGAGTTCAATCCCCGTCCTGGACGACCCGCGTTGTGTCCTTGGGCAAGACACCTTATCCTGGTTGTCTACATGGGGCACAATTACGCCGTATACTAAGGCGTACTGCACGTCGATGGTGCACCCTACGTGAGCAGAGCTTGAACAGAGTTAGAATGTTGAGGAGCTGATAGTTGCGTGTCGATGCTCGGTGGTTCTCTCAGTACTCCGGCTTCATCCACCAGTAAAACTGTCAGGGTCTCGATTAGACACTGTGCATAAGTATGTGACCTTAAACACCAATAAATAAATGAATAAATATTCTGAGATATTTGTTTGTTTAGAAAGAATAGCTCTTTCTAATAACTGTAGTCTTGAAAAAGTTTGTTCACTTCTGTACGAGATAACTTGTGATTGTTGTTTCCTTTTGCAAGACGCATCGTCCACGTGGGGGTCACGGTGACGCTGTGTACTAAGACGTACTGTTCGTCGATGGTGCACTTGTTTTCAACCAATGTTAACCCTGCTAATGTGGAGTTGGTATGTTGGGGAGCCTGCCAGTTGCTCGCTGTTGCTCTGTGGTACTCTCCAGATACTCCGGCTTCTCCCACATTCTGAGGTAGTGCCCCAGTCACCAAATCAACTATTTTTGATAAAAAATCGGCCTTGGAATTTTCGTCCCTAGAAACCCATTTACACTCTAAAAACTAAAATGTTAAAATCCTACACTTTTCAAGTGCTACATTCATAATATCACTTCGAGTGTTGTTGAAGTGTAATTTTAACTCCAAAAGTGTAATATGTTGAGCACTAGATGAAAGTGTGACTGCGATTTTCCCGCAATTGATCAAGTGTCAGAAACATGCTAGAAGAGCCCGGATTACCATCTTGAGACATCTGAAATTTGATTGGGTAGCATTCCCCGCGTGCCCTCTGCCCAGCGTTCTTTTTTTTCACGAAGAATACGTCATATTTCTTTGATTTGGAATTGGTAAGTGTATCATGGCAAAATGTCCAAATGCTGAAAATTAATTGAAGCGGAGTGAAACGTCGTAATAAATTCGTTATTTAGTTAAGATTTTGTGACACAAATCATTGTTGGTGGATCAATGCGTCTGGTGACCTGCGATCCGCAATCGAAGTTTCGAACTTTCGTTTCGAAGGTGAAAGTGAAAGTTTTGTTGGAGTTGACATTCGAATTCTGGATATACCCTCCCCCATGTAGACTGTTCAGATGGATTTTGAACTGTCGTCCCCAATAATTGGATAATTGACACCCGCTAATTGAAAGCTTAAAAATTTGTCCCAGGTCAGGTTTTGGGCCTGTACAATACAGGCTAGGCCTTCCGTAAATAATTGGAACTTGAATTTTGTATCTGGTCGTTTCAACGGCATTCTCCCCCAGTTGCTGTTCGCCCCCCAGTTCAGCTATCCGAACGTCGTTGCCACCCCACTACGTCTGCGGTCTAGCCTAGTCCAAACTTGGACCCACAATGGCCACATGCAGCCAGGCACGTGTAGCCAGGCACGTGTATAAAAGTGACGTCACTTGGATTCTGCGTTGCGATTTTACTGTAGCCTCACTGTACTGTCATGAATTGTCAACAATACAATTTTATTGGTATGCATCATGGATTCGTTTATTTTGCAACTTCTTTCCAACGGCACTGTACTTTAATTTGTTTCAAAACTGGGTCCCGAATGTGCTTTATCGCAGGTGTTTAATCAATGCCTTTCCATTCGTCATTCTGCGTATCCATATTAAAATCCACAGCACGTGGTGTCCCCGAGCCCGAGGATGAGATCAACTGTGGTCTTATTCCTGTTTCAATTTTGAAATGTTGTCTTGTTGGTTCGAAATTACACATAATGCATCTAATTTAAAATTAAATAATATGAATTAGGTTAGACATAGCAGGAACAATCCGTCCGAAAACATTTTTGCTGATTCCAGAGGCAGAGCATGACCGTGACTAGTCTTTGTAAGACTGTGACCCAGGGCCCTCGGGCCCTGGGTCACAGTCTTACAAAGACTAGACCGTGACAGCCCAGCTCACCAATCAATCATTCCGCTGGTACTGGTAGAGGTACCAGTGTCAGAGTGTTACAGTTTTTCCACAAGCCAAAACTCTGCTCATCCTGATGACAATTCGCTTTGAAAAGACGATATGTAATTAAATCACACAGTTAAATGTATGTTTACAGCAGTGTGAATGATTTCAACCGAGAACGTTGATGTGTCAAACACACACACCCACCCCCACCCCCACATTCCTCAGCTTATTAAAACATATTCCATTCCTATCCATCCATTTTCATCCTATTTACTTTGTCAGACAGCCATTTGGTCAGGTAAGTTGATGTGACTGACAACCAGGACATGACAAATTCCTTATTTTCTACTTACCCTGTCGGGCAAGTGACTTACATGCCCTACATTATCTTAACTCGTTAGATCTTTAGAAGATCTTTGTGAAGCAAAAAAGTGAAAAAGATTACAGGAGTGCAATTTGCTCGCCTAAGTAGGTTCCAGGCGAGCGATATATTACCACCCTGGATTTTTCAAAAATTCCAAGCCTGCCTGACGTTGCGACACCGTAACATTGTTATGGATTGGACTGCGCATTGCGTTAGAAACATTTTTGCAGTCGGTATCTATTTTCAGGGTTTTTCCGCGTGAGATGGTAGATTTGAGCTTCTAATAATAATAGTAATGTGATGGTTGGGGGGGGGGGGGGGCGGGGGGGGGGGGCAAAATTGTTTTATTCTGAAATCTAGTTTTTTAGTTACCCCAGTTTCCCACGAGAAAAAATTTTCATTTCTCAGAAAGTTTCACCCACTCTTTTCAACTGTATTTTAATGGCGACGTTTTTTGGATAACGTTCCAGCAATTCAGTTACCAGTTCATCTGGCAGTTGCACATAGCATGTTGGCAATAGCCGATACCGATATTTTTCCGTCTGGATATCGGCCGATCTGATACCGATAAATCCAACATACGTTTTCAATGTTCAAAGGTTTCTCATGATCTGTACCTAAAACAAAGACACATTTATGAAAATACTGCTGAGGTTGCATGTCAACATGTACTCATGTATTCTCCAATTATTGAAATGTATTATACTCTACAGGTAAAGTAAAATACATGCCCTAAAATAAGACAAACCCATCATAAAAAGACGTAAAATCACTAAAATCGACAGAACCATTTCAACATTACGACTTGATCAATACCGTCTTGACTCGTAACCATTTAACCCATTCAGCTGAATTTCATTAGACTGGTTTTCAACTATGTGTCAAACAGCTTGATTTTTATGCGTGAAAGGGCTGATGCGTTTATATTTATTTAAAGAGCTGACAGAATTGGGGAATTTTGAAGTCTTTCTCGATTTACATTTGACAAGTTGGTGATATGAGACTAGGAAATAAATGTGATATGCGCAGGCCCCACAGGTCTGTGTTTTAAACCAATACAACGGCACGTTACGGCAGCAAGCCTCAAAATAGTTTCCAAATGTCACCATGACAGGTACCAAAATGATTGTGCCTGTCATTTTCAAGTTTGAGTCTGTCATGAAATTTGACCAAGATTTACATACATGTTATTTTGTTATGCAATGGTGTTGTAATTGCAATAATTTACAAAAGTGTTCAAGAATTGATGTGTAACAGTATAAATTAATGTATTTAATGGAAAAAAACACCATTTTTTTATTGTTTCTTTCTGTTATAATTATCATGGAGATGTATGCTAATTGTATTTGCACATCTGACAACAATCTTGACTTATTATCATTTATTGGAAAGCTCTGGATTTGGTTCTGTTTAAAGCCAACATTTAGCAAACATGTTTTCAAGTTTCAGACCTATATTCAGTTCTAAAAATTGTACTGGTCACCATGACAGGTACAAGTGAATTGGTGCCTGTCCAACATGCAAATTGAGCCTCACAATGATCATGGCTGGCTGCTTATTTTGAGGCTTGTGCGGCAGTGTTGCTCAATAACCTAAATTTAGCAAGGGATCCCTGCACTTTTATAGATTGAAGCGTTTGATTGGTTCTATTCGCGAACTACGTCACGTCAATACTATGTTTGTGTTGTCTGTCACTGACTCAAGTGGGGGTTTTCCGAAGTGGAAATTATGTAAAATATTGATGGATTTGACAGGATTTGAAAAGTTTTTCCTTCTAAAACAAACTGACTTTCAAAATATATATTGTTGAATAATCCCAAACAAAATTTGATTTGTATTTCATTTACGACCTGAACATTTGTGTTATATATATGGTGAACAGTTTTTAAATACTGTGACAGTGTGTTTATATGGTCAATGTGAAAAAATAGTTATCGGTAACGATATCGGCCAAATGTTTTTGAGATGCTGATACCTATATCTTGCCGATACACCAGTTATCGGCCGATACTGATAACCAATACCGATTATCCGCCCACCTCTAGTCTCATCTCATGCTAAAAACGCCACAAAGGCATCCACAACAGTCGTTTCGAAATATTGTAGCCGCGACTGGCCGGGAACGAGCTTTCAATTTCACTGACGTTTCTCACTTCGAAGGCATCAATTGATATTAACCCTGCTTCCAATCAACGCGTGGCTACATTGAAGAAAAATGAAAAATAAACATAATTTCAAAGTTTGGGACTGTAATTCTGAAGATTTTTCAGCAGTAGCCTTCGAAAGTTCAGAAGATTGAATTAATCTCCGAGTGACAACAGAAAATGAAAAGTGAAAACCCGCATGTTACGTCATTTATTTGTGTTTTAGTGTTTTGTTTTTATTCTTATTTTTAACAATCCCAGAATTCAATATCAAACGAAAACATGGCCGCCCCCAAACTGGGCCCAATGGTCCAAACCGGAGGATACAATTTTCAGTTTGTTAGCTTATGTTATCTATTGGAAAATTATACACGCGTGTCTTACCTATGAAGCTCACTCCGCGAGTCCCGCGAATACGTTCTCTATAAACCATGCATTGGAAATACACGTATACTATAAAAGAAACAACAAAAACTCTTGACGGGCAGAATTTCGTCCAACTTTAGGGGAATCAGACTTGATTCTCGTAGATAGGATTTACGAGAATCACGAGAATCAATCAAATGGTTCATAATTTCACGAGCGCTGTGGGGGTGGGGGGGGGGGGGGGGTTCTCCCCTGGGAAATTTTGAAATTATCTTATATAGTATGGTGGAGGAAGAATACCAAGTGAATGGTACCCTTTCACCGGAGACGAGAATGCTTCTGGTATCAATTGTGACTTCAAGCCTAGTAAAGAAATATGGCTAGTAAGTAAAGTAAAAGCATTATATTGAATCATAATTTAGCAGTTTATTTCAGGACAGGTGATTTGTTAATTCTACTGTACTTACTATTCATCTGACAATTGCTGTGGGGAAACTGAACCGTTGCACTTGTAAAAGGTTTGGGAATTCACGTCATGGAATTCAATTTTCACAAAGCTACAGATATCCTGCGATGAGGACATAATTACAAAGATATTTTAAGTTTTGGGACGTTTAGTTGGCAGATACAGTGTCACATGAGGTGAAGTAAGAACAATATTAATAGGCGAGGCTTTAGCCTCTCCTAATATATTTCTTCCTCTCATCATATTCGCTAACTAAATGTCTCCTAACATATTTATTATGCCAGCTATTATATCAAACTTGTTCATGTTTTTGTAAATTTTCTTCAATGCATAAAATGTCAGTCGAGTGTACAAAACAAAACCTAAAAATGTTAATATTTTCCGAGAAAATTTTGAAGGTCCGTATTGCTCAGTGACATTATGACATTTTCCTATTGCCTATATGCCTTCCGTTAAGGGCACCATGCTCTCATAGTGTTGCGGAGGGATGCTGTAGTGCCCGAGCGAGAATTTTCCACTATGTGTTTACTGGTGTATTTTTATGCTCCTCCAACTGGGAACTTTGAATATCGACAGCATATTTAGTTAAATTAACAGTCTTTCGGCTCAGATGTTGTTATAAAAAATAGTGAGCATTCCCGTCAGAGAATCTCGAAACGCTCATTTTGTTTCTATTCGTCGCCTGCTCGGAAGATAAGGGGAATCCCCTCGGGAATGTTTGGAATGCGCGCGCACTATTGCATGACTCCGGGCACTATGCTTCCATAGTCCCTATCAATACAGCCAGTGAGAATACGCGGATTTGTCACGTGATGTACTAAAATGCATTAAATGTCGGTCGAGTATACAAAACAAAACCTAAAAATATTAATGTTTTCAGAGAAGATGTTGAAGGTCTATATTGCTCAGTGACATTATGACATTTGGTAGTGACAATATTAATATACAGTCAGTGTAAGTATATTGAATGAATATGGGATCACTAGTAATGGCCATTTATTGGTTAATCTTTCTGCCTTGCATAATAAATATGTTTATTATTGGGTTAAATAATTCACCGCTGTACAGTATTGACAGCAATATTCACCACTGCCACCATCACATACCCACTCATCCCATTCTTATCACAAGGAGTTAATACTTCCATTTCTAATTAATTGCAGGATGTTTTGGGTTATTTCTTTTAGCTATCCTTCTGTTGACCAAAAGATTATGGCAGCGAAAGCTATAATAATAAGCTATCCACAGTTGAAGAATTTGGAGGCCGAATTCCGTTATGTAAGTTTTGTAATATTAAATTCTTTGTACTTTTTTTATGTCGGTTATGTTTCTGTCCTTTAGATTTCTATAGCTTAGTTTCCTCCCTTCACTGAACTTTTACTACATCATTCAAGCTTTCAAGTATCTACCAGGCCTTTGAGACATGCGCTATTGTTTGCATCCGCAAGTGGCCAAAAAGGGGTGTGAAAGATCATGCCTGTGACAAAACTTGGGTAATTCTGCACATTATGTGCCTTGAAATTCAAATCAAAAATAGTGTAAACATGGCTTCAAAATCAAAAGAATAATCGTTTATTAATTGAAAATAAAGTTGTATCAAATTTAGTGTAGTACCTGGTTAATGCCAGATCAAGTCCACTATTGTGTCGCTGTCGATTTAACAATATATTTTTTACCCCCACTCCCCCCCCCCCCCCCCTCCCTCCCCAATATGGATGTTGAGTTGATTTAGTTGAATCAGATGTATACATTAAACAAGTAAGGAGTGAATCAATAACTGTTCTGTGTTTGAGGTAATTTAATGCGTAGAAATACCCAAACCCAGCAATGCTTTAACTAGAAAACAATTCTGATCATAACGTTTATAGCACTGTGTTGAAATGGGCTTTTAAAGACATTATCCACAACAACGGACACGAAAGGGTGATAATGTCCTCTTGCCAATTTCCCCAAACCATATATGACCTTCATGTAATTCTCCTGCGTGAGTTTGATATGTGCCACAACGCCCACAAACATTCTTAACCCTTACCTAATGTAACTGTCAAAATCGGCCAGCGTTATGCACAAAAATCACCATTCAAATTTCATTATATTTTCATATTCTGTTTCAAAAACAGGTCATGGCCCCTCATTGGAACGAGCTTGTCAAAAGCTATGTTTTTTAGTGTAAGAATGACCAACTTTCGTTATTCAAGATTTTATTTTTGGCAAGTGTCATCTGCTATCTGTGTTGGGTAAAAGGTTAAATAAAAAAACTGAATGCAGCTGTAGGTAACCAATCTGACGGTACTTATTAACTTTGTTGATTTCATCTTGTAAATAGCTTTGATAGGGTTTGCTACAGTGTGACCCAGTTGGGATTCCATGATTCGTATATTGGCCGACTAACTGTCGATTAGCGGCCGTGTCGACTATTTTTCTTTTTGTTGGTCGGCTATCGGGCAACATCACAGAAAAGTCCAGAGTCCACCACCTGCTAGTTAACACACAGAATTTTACTAATTTCAGTTAGATGGTCCAGGGCTCGAAATGTACACAGACAGTCAGAAATTGGGTGGAGACAGGTAGAAAACGAGTGATACCTGTCACATACGACAAGTCAGTACTTAACACATCACAAAGCGAATAGACCAAACCTGTCGCGTAATATACAAAAATCACCATTCAATTTTTAAACTTTTTTTTTTCATTTTTCTCTTCCAAGCCATAGCTTATGACCCCTCATTGGAACGAGCTCGGTGAGCTGGTTCCAATGAGGGATCATAAGCTATGGTTTGGAAGAAAAATAATGAAAAAAATATTTGGGACGGTCGTCTGCAACTAGCGATAGATAATTTCATAAAGGGTTGATAATCAGTGATTGATAAGATTCTGAACGCCTATTCCGAATCATCTTATTTTTTGCATCCTGTCATAACTAGGGAATATCAAGGTCAAGTAAGATTTTTCAACTGTTATAACTATGTCCCATATGAAAATTAGATGCAAGAAGAACATGACACAATGGAAATGGTGGTGGTGAGGAGGGGGGAGGGGTCAGTTGGAATGAAAAAGTAAACAGGATAGTAACAAGCCATCTTGAAAAAAGAATTGTAGGTTCTTTTGGTACAATTCTATATTGTATGTTATCGACATCTTTCTTGGAGCGGGACCCAACAGTTCTCTGGAGTAGAGTAGAGACATACTGATTACTCACACAATTGATGCACCAGTTACGATTGTTGCCACATGATAAACTTCTTTTTCAGAAATGTTCAACACGTGCATCACAAATTGTTTTTGTATTTTTGCAGGAACATTTCTTCTGTGCTGAAGGTGACTATATTGTGGATAAACTTAAAATCGCGAGGCGCCAAGTGCCCACGTCATCACAGCAAAGGACTCGAGGGGGGAAATCTGGCATCACCGTTACTAGGATTTTGAAGGGAAGGGAATTTGATGCTGTACTGTCAGAAGATGATGCAGACGAATTGGTCCTTTTCTACAAAAGATCAGACAACAAAGAGGAGATACAAGTTGCAAGGAGAAATCACACAGAAATCGGCAGCAATTTATTCACGAAAAATCACCATGTGTTAGTGAAATACTTAGATTGTATCCTCGTTTCAAGGATATGCCCTTTTTGGTAAGATAATTGATTGTCAGTATTTCTTTGTTCAGCGGCAGATTTTCAAGATTTGTGGGTGCTCAACCAGTGTTGGTTTCTTTGCATTATTTAGTGTTAACTACAGCAGTGATGGAGTGGAATAGGATATAATTTGTAAGCAAAAACAACTCTTTTTACAAAGTAAAGAGTTTTCGGCCGCCTGGTCTTCATCAACCATGAATATGAGGAGAAAACTACATCGTCGTTCATTCATTATACCATGAACACCACTGTTCACCAGTGTTCTTGGTATGATGAATGGACGATGATTGTAGAAAAAAAATTCCAGCAAAAGAGTTGTTTTTGCTTATTGATCGGATGTCCCCAGTGTTAAAAAAAAAATGCGGGAACGATCGTGTCTAACAGAACCCATTTGCCATTTTGGGAACCACCACAGTACTCATAAAATGCAATGTATTATGCATTGGAGGGCCCTGCGATTAATCTAATCTATTCTTGATTTAGAAAATGGAATCTAACCATTTTCGAACAATCAAAAACAATTTAATTTGTTTCTCCAGTACTTCGATTTTGAGACGCGCGATCGATCTCGCTCGCCATGGCTCACGTGCATTGAATAAGCAGTGAACGATTTGTCGCACACACTGAAAAATAAACTAATTTGTCCGGCGACTCTGAATCACGGAATTAAACAGCGTTCGAATGGTTAACATTCCTCAACCACCAGCAACATTTACAATGAGAAACAAAGTGGTGATGGCGACATGGGAGATCAAATCACCCTTTAGCAGTATTCAATACAGGGGTGAATACACATCACTTTGTACATAGGCTGTCAATTGTAAAAGTGGTGATGGCGACATGGGAGAGCAAAGCACCCTTTGGCAGTATTCAATACAGGGGTGAATACACATCACTTTGTACATAGGCTGTCAATTGTAAAAGTGGTGATGGCGACATGGGAGATCAAATCACCCTTTGGCAGTATTCAATACAGGGGTGAATACACATCACTTTGTACATAGGCTGTCAATTGTAAAAGTGGTGATGGCGACATGGGAGATCAAAGCACCCTTTGGCAGTATTCAATACAGGGGTGAATACACATCACTTTGTACATAGGCTGTCAATTGTAAAAGTGGTGATGGCGACATGGGAGAGCAAAGCACCCTTTGGCAGTATTCAATACAGGGGTGAATACACATCACTTTGTACATAGGCTGTCAATTGTAAAAGTGGTGATGGCGACATGGGAGATCAAATCACCCTTTGGCAGTATTCAATACAGGGGTGAATACACATCACTTTGTACATAGGCTGTCAATTGTAAAAGTGGTGATGGCGACATGGGAGATCAAATCACCCTTTGGCAGTATTCAATACAGGGGTGAATACACATCACTTTGTACATAGGCTGTCAATTGTAAAAGTGGTGATGGCGACATGGGAGATCAAAGCAGCCTTTGGCAGTATTCAATACAGGGGTGAATACACATCACTTTGTACATAGGCTGTCAATTGTAAAAGTGGTGATGGCGACATGGGAGATCAAAGCACCCTTTGGCAGTATTCAGTACAGGGGTGAATACACATCACTTTGTACATAGGCTGTCAATTGTAAAAGTGGTGATGGCGACATCGGAGATCAAAGCACCCTTTGGCAGTATTCAATACAGGGGTGAATACACATCACTTTGTACATAGGCTGTCAATTGTAAAAGAGTCTTAATTCAAAGACTTCTGTTCGTTTGAGGTTGACCAACTCAGTGCATGACGGTGTCACATGATTGGTGTCCGTCTGCAGAGTCGCTTAGTACATACATTGGGGTTGATGAATATGAAGGCCAACATGAATGGTACATGGGGGTTAGGGGAGGGGGCTACATTTCGTAGAAAACTTTATTGAAATATCTCAGCAAGATGTTTTCCCTCTCTGGCTTTCTTTCTTTCTTGCAGGGTTTTCATTAAAAACTGACCAACAAATCAAGTCCGGCCTTATTTGTTGGTCATTTTTTAATAAAAATGTTCCATGGAATGAAAGCGCCAGAGTCGCTGATGTGGGACTTCACGTTAACTGGGTTTTTCAGCAAGCTGTTCAACTGAGATTTCTATACCCCCGCCCGCTAGGCGGGGATATATAGGATTCCTCGTGTCAGTCCGTCCGTCCGTCCGTCCGTCCGTCCTTCCGTCGCGAAATTGTTTAATGGAGGGTACCTTCATGCTGTAATCATCTCCTCCCCCAATTTCCAATTCACATAGTTGAAACTTCAGGATATGATCATACACACAATGAAAATGTGCAACATGTATAAAGTCATGCGAAAATTTTGTTTCTCCACAGTTATTTCCCTTTCTTGACATAGAACATTTTTAGTGTTATTTTCAATAGAGGGTACCTTTTTGATGTAATCGACTCCTCTTACAGTTTTAAATGCGGACAGCTGAAACTTAAGGATATGATCATACACACAATGAAAATGTGCAACATGAAAAAAGTCATGTGAAAATTTTGTTTCTCCACAGTTATTTCCCTTTCTTGACTTACAGCATTTTTAGTGCTATTTTCAATAGAGGGTACCTTTATGCTGTAATCGACTCCTCTTACAGTTTTAAATGCAGTGAACTGAACCTTTAGGATATGATTACAAACACATTGAAGATATGCAACATCTATAAGTTTGTTGCAAAACTTTATTTGCTCAAAATTATGGCGTTGATCGACTTGGAAAATTTTCACAGATTTTAAAAAAATTTCATGGATTTTTTTTGCTATTGTCAATAGAGGGTACCTTCATACTGTAATCAACTCTTCTTACAGTTTTGAATGCAGTGAGCTAAAACTTTAAAATATGATTACAAACACATTGAAGATATACAACATCTATAAAGTTTGTTACATTTTAAATTCACATAGTTGAATCTTCAGGATATGATCATACACACAATGAAGATATACAACATCTATAAAGTTTGTTACATTTTAAATTCACAGTTGAAACTTCAGGATATGATCATGCACACAATGAAGATGTGCAACATGTTTTCAGTCTTGCGAAAATTTTGTTTTTCCACAGTTATTTCCCTTTCTTGACTTAGATTTTTAGCTCACTTACATCATGCAATTTAAAACATTACCAGCTGAAAGGCGGGGTATTTGTTAGTGTCACCTTTAGGTGACACCTATTGTTTTCTGAACACCGAGATGTCACATTATTGACCTTGCTCAACCTCAGGTATTGGTGCAGGGGTAACACACCACCTGGCGGTGGATTGCGGGGGTATCGCACCCCCTGGCGATGGATCGACTCTTGTTTATCTAGGGAGTCTGGGAACAGCCTCACGCAGGGGATGTGACTGGTTGTTTTATATATGAATATTTATGAAGCTCACATTTCTATAAACGTGTTTGAAACATGGCGATCCCAACACTGCACAGTTTTGGTACGTTAACATTACAATTGTCCTTTTTACTTTGGCATACGGAGTAATAAAAACACAAATTGGGATATTATAGGCCTATATCTGCCGTAAATGGGTGATGGAGACCAACTTACCTGTTGATTCACTACAGCAATTACCATCGCAAAATCAATTTACTACAACTTTTCACTGTGGCAATGCCATTTACTATAGTAAATTTCAAAGTCTGAACATTATAACAAGTTATTTTATTGTGTATCTGAGTATTGTGTTTTAAATATAAAATGATGAGTGCCTGTGTTAAATATATGGTGAAAATTGAAAATCAGTTTTTGAACAAATGTGTCATGCCACAAACAAGCAAAACAATAAATGCATGTAGTGTTGTCTTGGGTGCAAACAGGCCTGAAACCTAAAAAGGTACGAATGATGTAAAATTCTGAGGATTCGGAAAAACTTCAAAAAGAGTTCCCATAATTGCCCGCGGACGGTACCTAAATTTTGTTACCGGCAGGTTCCGGGCTTCTTAAACCATGGTACCAATTTTTAGGTTCTGTTCAGGTCTGAAATCCTGATACTTGTAAATACTGAAAGAGAGAGAGCTTAGAAAAAGTGATTATCGGGCTGGTCTTGAATGTTGATGAAGCTTCATTTCAGAAATTAATCGTTCAGCAATCATGAGATGTAAGTTATTTTTGCTTTTATGCTTTTAGATTGATCAGGAATTCAAGATGTTATATGGCGATGAGGCTTCAAAAAGCCTCATTTCGAAATGGAACGTTCGATATGTGCCTGGGATTTTGCAATTTGCACATATTTCTAAAACTGGAGCTATCACTGAACTTCTCGGGGAAATGCATCACACCAAAGAACTTCAGAAGAAGGGATTAATACTAATAATAATAATAACTCTTTGGCCAGCCGCTGATTTGTCGCGGTCCTCATAAGAGAAGGCCATCATTCCCCCTGCACCCCACCCCCTCTTCCCCTCCTCTCCTCCCAGCATTCAGATATAAACTGCTTAATAGTGTCCCTCACTTCCTCTTTTTCAATTTCTTCAATAAGCATTCCTACCCTCTCCCTCGTGTCCCCCTTCAGCCATCTATCCTTTGTTTCTTCACCCCACTTCTGCATTATTCTTCCAGTAAATTTTATTCTATGAGGTATATACTGTGGGCATTCCAAGAGGAAATGTTCCAGGGTCTCCACTACTCCAGAGTGGCACATTTGGCATCCCTTTTCCCCATCTCTCCCAATTTTTCCCCGAAGCTCCAGTGATCTTGATCTCAGTTTGAACAGCAGTGACCCTCCAAAGGTGCCATCTAGGTACTTCTCAAAAGCTGGCTTTTCTTTATATTGTAACCCCTGCAGTGATCTTTTCACGCTAACCCCTGCTCGCCAGTTTCGATTGCAATCTTCCATGACTCTCTCTTTGACAAACCTTTTGCCTTCTTTCATTCCTACTTCTATGTTTGTGACCTCTATAGAGTAATTGTCCATTAGTTCCCTCACATGTTTTGACCACCCCGTTTCTATATTAGAATTCCAAATGGTATCGAGCATCAATTTGCACCACCGATTGTCAGGCACGTTTCTCAAGTAGTTAAAGTAACACAGTTTTCCCAAATCTACCCTGTCCTTGATTTTCATCCACCCAAGCTCCCCCCTTACTGCTTCCAAAGCTGCAGCATTACTCGACCCTGTTATCCATCTGCCGGCATCATTTTGAGTATTTTCCAACTTCTTAATAACGGTTTGGTTTAATGGAATCACGTCCGTGCCATACGTTATACTTGGTAAACCCACCCTCTCCCACAGTGTTTTCGCCACAAAGACCTTGTTGAAACTATTTTTCCCTAAAAGTTTTAGTTGGTTCAGAATTCTTTTCCCCTTCAGAATCAGTTTGGCTGAGTAATTTCTGTACACCCCTCTTCCCGTTATATTTATGCTTACCCCTAGATACTCATACTCTCCCGTTTCTCCTACAGTGATTTGTTTGCTTTCCCCTTCGGGGATTGAGAACTCCCCCACTCTCCATCTCTTCGTCATATCTACCTTGCGTCCAACGGGTATTACCTTGCTTTTATTTTCATTTAGTTCGAGCCGCCAAGTGTTCCCATATCTACCAACAATTTCCAGCAGTTTCTCTAGCCCCTGTTCAGTTCTAGACATTAACACCATGTCGTCCGCAAAGAATAAGCCTGGTATCTTTATGTCTCCAACATTTACCCCCTCCGCACTCTGAATTAGTTCGTCCCCTAAATCTTTAACATACAATGCAAACAAAATCGGTGAAAAGATACACCCCTGCTTGAGGCCTATATCCATAGGGACTCGTTTTGTAGTGATACTCCCTAGACTGAGTTGGCTTTGCACATCTGTATACAGTGCTTTCATGATTCCCACAAAGTCACCCCCCAGTCCGATGCCCTCGAGCTTTCGCCACATACCTTCCCTCCACACTCGGTCGTACGCTTTTTTCACATCTAGAAATGCCAGAAACATCTTTTTCTTTTCAGCCTTTGTTGATTCTATCAGTTGGGTGAGTGTAAATAGGTGATCAGTGACTCTTCGTCCTTTCCTGAAACCATTTTGAATTTCTCCTAAAAAACCTTTCTCTTCAATAACTTCCTCTAGTCTACCGTATATGACCTTACAGAATACTTTTCCGATGTTACTACTAACTGATATCCCCCTATAGTTATCTAGAACTTCCTTATCCCCCTTTTTGTGTATGAACGACACCTTACTTTCCCTCCACTCTCTGGGGACCTCTTGCTTTCGCAGAGCCAGGTTGAAAAGGTTTGTCAGGACTTCAATAAGTGCCTCCCCTCCATTTTTGAGGAATTCGTTCGGAATTTCATCAGTCCCTCCCGCTTTACCATTTTTTAATTTCGAGACCACGTTCCGCACTTCTTCTGCCGTTATTTCGCTACATACACGATTGGATAGGTTCTCCTCCACCAGTGTATTTCTTTTTGGTGGGGACCCACTGCCCCATCGCCTATCGTTTATCTTTTCCCAGTGCTTGACTAACTCTGAAGCGATACGGCCTTTATCTTCTGTACTTTCCCCATCCACTTTGATACTCTGCACACTACTTTTCCCCCGTTTATTTACCCAGTTCCAAAATACGTTTGAGCTCGAACCCCCCGTTTTCTTTATTGTTCTGGCAAGACTGCAATTGCGCTCCTTTCTATTATTATTCTTTATCTCATTCACCTTTTTCCGTGCCAGTTCATATTCTCCTTTCATTAGTCTCGTGTCATTGTTATCCACCCCTTTAAGCTTCCTACTTCTTCTGTAAGCAGCGCATTTTACCTTCCTTTCTTTTATAGCCTTTTTCAGTCCCTCGTTAACCCTGTATCCAAGCTCTCTCGTTGGGACCCTCACCCTTCCTATACACTCCTTCCCTGCCTCTGTTAGGCTATTTACTATGCCATCTGAAATACTCTGGACATTTACATCCCTAGGTATACATTCAACATTTGGTTTTAGTTTTTCCCGAAACTGCTTCCAGTCGGCTCCTTGTTTTAGTCCCCAAACTTCCTTGAAGGTATTTCTGTCTCTATTCGTCTTTTTGCCCATAATCTTAACTGTTATCAGGTTGTGATCACTACCCAAGTCATTTTTTCCCTCGTCATCTATTTCTACATCTATAACCTCCCTCCATACGCTAATGTCAGTGAGTATATAATCAATTATTGTTTTCTTATCGTTCCTCTCCCAGGTCCATTTACCCTTACATTTCGCATCCCTGTTCAGGATCTTTAAACCAAGCTCTTTTGATAGGTCCAACATCTTCCTCCCATTCGTGTTAATTTTCCTATCACCTCCCTGTATGCCCTCCTCCTTATCCCCGATGTGCCCATTGAAGTCCCCCATTAGGACAATTGAAGGATACTTACCCTCGAAAGGGATGTACAAGCAAGAACTATTTCTCTGTATCAGTTTTCCTGTTCTAAACTAGTGTTACACATACCATTAAAATAAATAGAATAACCATGCATTTCTTTACACCGAGGAAAAAATACTTAGTTTGTTCCAGTAACCTGACTGTCCCTATTTTCTGCCATGACCCTAATTATTATTAGTACCCTACCTGCAAAGCTGGAGGGGATTATAGGTTTCCTCTGTGTGTCCGTCCGGCTGTCAGATTGGAAGTTTTTCAGACTTTTTTCCACAAACCCTTTGGGCTATCAGCATGATACATGTACTTGGTATGTAAGTCTTTCATGGTAAGTTACGGTTAAGGTTCACATTTGCTTCCGGTCTGATGATTTTTCACAGAGTTACGGTCCTTGAACTTAGAAAATTAATGGAAATTTCAAATTTTCCATTCGACTCGCATTTTGTCCGGTCCGATGATTTTTTTTTTAGGTTCCGCTCCACAGTTTTCCAGGCATTTCCAAATGTGACATGCCATACACTCTCTTCAAATCCAAATATCCTGTAACTTAGTTATCAAACCCATTACATGTATTACATTTCCCAAATCCACAAAAAACATATAACACTATCTGACTAAGTAGAAATAAACAATCTGAATGTGGGTGGAATTATTTATTGTCAAAGGCAAGACTTCACCCTGGAAAATTGCCTGAAAAAATACTGAAACCAGTCATTTTCAGCCACCTAGCAGCCTCAAAAGCAGAATTTTCCCACCAACCCCGCCTACCCACCCCTGGAGCAGAGCATCCCTTGTTTCTAAAATGCAAAACAAAAATTATATGTTTCCGTCTCATTTTTTAGTTACCTGTCTGGTAACAAACCCGTGTAAAAATTACATTTAAAAAAAAATAGCCAATTTTTCGAAGCCACTGTTTCCCATAATTCATCTGGTAATGTACCCCTGTGTATCAGACTCCAACTTTGGACCAAAACTTCAAATTCTCTTGTCCAACAAAAAGCCTAATGTAATCATATATCTGATACTAAAAATATATCTCTATTTTACATGGCCTTAGTTTCAACATACGCCCTTTCTTTAGAATTTCACCCCTGTGCAATAGTGCGAAACTGTGGAGCGGAACCTTACAGAGTTATGGTCATTGAACTTGGAAAATTCATTGAATTACTCCCTCATTACTGAACAGCAATAACCGATAGGGGACAATGTATTGCATTTAGCAAAACTCTCAGAATGCTTGTTTTCAATTTATTTATGCATTCCATAAAATATTACGGTTTCTTCAGATAGTCCACGTTTAAAGAGCTGAAGAAATTCACTTTCGAGGTTTTTATTAAATTTAACCCTTTACCTAACGCTACAGCAGAAGACACTCGTAAAAAAATTCTCGTATAACTAAAAAAATTTCATTTTTTGCTTCCAAAACATAGATTGTGACCCCAAATTGGAACGAGCACGACAACCTATGTTTTGGAAGCAAAACATGAAAATATTAAAAAAATTGAATGGCGATTTTCGTGTATTGCGCTGGCCGGTTTTGACCGTTACGTTAGGGAAAGGGTTAAAGGGGCGACAGCAGTGACTTTTAAAATATTAATTTCATATTTAACACAACTTATTTACCATTTATCAAAGCCATAATCAAGCTACAGATGCCTTTTTCCATGCCCATTATCGTGAATAATAGAGATTTTTCATTCACTGGACCGGGGAGCGCGGTGGCTCAGTAGGTAGAGGTGCAGGCTGCAAGCCGAGAGGTCCTCGGTTCGAATCCCACCTGCGGCAACCGCGTTGTGTCCTTGGGCAAGACACTTCATCTCCATTGCCCGCGTGGGGGCACGATGACGCCGTGTACTAAGGCGTACTGCACGTCGATGGTACGCATGTCTTCAACCAATCTAACCCTGCCTGTGCTGCAGTGCGGAGTTACGATGTTGAGGAGCTGACAGCTGCTCGTCGTAGCTCGGTGGTTCTCTCCGGGTACTCCGGCTTCCTCCACCCGTAAAGCTGTCACGGTCATGATTAGCCATTGTGCATAAATATGTGACCTTAAACATCAATAAATAAATAAATAAATTCACTGGACCTGCACTCTGGAATTCAAGTTTAGGCATTGCCTGATTGGAAAATCTTAACCCTTTACCTAATGCTAGTAGCAGACGACACTTGTGCAAAACATTCTCGTATAACTAAAAAAAAATCATTTTTTGCTTCCAAAACATAGCTTATGACCCCTCATTGGAACGAGCGCAACACACTAGTTCCAATGAGGGGTCATAGGCTATGTTTTGGAAGAAAAAATTGAAAATGTAAAAAAAAATTGAAAGGCTATGTTCGTAATAAAGTGCTGTCCGGTTTTGGCCTTTACGCTGGGGAAAGGGTTAAACAAATTAAAATTTCCTCTTTCTATAGAGGTTTTTGATCCCGCCTGAGTGTTCCGGTTTCGTTTTTTGTATGTCAGAAGTCTCAATTTTTCTTAGAGTGGGGTTAATTTATGTGACCATCAAAGTTTTGAATACTTAACCCTTTTATTATTTTTAAATATCATTTTTTAAAATTTTTCAAAGGTTTTTAACAAAACCATATCATGTGACCCCTCGTTGGAACGAGCTCGACGAGCTCGTTCCATCGAGGGGTCACATGATATGGTTTTGTTGAAATTTGTAGAAAAACAATATTTTTTCAACTGCTGAATTTGCATATTACGCGGGCGGATGCGGCCGATTCGTTGGGTAAAGGTTAAACAAATGAAAGATATTTTTTTCAGATGATCTGTGTAAAATGTCGTCACCTCGGATTTTTCGCTTACATGCGATTTGGCCACCGATAATAGTGACGTCATTGATGATAATGTACATCTGGATTCACCTGTAAAGTTACTGAGGCCGAGAGATCATCAGTCACCAAAATAAATTCATGCTCTCCCAAACTAAAATGTCGGACAGTTGAAGCTTTTCAGATTATGTGAATGATTTATGTGACCGTGAAATTCTTGAATATTTAGACACAAATGCATCAGATATTTTCTCTGACATGTGTCAAGTGCACACTCTTCAGACTTATCAATTTCGTCAGAATGTATCACCGAGTCAAAGTCTGTGTCCGATGGCAGTGATATTGTTGACAATGCGCACCCGGGAGGAAAAAAAATGACAAAGACATCATTTGTAAGGTTGTTTTTATTAGAAATTAATAATGTACAAAAATACACAGAACAAAGAATGAAATATAAAGATATTTCAAATTTTTACAACAAATTTACTACAACCCTTGAAATCATATCAAGTCTGGTCAAAGAGCATAACAACATGCCAAATGACGAGCGTTAGGCAGTCGGTCACGTGGAGTCGTATCACACATTGCTGGCAACACATTTAAATCGTACTAAGCGATAGTTCTAGTTTTGATTTGTTTCTGGTATGAGTGATGCCTATACTAGACCTTGTGCTTCTTATTCCATACTGTGATATAAAGTTACGTTTAACCAGCCAAAAACATTTGCTATGATAGGGGATTTAGAATTGAATATTGCTCACTTTTCTAATTTCATAATGGACATTTGCTTTTATGTGTAAAAGAAATTCATTTTTTGTCTCGAATACATGGCTTATGACTCCTCGTTAGAACCAGCTTGACCATCTGACCATCTCGTCGCAATGTGTGGTCATTAGCTTTGTTTTTGACACAAAAATGGATAATGGAATATGAATGACAATTTTGGTGAATAACACTGGCTGGTTTCCATCGTTTCGTTGGGTAAAGGTTTCCGAAAGGAATGCAGTAACATATTTTTCTCTCATATTTGTAGCAGAAGAAGCATGGTATGCTTTCTTGATTTTGCTAAAAATGCTGCCGTCATTCAGAACAAAACACAAAGAGAGGTGCTCCGCGATAGACATGATGCAATATTTTGTGATTTTCAAACCTGTAAGTTATACAAAGTTTGCGTTTTAGCTCGCCAGCTTGTGTTTGGGACCGTGGGTCATAGCCGGGATGTCACATATTGTGGTATGATCTGTTTGTCCTTCCTTCTGTCCATCAACTTTTGTGTAACTGCCTAATAACTTGAAAATTGTCTTAAGCTTAATCAGATCCTATATTTTCACAGTTGACTAAAGGAAGCTACATCCTTTCTGCACATGCAGGCCTCGGAATATTGGGCAACCCATCGTTTGTTCACTTGTGGGTGTTTATAACCCCCAGTAGATTATAATAGGTCATTTACGCTACTACAGCGATGTCAGAATTGGGAGTGTGGTTCATGCGAAACAGGCCTGCCGTTTTCAAAATTTTTGGTAACCCATTTATCGTTACCCTGATTTTGGTTAGGGTAACCCACTTTTCGTTCCCCTGAAATTCATTTAGGTAACCCGTTAGGTAACTAAAAATTATACATGTTATCACCAGTATATTCACACATGAAATGGTGTATCAGGGCCAAGACCTTGTCATCTTTTATTTTAACTTTTAATGGTATTTGGCAGAAAATTTAGCATACAAATATGGTTATCACCAGACCAACCTCTCTGAGCTTCTAACAACATTCATATATCAATTGTTTCAAAATCTCGCAGTGCCAACTTCTTGGCAGTGACAGATCCCATTGGTGAAATAAATACCCCTCCCCACCCCACACCCCCTCCCCCCAAAAAAACAGTTAACCCTGACATAACACCCACCCACCCCTACCACTACCCCCTCGATTTTTCAAACGTAATAACTGTCTCTCATTCCAGCATCAGCATATTTGTTAATGTCCATACCCATGATGTCGCGTTATCGCACATGATTTCATCTGATTACATGTAATTGGGGGTGGGGGAGACTGCGTGTCTTTGTAGTATATCCCCTGCAATTCGGAAAGTTTGCCTAGGCTAAAAAATTGCCTAGGTAAACAAATCTCCTTAGGCAATTTTCCTAGTCAAATTCAAAATTCTTGTTGAACTGGGGTTCTAATGTTATTTTAGATCCAACCCTTCTCGAATATGCAGTCACATTTCATTACCCTGCCTTTCATCAAAGTTTGCTCTCAGATTTTTAAGTCCCATTTAATGGCTGGATAGGGAGGGGGGGGGGGGGGGGGGCTGCCCGGGCAGTCCTTCAATTTTTACGTGCACTATAGTGCTTGCGCACGTAGAGCACAGGCAAATCCCTTTGGTAGCGCCCTAATGACAGCGCACGTCAGTAAAAAAAAAATGTAACAAAACAATTATCTTCTAAGGCAATGTATATCCCCGTGAATCATCGTGAATGGATAGGGTTAACAGTGCCTAGACATCAATTGAAATAGTTATTAACCAATCCTAGTGTTGAAGAAGTCCTCATTGAAGCCTTCTTCATCGCTAGATTGGTCAATAAACGTGTTGATTGTCACCCGAACCGTCCCCAGCTAAGCCAGCCAAGTTCAGTCAGAACTCAGCAGCAGTAATCACTATCAAACCTGGCAGATGGTTTGCGTAAAATACAGGTTATCAGACAGGATTTCAGATGTGAATGAAACCTGACAATGACACCGTGGTTTATGAGAAGCACGGAACCCGCTGGTAATGAAATTAGCTCCCTTGATGTGCAACATTATAACTGAATGAACACCGACCTCTAGGAAAACATGGCCAAGGTCAAAGTCAAAACAACACAAGTGAAAACCATCGCACTGAAACAATTCACATTGTAAAGTACACTGCATTCGGTCCTTGTCACTTAAAAATAAGCGACTGGTCACACAGAAATGAATACCTAACTTGAGTGAATTAGGAATAATGTTTGGGAGGAAATTGGCCAAAAAATGACTATTTCCGATTGGGAATGGGGCCGATATTTGGCCACTCTCACCGGTAAAAAAAACCCTGTAGTTTACACATATTTTGTGGTGTATTAAACAATAGACTTTGTCTGAAAAAAAGAGCGCATGTAGGGTAAATTACGAGCGCTGAACACAACGCACGCACTGTTTTCCAAAAATCGAAGATCCAATCACTGGTTGATGCGGCGGTATCGGATCATTGGCGGTAACGGATCACTTTGAAATTTTATTTTGAACAACAATAAAGTTATCGTTTTTCTGTGAACTTGGAGGCCATATTTTTGAAGGCAATTTATTTCTTGCACCAAATACCAAATATTAGCTTCTCACTCAATATAGGAGTACTCATAAACAATAAATAACTTTTGTGCATGCACCGTGAGCACCTAAATTGCAGAAAACGCGAAAATACAAGGACGGCAAAAAGTTGTTTGTTTTCTGGTAATGACATATCGAAGGAACAAATTTCTATTATGAGTTACTTCATATGAATACACGTGTGATTTCCTAAACCAGAAAAAATGCTGTGTTTCCATTTTAAGTTATAACAGTAACTTTTCTTAAGGCTCCTTTTTCCTTGTGTAGCGGATCACCCATTTCCGCGTTGTTCATCGATATGGACACAAAATGTTAACGAGAACAAACCGCTTCCCATCCCACAGACGATATCAACTGCAAAGATGGCGGGGATGGCTGCGATGACATATTAAATCCAGTAGCATGGTGTTAAACCCATCGTTACTGCCCTTAAAATAGCACTACAGCTGTGCGGACCGGGATGGGGTTGCGGAGGTTGAAAACTGCCAAATCTCGGACATTTCGAGCAAAAAATTAACGGAATTCGGGAAACTGATGGATTGCAGAAATGGTGCTAATGGTGGAGGGGGGGGGGGGGGGGGGGGGCTATGACCCCCCCCCTTCCCCCCTCCCCCTACGTCGGAGAACTCCGGCATTTTCGTCGGATGACTTTACTCATCTTGTGGACACATTCGACAAATGGGAAACGCGCATTCCGAACCTTCGCATTCAAATGTATTGGAGATGTCACTGGGTTCTTTCGGGCCTTGGTTGGACAAACACTAACACCAAGACAGAGAGTCGACATGGGGCAACGCTGGCAAACACAAAGGGGTGAGGGGGTGGGGGGGGGGGTATGTATAAGGATAAATGTACACTTGGGCAATGGAAATAATGTTTGAGAATATGATGGAAAACTGATAGAGATGTTGGGTTTTCTTGAAATTTTTCCCCGCGAAACAGTTGACGTTGCTATTGACGTCGTGACGTCATGATGTGCACACGACTTCATAGAGACGTTCACCGCTATTGATGTCCACTGTAGACACTGACAATCTGACATAACGTTGTTTTGGTCAGAGGGTGGGGATTACCTGTATGGGGTGGCTATTATAGTAGTGGTATGTACCCTTGTAAGTCACCCGTAACTGTTATTAGCTTAATGGGTTATGTTTTCATATGTCTTGTATTGGTAATATAGACAGTTAGGCCAGGTGATACTGTGGTCGGGGTAATGCATGGGGGTTCAGTCAGTGTCAGTATTTAGTACTGTTAATTTCCTTTAATGCTTTGTAATATAACTAAAGTATATAGTCGGTAATGTTTGGGGTGGGGGGGGGGGGGGGCAATCCCTGGTAGTTTAGAACGGCGGTATTGTATGGGTGGGCTATATCCCTGAAAGGACCTTGATAATAATAGCTTATCGACTGCGACAATGCGTGGTATTATTCTATAACTGGTATAGGTAATTGGTAATGTAAGGGTGTATTGTGGAGTGGTGGTAATGCCTGGTAGTTTAGTACGGTGGTATAGCATTGGTCGACTGTACCATGTAAGGCCCATCTAGCCCTTGGTACTATTAACCTACCGGCGGCAATGTATTATCCTATAACTGGTATACGTAGTGTAAAGCCAAACAGTATTGTGAAGTTGTGTATAATGCGTAATAGATAAGAAAGGTGGTATAGGCTATAGCGCGTTTGTTGTCCTCTCGACTCCCTCGTTTCACTTCATCCTGGCCTCTGGCTAGGCATCTCCTGCCTGCCTGCCCCCACGGGTTCTGCCTGACTGCTTGACCTCTGGACAGGCCTAACCTTCCTGTTTGCCTCGGGGTTCCTGCCTGCAGGGCCCGCCTGCCTGCCTGGCCTGCCAGGCCTGCCTGCTTGCATGCTAACCTGAAATGAGTCGAAGAGTCGTTCAAGGAGTCAGTCGATCGAGTGACTTCACATACGACTCCAAATTCGAGGAGTCAGTCGATCGAGTGACTCCACATATGACTCGAACGACTACATCAGCGGGTCCTGCCTGCAGTGCCTGCCTGCCCCCGCAGGTCCTACCTGCCTGCCTGCCTGCCTGCCTGAACGACTCTTCTACTCATTTAGGCAGATAGGCAGGCAGACAGACCTGGCCAGGCCAGGCAGGCAGGCAGGCGAGCCCTGCACGCAGGACCCCCGGGGCAGACAGGAAGGTTAATCCTGGCCAGAGGCCAGGCAGGCAGGTCACGTGAGGTGGCAGGCATGTACGCAGGCGGGCGCGCGGGCAGGCAAGCAGGTAGGCAGAAAAACCAACTAGTATCATGGTTTTCATACGGAATGTGGCACCACCAAAAGTAGTCCCCTTCCTTCTATGGGAATTTAACACTGGCTCCCCCCAAAATCTCCCAAATAGGGCCTGATTCATACGACCTATACTACTAGCATGTTGTTGAGCTGCCAGTTGTTCATCTTTGTTGATTTATTTTCTCCCGGTATTCTAAATTCCATGCATGCACTGTACATGTAGGCTTTCACGGTTACAATTCACCAATGAACCCTCAAACACCAACTGATACGAGCATGGGTGGACTGGAGTATTTCGAGTAAGAATATTGAGGAGTTGATAATCACTCGTCTCTGCTTGGTAGTTCTCATGGATGACTCTGACTTTCTCCACATATAAAACTGTCTCCGACACGACTTGACCATGGCTGTCGAAAAAGTCGCTAAACCCCAAAACCAATAAACAAATAAATATCAGTAAACAAGTTTTAACCCTTTACCCCAAGTAACGGCCAAAATCAGCCAGCGCTTTACACGAAAATCGCTATTCAATCTTTTTATATTTTCTTTTTTGCTTCCAAAACATAGGTTCTGACCCCCTCATTGGAAGGATCGCGTCGCGCTCGTTCCAATGAGGAGTCATAACCTATGTTTTAGAAGCAAAAAATGAAAATTTGTAGTTACATGATATTTTTACGAGTGTCGTCTGCTACTAACGTTAGGTAAAGGGTGGTACCCTGACAATTTCTACACAGACCACAGTGAGCAAGTAAATCGACAGCTACATGTATCTGTAAACTAATTTGGCGTTTGCAGGGGGGTGGGGGTGGGGGGGGGGGGGGTGAAAACAAAAGTGCTTCTTATGTTATACAACAAAGATATAAGCCAGTTCACTTAACAATCCTGGGATATTTTGAAAATGATTTTTATGTGATTTATTGTAATTTCTTCGAGAAAGCGGTTTTTCTTGTGGCCATTAAAATTTATATCACTTTTATTTTTATTACATGTTTTTGGTTGAGATTTAGAGTTACCCAAGAAAGAAATACGTAGTTGCCTCGAATGCTTCCAATGGGAATACTTTCATTATTGCCCCCAGACTGCAGACAAGGCATCTCCCCCATCTGGGTACGATATCTCAAGCGCAAGTGTGCGATGGGATGCCTGATCCGATATCGCCAAAATTGATCCGGTACCGCCGCAATCAGGTCACCAAAAGGCGTGCATTATTTTGTCACTTTCATGCAGTGGCGGCGCCAGAAATTTTTTTTTGTGTGGGGGGGGGGGGGGCAACTAGGGGGGGGGCAGACTCCCATGAAGGGGGGCAAATACGTAAAGGATCATATCATTACTTTGTTATGAGGTAGTCCAAACTTGGACCCAAAGTCCGTAATATACTTTTTTGGTTTGGTACGTCCTGTGGACGTACCAAACCAAAAAATTATATTACGGACTTTGGGTCCAAGTTTCGACTAAATGTAATGGTAATTAGCGGCCCTCCTTTCAAAAAATCCTGGATCCGCGTCTGGTGGGTCTATGCGTGAGAGAGAGAGAGAGAGAGAGAGAGAGAGAGACTCATAATGCCCGTCTGTCATAATGCGAAATCCATGATTTTTTTTAGACAAGGGATATGGATAGACATGCCTTTGTTGGCTCATAACTTAATTATAACTTATAAGTATCTGCATCCGAGTCTTTAAATCTCTACTGCCTGGATGTGTTCATCAGCTAGCCTGAGGCTTTGGGCTAAGTGTGTATGGGAAATTATTGGGAATAAAAAAGAGAGGGGTGTGTGTGTGTGAGAGAGAGTGACTGAATGTGTTTGTGTGTGAGGGTGGATGAAAATGCATGCGAGATGGTTGGGGGGGGGGGGGAGGGGGGGGGGGGGCAACTGGGGGCAAAGCCTTCGTTTGGGGGGGGGGGGGCAAATGCCCCCCCCCTGCCCTTTCCCCCCCCCCCCCCCCCCCCCCGTAGCGCCGCCACTGCTTTCATGTACCATATCGGTTTGAAACTTGTTTGCATTTTTCAAGGAGACAATTGTCTTCACACAGATGTATATATTTAATAGGAAAATACATCGATTGAATTGGCGGCGGCCAATTTTTGAAAGGTGATCCGATACTGCCGTATCAACTGCATTTAGGCATATCCATTTCAAACGATAACATGAATGCTGGACGATTTGATTCAGCACTTGAGGTAAACGAATCACCACTTGTGTTGGACAATAAGAACTAAGTAATAACAAATAATGGAAAAAAAACCTTTATAAAAATTGTAAAGGCACACCGGCGATAAGGCAATCATTTAGACTTGCCATCTCGCGAAGATAAACTTTAACCACGTGTGTTTATATCCAGAGATCATTTCATTGGTTAAACACAGTTTCACAACAGTGAGAATTTGTCTGACCCCCCAGGACATAAAAACATTGCATGTCGTATTTTTTATGTTACAGAGTTATTGATTTGCTTAATGGAAGCAGAAAGAAAATTTGTATCCAATGAAGAGTGACCTACTATGAATCATAAAAATAACCACTTGCACACGTGTTAGGTTGGGGAAAACTTGTTGACAACGGTCGCAAATAAAGTTAAGGGATAAAAAAAATTGATGAAAAATGTGTAAACAAAGAATTTGAGTCGGTGGGTCTAAAAATATTTTTATTTTGGTCCAGACAAATGTTTTTTCGTGGTCCTGATGAACGTTTTTTTCATTCGCGTCTGTTTCGTTTTAGGCGAACGGTACGCGGACAGAACGGTCGTTCGCCTCAAATCGGCAGGCATGCGAAGGGTACGGAGCAATGTGCTTAGGACGGTATGCTGTAATTTGTAGCGTGTGACAGTAACTTGTCACTGCTTAATAGTTTCTCCAGGCACTCACGTTTTCCTCCACCAACAAAAGTAATACACACTTCGACCACGTGGAAGTCCTGATGGAAACATTCCAAATTTAACAAGTGCTGTCTTTGACAGAATCTAAGCCTTGCTGAAATACTACACCATGGCTCTTCCTAGGGGCTGTATGCTTGGTAGGTGAGTACTTGGGTGTGGCTGACCCTGCATGTGGAGATGGGTATTAAGGGACGATTTGTCCATGGTTGTGACCCCTGATTTTTGTGTTGCTTGCCCTGTGAAGCGGGGTGTGACATATTGGGATTACTTTTGTCATACGCGTCGTCGTCCATGCCACACCTACTTTTATCCGCAACTCTCTTTAACCCTTTACCTAACGCTAGTAGCAGACGACACCCTTAAAAAAAATAATCGTATAACTAAAACAAATTCATTTTTTGCTTCCAAAACATAGGTTATGACCCGTCATTGGAACGAGCGTTACGCACTCGTTCCAATGAGGGGTCATATCGTATGTTTTGGAAGCAAAAAATGAAAATATAAAAAAACAATTTAATGGTGATTTTCATATATAGCATTGCCCGGTTTTGGCCGTTAGGTAAAGGGTTAACCAATGAATGGATTTTAATGAAACTTTCAGTGATTCTTCATTACATAATGCCTTTGTGCACCTCCTATTTTATTTTTTTATCTAATGTATTTTTTCCAGAGTTGGGCCCCTTTTTGACTGAAAATTCAGTCTGAAACACCTTTGAGTGTATATATATCAGTCATTGTCAGGTGGATTTTAATGATATTTGGTATGCATATGAACCAGGATGGGGGACAGGAAATCCACTTACAACTGTTATCGTCAGTAGTATGTCATGCACGTTTCAGGGCCCAGTTGGATGACCTCGGTGGATGACCTCGGAAGTGACGTCATGTCACGTGACTTAGTGGCGCCATGTTGTGACGTCATGGTAACCCGCGTGAGCGGCCATCTTATGACGTCATCTCCATAATGATACGTGGTGTTAGTGCGCAAGCACAGCGCGTGTTGTTAGGGAGATACGTGTTTCCATCGTCCATTTTGTATACTGGAGGCCGCCATCTTGATTTCTATGGTCGCACGTGATTGCTATGTTACATAATGCCTACAATAGGACAGGGGTATGTTCGGAGGGTATGTTCGATTTAAACGGAGTATTTTCTGGAACGACTTCCCTGGAAAATTACCACAAACAACCCGACAACTTGTATTATTTCGAATTCTTCCAGAATTCTCTGCTTCTATCTATATATGCAATAGTTTACGTCTACCTAGGCATGTTCCTTTACTCTAGAGTATACTCCAGTAGCGTAGAAGAACCTATCAGTTGGATCAGCTTTGCTTATTGTTACTATATTTGGCTATTTCTGGTCTATTTTTGTTAGTTCTGTGCCGAAGGTCATATGTTTTTCAAAAAGGGGTGCCGAAGGTCATATGTTTTTCAAAAAGGGGTGCCGAAATTGGGGTGCGCGGAGATATGGCCATTGGATATAGTCTTTTGTTATACAGAAGGGAGATAACCCTGCATACAGGTTATGGGAAATCAAGCAGTCTGATTGATTAGTTATAATCTAGACAAATGAAACAACAAGAGTACACGGAATAGGGTCAGAACTAACAAGAATAGACCAGAAAGAGCCAAATATAGTAACAATAAGCAAAGCTGTTCCAACTGATAGGCTCTTCTACGCTACTCTAGTACACTCTGGAATAAAGGAACATGCCTAGGTAGACGTAAACTATTGCATATATAGATAGATGCAGAGAATTCTGGAAGAATTCGAAATAATACAACTTGTCGGGTTGTTTGTGGTAATTATCCAGGGATGTCGTTCTAGAAAACACTCCGATTCAATCGAACATACCCTCCTAACATACCCCTGTCCTACTGTAGGCCTTAGGTAACATAGCGATCACGTGCTACCATAGAAACCAAGATGGCGGCCTCCAGTATACAAAATGGACGACGGAAACACGTATCACCCTAACAACACGCGCTGCGCATGCGCACTAACACCACGTATCACTATGGTGATGACGTCACAAGATGGCCGCTTACGCGGGTTACCATGACAACACAACATGGCGCCACTAGGTCACGTGACATGACGTCACTTCCGAGATCATCCACCGAGGTCATCCAAATGGGCCCTGAAACTTGCATGACATACTACTATCGTCCACTCATTTTTAGCTCAACTTTGACGAAGTCAACTTTGAGCTTTTGTCATGGCCCATCGTCCGTCTGTCCGTACGTCAACAATTCGATACGGCTCGGGCTATTTATGAACCGATCCTTACGAAACTTCTTGGGTACCTTTGCAATCACTGGGACGAGAACGAGTGTTTTTGGGTCCGGTCTGAAATTCACTTATAATATCATCACATATAATGCAGGGTTTTTTCTCGTGCACAAATTATTCAAATTAGACTTAACTTTGATCTATTTAATGTAACTTTCAGCACTGTAACTGCAAATACCAATACGGTTCGGGCTAGAGGCCGTATTTATGAACCGATCTTCACGAAACTTCTTGAGTACCTTTGTTATCACCGTGGGACGAGAACGAGTGTTTTGGGGTCCGATCCGAAATTCAAGTTGGCCGGGCAGCCATTTTGTACAAAATTAGGTGCAATCAGATTTTTGCGCAGAACTTCAATATGAAAGCGCTGATTTGAATATTTTTTTATATGAATGTTTAGTACCATGGGATACATCGCATGTAATACAGGTTTTTTTCTCGTGCATAAATTATGCCAATTACGCTTACTTTGATCTATTTAGTGTTACTTTCAGCACTGTAACTGCAAATGCCAATACGGCTCGGGCTAGAGGCCGTATTTATGAACTGATCTTCACGAAACTTCTTGGGTACCTTTGTTATCACCGTGGGACGAGAACGGGTGTTTTGGGGTCCGATCCGAAATTCAAGTTCGCCGGGCAGCCATTTTGTACAAAATCAGGTGCAATCAGATTTTTGCGCAGAACTTCAATATGAAAGCGCTGATTTGAATAATTTTTTATATGAATGTTTAGTACCATGGGATACATCGCGTGTAATACATGGTTTTTTCTCGTGCATAAATTATGCAAATTAGACTAACTTTGATTTATTCAGTATTACTTGCAGCACTGTAAGTGCAAATTCCAATACGTCTTGGGCTAGAGGCCGTATTTATGAACCGATCTTCACGAAACTCCTTGGGTACATTTGTTATCACCATGGGACGAGAACGTGTGTTTTTGGGGTTCGGTCCGAAATTCAAGATGGCCGCTGGTGGCTATTTTGTACCGAAATTAGGTGCAATCAGTTTTTTTTGTGTAGAACTTCTATATGAACGATCTGATATGGATATTTTTTTGTACGAATGTTTAGTTACATGGAATACATCACATATATTACTTTTTTTTTCTTGTGCACATATAATGCAAATTAGAGGAACTTTGATTTATTCGGTGCTATTTATATGCAATTAGTGCACATGTCAATACGGCTCGGGCTAGAGGTTGTATTTATGAACCGATCTTCATGAAACTTCTTAGGTACCTTTTTTTATCACTGCGGGTCGAGATCGAGTGTTTTTGGTTGCAGTCCAAATTTGAAGATGGCAGTCACCTTGTAATTCTGTTATTATTGTTGATTTGGTCACAGCAAATACTAATTCCTGTCATATTCATTATGTTGACCTGGCCACAGCAAGTACTGATTCCTGTCATATTCCAGTTGAGCTACAGTGTCATTGACACTTTCATTTCCAGAAATATGCCCCTTTGTTGGCTTAGAATTCTGTCCGAAACGCCTTGGAGCGTATATATCTCAGTCATGAACAGGCAGATTTTAATTATATTTGATATACATATGAACCAGGATGGGGGAAATGATATCCACTTACAACCATTATTGTCCACTAAATTTTGCCAGAGTTATGCCCCATTTTTTACTTGGAATTTTTGCAAAAGCCACCCTGGCGGGGGATCCTGGGGTGTGACCACCTTTCCTTTTGGTATGCATATGAACCGGGGGGGGGGGGGGGAGGGGAGGACATTCACTTATAACTGTTATTGTCCACTCAATGTTTCCAGAGTTATGCCCCATTTAGAATTTTCGCGAAAGCCACCCTGGCAGGGGATCCTGGCGTGTCTCCACCCTTGTTGATTTCTCAGATATCTTCCACCCTGTACTGTGATTTTTGAACCTGTACTTTTTATGTCGCCTGTCCTGTGAAGCGGGGAGTGGCATATAGGTATTACTTTTGTCGTCCGCGTCACACCTACTTTTATCCGCCACTCCTCCCCTGTGTGAACCATGGGAAGTGAAGCAGTGCTTGTTTACTATGGTAAACAAGTTCTATTTTACTGGTAAAATAGGACCCTGTCGCCAATGCTTGGGGTAGAAAAAGTCCTCTAAAATGGGCAACATGGGTATAAAATAGACTTTATCTGCATGTTGCGGTCATGATTAGCCATTGTGTATAAATATGTGACCTTAAACACCAATCAATAAATAAATATCCGCAACTCCTCCAACCAATGAATGGATTTTAATGAAACTTTCAGTGATTCTTCATTACGTAATGCCATTGTCACCTCCTATTTTATTTTTGGATCTGATGTATTTTTGGAGTTCCCCATAGGAAAGCATGGACTTCGCCAGTTTAATATAGGTGAGGGCGGGCGGACCTCGTTTATATGCAATAGAGCTGAAACTGTTGGCCCGTTTACCCAACCAGTTAACCATGATGAATAACCGGTTTTGAACCGGATAACCGCCGATTTCAACCACGAAGTTCCAAGTACCGTCGGCCTGGGTTTATTTTGAAAATTGAATCTGAAAAGTGCATTGTGGTGAGCAGGTAAATAGGCACGGGCACTTCTTTTGACAAAGATGCTCACATGTATTACGGAGTCTCAATTTAATATTAGCTTTAATTGGAATGTGTGTTGTGAACTTGTGACACTGCATGTCAGTTGCACTTTTTGTATGAGTGGCTTCGTTCACGGTTTACATCACAAGAATGCTAGAGAATTATAGTGCCCTGTTAGGTAGTGGACACCCTTGAGTGTTATAGTGCCCTGTTAGGTAGTGGACACCCTTGAGTGTTATAGTGCCCTGTTAGGTAGTGGACACCCTTGAGAATTATAGTGCCCTGTTAGGTAGAGGACACCCTTGAGAATTATAGTGCCCTGTTAGGTAGTGGACACCCTTGAGTGTTATAGTGCCCTGTTGGGTAGTGGACACCCTTGAGTGTTATATTGCCCTGTTAGGTAGTGGACACCCTTGAGTGTTATAGTGCCCTGTTAGGTAGTGGACACCCTTGAGTGTTATAGTGCCCTGTTAGGTAGTGGACACCCTTGAGAATTATAGTGCCCTGTTAGGTAGTGGACACCCTTGAGTGTTATAGTGCCCTGTTAGGTAGAGGACACCCTTGAGTGTTATAGTGCCCTGTTAGGTAGTGGACACCCTTGAGTGTTATAGTGCCCTGTTAGGTAGTGGACACCCTTGAGTGTTATAGTGCCCTGTTAGGTAGTGGACACCCTTGAGTGTTATAGTGCCCTGTTAGGTAGTGGACACCCTTGAGAATTATAGTGCCCTGTTAGGTAGAGGACACCCTTGAGAATTATAGTGCCCTGTGCTTTTGAGTGTTATAGTGCCCTGTTGGGTAGTGGACACCCTTGAGTGTTATAGTGCCCTGTTAGGTAGTGGATACCCTTGAGAATTATAGTGCCCTGTTAGGTAGAGGACACCCTTGAGAATTATAGTGCCCTGTTAGGTAGTGGACACCCTTGAGTGTTATAGTGCCCTGTTGGGTAGTGGACACCCTTGAGTGTTATAGTGCCCTGTTAGGTAGTGGACACCCTTGAGTGTTATAGTGCCCTGTTAGGTAGTGGACACCCTTGAGTGTTATAGTGCCCTGTTGGGTAGTGGACACCCTTGAGTGTTATAGTGCCCTGTTAGGTAGTGGACACCCTTGAGAATTATAGTGCCCTGTTAGGTAGAGGACACCCTTGAGTGTTATAGTGCCCTGTTAGGTAGTGGACACCCTTGAAAATTATAGTGCCCTGTTAGGTAGTGGACACCCTTGAGAATTATAGTGCCCTATGAGGTAGTGGACACCCTTGAGTGTTATAGTGCCCTGTTAGGTAAAGGACACCCTTGAGTGTTATAGTGCCCTGTTAGGTAGTGGACACCCTTGAGTGTTATAGTGCCCTGTTAGGTAGTGGACACCCTTGAGTGTTATAGTGCCCTGTTAGGTATTGGACACCCTTGAGTGTTATAGTGCCCTGTTAGGTAGTGGACACCCTTGAGTGTTATAGTGCCCTGTTAGGTAGTGGACACCCTTGAGTGTTATAGTGCCCTGTTAGGTAGTGGACACTCTTGAGAATTATAGTGCCCTGTTAGGTAGTGGACACCCTTGAGTGTTATAGTGCCCTGTTGGGTAGTGGACACCCTTGAGTGTTATAGTGCCCTGTTAGGTAGTGGACACCCTTGAGAGTTATAGTGCCCTGTTAGGTAGTGGACACCCTTGAGTGTTATAGTGCCCTGTTAGGTATTGGACACCCCTGAGTGTTATAGTGCCCTGTTGGGTAGTGGACACCCTTGAGTGTTATAGTGCCCTGTTAGGTAGTGGACACCCTTGAGTGTTATAGTGCCCTGTTGGGTAGTGGACACCCTTGAGTGTTATAGTGCCCTGTTAGGTAGAGGACACCCTTGAGTGTTATAGTGCCCTGTTAGGTAGAGGACACCCTTGAGTGCTTTTGGGGTTTTTTTGTGATAATATATACAAATCTTTTTATTGTGCTTGAAATTTTACAAATTATTTTTTTTTTTTTTTTTTTTTTTTGCAGGTTGGGACCAGTGTTGCCCATTTTTTGGAAACAAGAACGGTAACTCCACAGCAACCCTTTCTGCTGTGTTTAGGATCCAGGAAAGCCCCTCAACAATTTTTTGAAATCATGGATAAAGAAGCAATTTCTTGTACTGATAGTGCAGTTGTTGCAGTCGACACACTTTTCAAAATCCACTACATATTCAGTTATCTGCTTTTTATTCATTTGTTCAGTCCTTTATCTATAAAATTAACGAATCTGTGACAAAAATACCATCCAGTGTATCTGAGCTTAACACCAGTATAAGCATGATAACAGCAAGGAAATAAGGTTCAAGCTTTCTGTTAAAGTACTTTTCATAATCTACATTTGCAGCCCTTGAAATTTGGATTCTTTCGGAAAATTTGATTGCTAGGGCATTTTTATCGGAGATCGATATACATGTAAGTCGTTATTTCTATAATGTTAGTGCAGTACATGATTTTGTACTAACCCTAGTTCACTATATTTCATCATCTGTTTAACCCTTTACCTAACGCTAGTAGCAATCGATACTCGTAAAAACATTTCTTGTATAACTAAAAAAAAAAATCATTTTTTGCTTCCAAGACAAAGCTTATGATCCCTCATTGGAACGGGCGCAACATGTTCATTCCAATGAGGGGTTATAAGCTATGTTTCGGAAGCAAAAAATGAAAATATAAAAACAATTGAATGGCGATTTTCGTATACAGCACTGGCCCGGTTTTGGCCTTTACGTTAGGTAAAAGGTTAAAATCGAAAGCAATTTTAATTGGTTGGGTGATGGAAGCCCTTATTTAGGCTTTATTCTAAAATTTCAGTGCTGCTACTTGAAAAGGTTTCATATTCTTTGGAAGGCAGGTTTACATTATCCATAAGTGAGATTACTTTGTTAGGTTTTGCCTTGTTATAGGCACTCTCCTATAAATTGTAACAAGGCAAAGACAAGTCAACAAATTGTAAGAATCAGAAATAACTAAGCACTCTACCAGTTGACACATACTTTTATTACCCTTTCTTTGTGGTGTTGCTACCAAAATTATGATAGCATATGTTGATTGACTACGGAAATACCATTTGCTGTAGTAAATTTCAAGGGTTACATTTGTATGTTCTGTTGATAAAGTTAGGTAATATTCCAAGTTTTGTTAGACCATTGTGAGTGTATTTTCTGGCCGTTTTGGGGCCGCTAAGTTTAAGGGCATTATGCAAAGCAATTACAGTGGAGCCCCTTTAATTGGATATCTCTTGATTGAATAACCCTATTAATTGAATTTAATTTCAAAACACAAAACCATTTACCATTCCTTCAATACAAATTTGACCTGTTAATTGCATATGAGTTATAGAATAAACTCCTGTTAATTGTATAAAAAAATCATCTTGTAATATGTCAAAAATTACTCTGACAGTTTCCAAATTACTATTGTTTACAGACATATTTGGCCTCAGTACATCCAATACAGGCATTTATTCTCTCTATGAGCTCTGTCAAATAAGATATAATAGAATAAATGCACAGTTTAATTCCGGATACAGGAATATGAACACATACCTGTTAATTGAATAAATTCCACTGGCAAAGTGACTATTCAATTAACAGGGCTTCACTGTATCTGCTTTTTGGGAGTATCTGAACACCAGCATAAGCATGATGCAGCAAAGAAATTAGAAGGTTTAACTTTTCTGTTAAAGTACTTTGACAAAACAGATATTAAATTTTTTCATTGAAAAAAATGTATTTCTCAGGAAAACCATGAAACTTTTATGATGTTGGAACAAGTTCTTAGTGCTGGTTCCAATGATCTCTATATTTGTATGTTCTAGTGATAAAGTTAGGTTATATTCCAGGTTTTACTTGACCAATGTTAGTGTATTTCTGTCAGTTTTGGGACCACTAAGTTAAGGGTTAAGTAGCAGTTGACAAACTCCACAGCAACCCTTTCTTCCTTTCTTCTCTGGGATCAAGGGAAGCCCCTGAACAGATTTTTGTCATTACGGACAAAAAGGAATTTCTGGTAATGACAGTGCAGTTGTAGCAGTTGACAAACTTTTGAAAAGTCATTACATCTTCAATTTGCTTTATGCAAAGCAAGTATCTGCTTTTTGTACATTTTTGGAGACATTTGTCTATAAAATTAAGGAGTCTGTGAGAAAAATGCCATCCATGGTATCTGAGGTGAACACCAGCATAAACATGCTTCAACTTTTCTGTTGAAGTACTTTTGCAAAACAGACATTAAATTTCTTCATTAAAAAAAATTGTATTCCCTCAGGAAAAACGTGAAAATTGTTCTTGATAAAATTGATAAAGTTAGGTTACCATATTCCAGGTTTTGCTGGACCAATATTAGTGTATTAGCTGGCAGTGTTTGGCCACTAAGGTGAAGGATAAAGTAGCAGTTGACAAACTTTTGAAAATTCAATATATCTTCAATTTGCATTATGCAAATCAAGCCAAGTATTTGCTTTTTATACATGTTTGGAGACAGACTTTTTAAAATGTTAAAAAATTACTTGTGTATTTTACACAGTTATTCACCTTCACTTCACCTCCATAAAGGTGGTAAAGTGGGATGTTGGTGTTGTTATGGACACAGTTGGTGAGCTGCTCTGTTGGACCATATTGTCTGGTGTATGAATTGTGAGTTAAGGATGGGTGTCCATGGAAGCAGTGTTCAGGGACATGGCAATCATTATACCCCCTGCAAACAATGTTTGAGGGGGTAATATAGGAATCACCTTGTCCGTCCGTCTCTCTGTCCATCCTTGTAAGCGCAACTCCACCTAAACCATTCAATGAATTTCCATGTAACTTTATACAAAGGAAGAACTCCATATGGAGATATAATTCCGTTCCGACATTTCCAAGTGGAGATAATTAAACTTACACATTAGAATTGCTACATCACATGGTTGTGCCCTCGTAAGCGCAACTCCTAAACCGTGCAATGGATTTCATTTATATTTCACACAAAGGAAGAACTCCATATGAAGATGTGCATGAAGCAATATAATTTCATTCCGACATTTACAAGGGGAGATAATTGAACTTTTACATTTGAATTGCTATATCATATGGTTGTGGTCTCCTAAGCGCAGCTCCTCCTAAACCGTGCAATGAATTTCAATTATATTTCACACAAAGGAAGAACACCATATGAAGATGTGCATGAAGCAATATATTTCCGTTCCGACATTTCCATGGGAAGATAATTTACCATGATCACAAATTAATGTACCAAAAAGGCTATAACTGAGGAGTGTGGGGGTATCACTTTGTGAGCTTGCTCATAGTACCTCTAGTTGGCATTATTCTGGTCAGAAATTTAATTTTAATACTGGTAGTAATAGCTTTGATAAAACAGTTTACCCCTTTAACCAATGCGGAAAGCAGACGACACTTGCAAAAAAAGTTATTGAATAATAACTAAAAAATGCGCTCGTTCCAATGAGGGGTCATAAGCTATGTTTTTGAGACAAAAAATGAAAATATAATTAAATTTGAATGGTCATTTTTGTGAATAGAGCTGTCCGGTTTTGGCCGTTACGTTGGGTAAAGGGTTATGGATTTACATTGTTACATTTAATTTTTTAAAAATATTCTTTTCTCAGTCCTGTTGCTACTTTTGATGAAAACAAGTGAATGACATGACATGTGTACTGGTGTCTTGATCTTGGTAGAAGGAGAGAGAATTTGGGGAAACATTTATTGCTCAATCCTTGTGCTATTTTGGTAAGTGATGTGTTACAATTCCGGTGTCCTGATTACAGAAGATGGACGAGAGTAAATAATAAATTTATTTCATCTTGTGGTTTACCATAGCTCAGTTGATAGAGTTGAAGATTGTTGCATTTTGTTGGAGAACAATTTATCCATCTCTCAATCCTGTTGCAACCTTGATTAGAATGGGTGAATGACATGTCACAATCTTGGTGTCTTTGATCTTGATAAATTGGTGAGATAAATTGAAAACAAAGGCGTCTTTTTGAATATTTCTCAATCCTGGTGTTATTTTTTTCAGAATGGGTGCGTGATATGCTACAATTCTGGTGTCTTGATCCTAGATGGGCGAAAGAAATTGACAATGTATTCATGTCTCAATCCTGGTGCTATTATTTTTAATTAACACTTGCTTAACATTTTCTCTTGCCACGAATTTTATGTGAATGTTGATGCCAAGTGTCGTCATGCTTCTTATTACACACTGGGGAGGTGAAACTTTAATTATATTAATGCAGTATCATGATGTAGCCTTAGGTGCTGAAAGTGACATTGAACATAATAGTTACAAATTTAATTTTGATAGTGGTAGTAAGAGCTTTGACAAAAAGATAAGAATTGAACATTGTTATATTTAATTGGGAAAAAAAAATATTTACTCAGTCCTGGTGGGGATTTTGATTAGATTGGGTGAATGATATGACACAGTCCTGGTGTCTAGATCTTAGTAGAGAGTGAGAGTAAGTGGAAAAACATTTATTTATCAATCATGGTGCTATTTTTTTATTATAATGGGTAAGTGATCTGTTACAATTGTGTTATATTGACAATAGAATATGGATGAGAGAAAATGCATTGAGAATTTTTATATTTTTCCCCTTAAAGTGTCACTTATCGGGGAATTGCCTAAACTATCACCTGACTGAGCTGTCCCCTGACTTTTGAACCCAAGCCACCCCCTGATATATGACCAAAAGCATACCCAATTGGCAAAATCATCAACTATGGCTATTTGACGATTTGACTCAAACCGTGGCATGGATATTGCGCCTGAACTGTCCACCATGATTTTGAAATCACAAGTCTAAAATGCACATATTTGATACTTTGGGTTTCAAAATTTTGTATCTCATGTACTTGTCACTACATTACAAATTTTGAAATCAAACGTGTAAAATACACAAGTAAGTAGTTTTTCAACCTTTTGAAGTTAAATGTTCAAACTGATACAGTGACACCAAAACAATTTGTGGACTCAATCAAAAAGCCCTTCAAAATATACTAGGGGGAGGTTTGGGTCAAATGCCTGAGGGATGTTTTAGGTCAAATATTGGGAGACAATTTGGCCGTAGCACGGTTAAACACAGTTTGATGCAAATTGACTTACAGATAAAGTTTACAGTTCCAGAGTTACATTTTTATATGTGTGTACAATATCAAGGTTCCCACTGAAATGAAAAGTCCTTGGCATTTCATTTTATTCCTTGAAAAGTGCTACAATTTTGTTTCTTTCCTTCAAAAATACTTGGATTTTCCAGCACTCCCTTGAAAAATACTTGAATTCAGTTTACCTATAACTTTTGAGAGCATCAGTGTGATGATAATCTCCCCCTCATATGTGGGACCGTTGATAAGTTCTGCCAGAAGTTTGAGAGCATCAGTGTGATGATAATCTCCCCCCCCCCCCCATATGTGGGACCATTGATACGTTCTGCCAGAAGTTTGAGAGCATCAGTGTGATGATAATCTCCCCCCATATGTGGGACCATTGATAAGTTCTGCCAGAAGTTTGAGAGCATCAGTGTGATGATAATCTCCCCCTCATATGTGGGACCATTGATAAGTTCTGCCAGAAGTTTGAGAGCATCAGTGTGATGATAATATCCCCCTCATATGTGGGACCATTGATAAGTTCTGCCAGAAGTTTGAGAGCATCAGTGTGATGATAATCTCCCCCTCATATGTGGGACCATTGATAAGTTCTGCCAGAAGTTTGAGAGCATCAGTGTGATGATAATCTCCCCCTCATATGTGGGACCATTGATAATTTCTGCCAGAAGTTTGAGAGCATCAATGTGATGATAATCCCCCCCCCCCTCATATGTGGGACCATTGATAAGTTCTGCCAGAAGTTTTAGAGCATCAGTGTGATGATAATCTCCCCCCCCCCTCATATGTGGGACCATTGATAATTTCTGCCAGAAGTTTGAGAGCATCAATGTGATGATAATCCCCCCCCCTTCATATGTGGGACCATTGATAAGTTCTGCCAGAAGTTTGAGAGCATCAGTGTGATGATAATCTCCCCCTCATATGTGGGACCATTGATAAGTTCTGCCAGAAGTTTGAGAGCATCAGTGTGATGATAATCCCCCCCCCCCCCATATGTGGGACCATTGATAAGTTCTGCCAGAAGTTTGAGAGCATGAGTGTGATGATAATCTCCCCTTCATATGTGGGACCATTGATAAGTTCTGCCAGAAGTTTGAGAGCATCAGTGTGATGATAATCTCCCCCTCATATGTGGAACCATTGATAAGTTCTGCCAGAAGTTTGAGAATTTGCATCCTGTAATAGGGCTGAAATTCTTTGGAATGGTCTGAGTTAACCCTTTACGTAACCTGTGTAGAAGACGACCCATACCAGAAATATTCTTGAATAACAAAAAACATTTCATCTTTTGCTTTAAAAACATAGCATAGCTCATTTTAATGCAGGGTCATAAGTTCTGTTTTTGAAGCAAAACATGAAAATATGAATGGTGAATTAGTAATATTCATGCATAGCTCTATGGGTCTGATTTTGCCATCCCTTTGGATAAAGGGTTAATTTGTATATATAAATTATGATAATCATTGAAAATTAGGGTCAAAGTGCTGAAATAGTGCTTGTTGAATTTGATTCTCCAATATCGGTGGGAATCATGAATATGATTATTGCGTTGGTTTGTACCAATTGATACGACCACTCTTTGTTTACACTAAATTTATGGAGTTATTCTTTTTTCTTTTTCCAATCTAAAATTCAATTTCACTTTGCTATTGCGATTCTGGAAACCTACCAATACATTTTCATTTCAATCCATCCTGAAAGTAGAGCCTAATAAATCTATTCTGACAGTGGAACGTTTTTTGTCTTGTCTGTTAGCAGAGGTGACACACGGGCCATACTAATTCCGACGGCTGGTGGCCGTAAACAACGGGTTGTAACTTTATAGGGATATATCCCAGTGGTGGTGTCTGGATTTTCCTGGTGTGTGTGTGGGGGGGGGGGGGGGGTGGTTGTGCTCCCCAGCAGGCGGGATTTTTGTGCCAGACAAGCCCACAAAGAATGCAGTTTGGAGGGTGGGGACACTTCATTCACACACCCACCCATGGGGGTCTGCCTAGTAGTCTGATGCTTAATGCAGGTGAGACCCAGTGAGGCGGTTGTCTTGTCTAGGAAAACCTGTTACATAATAAATCAATTTTTCTCTGATCAATTCGAAGGTTTCAGATCTCACAATAGCAGAGTGAAATTGAGTCTAATTTCAACTGGACTGTTCTTACTATGGCCAAAATGGAGTTGGCGTGTTGTCAGTTTCATACGTTTGTTGAATATTGTTTTGTTTTGTTTTATTTTATGTTTGGAAATAAACTGTCATAACACGGCAAGTACAATTGTTTGTTGAGTTTAAGACAAAATTATACCACCACAGGCCATGAAATTTGATGAGAATGAAAAAGTTAGGGTGAATGGAAAACCTGTTCTCAGTTTAGCATTGTGATCCAGTGTTCGTGACTTGAATTCTAGGGAATGCAGGGGTGAAAAAAAATACCCTTGTTGGGTTCAAAGACGTTCAAAAAATTAACACTTGGAACCTGAAAGCTTGTTTTTTTTTTCAATCCAGGACCATGACACATTGTAATTCCATAAAATACAGGGCCGCTTACTGCAGTTTTTTTTCAATCCAGGACCATGACACATTGTAATTCCATAAAATACAGGGCCGCTTACTGCAGTTTTTTTTTCAATCCAGGACCATGACACATTGTATTTCCATAAAATACAGGACCGCTTACTGCAGTTTTTTTTCAATCCAGGACCATGACACACTGTAATTCCATAAAATACAGGGCCGCTTACTGCAGTTTTTTTTTCAATCCAGGACCACGACACATTGTAATTCCATAAAATACAGGACCGCTTACTGCAGTTTTTTTTCAATCCAGGACCATGACACATTGTAATTCCATAAAATACAGGACCGCTTACTGCAGTTTGTGAAGTAGATCAATCAATATTTTCAACTTTCACCCCAAAAGGCTGTATGTTGAAGATATTGATTGGTCTCTATCCCCAAATAATGAATATGTCATATGGACTTCTCCAATCAATGCCAGTGGCCTGACAGGAATACACCATCTGTGTTCAAAAGGCCAAACAACACAGGCTAGATTAATCTTTGTTTAATTTGGAATTGATGATTGAAGACGTTCACCTATGAAAAGTTGGGTAATCCGGTTGACCGTTCGCCTGAAACTGGAATCAGGTGAACTGAAGGCGATTAAATTTTTTCATATTCAGCATCGTCCGAAGTTTTGTGCCCCGCCCCAACCTTGTCCACATCCTCGCCGCATCTTAGTAGTTCCATTTATGAACTAATTTTCAGGAAACTTTGTGGGATGACTTAGCATGGTGTTTTGATGAAAATGCCCCATTTTTATTGCAGTTCAGCACCCAAATTGATGGCATCTTTGATTTCAAGATTAAATAGATACAATGGGATAATTCTGCCACCCATGCAGGTAAAAGAACCCATTTATATATTATCCCCAGTGATCAAGTGAAAGGGGGGATATAGGAATGTGTCCTCTCCATCCTTCATTGTTTGTCATCACATTTCAAAGAAAATCGTTCAAAATATTGTCCCGAAAATGTAATGTTTAGCATTTTAGATATACTGTCATGAATGGGATGGCATGCTATCTGTGTCCCAATTTTTTTTTCAACAGTTTTTGCCCTTATTGGACTTTAAATTTCCTGTTATCCCATTACCATTCTTGTCATCACATTTCAAAGAAAACCATTCAAGACATCTTTTCCAAATTTATTTGATAGCTTTTTGGTAATAATCCAAGAATGGGATTGAAAACGATCTGTGTTGAAGTATTTCTTCCAAGACCTACCTATTGCCCTTATTCAACTAGGCTTTCTGTCACATTATAATAACACTTGGGCCAGCCACTGATTTGTCACGGTTCTCATAAGAGAAGACCATGATGCTTCCTCCTGCACTCCCCTTTCCCCCTCCTCCCCTCCCAGCACTCAGATATAAACTCTTTAATACTGCCCCACATTTCATCTTTTTCAGTTTGTTCAACATTATCATTCCTTGTCATCACATTTCATAGAAAACTGTTCAAGAGTTTCTTTACACAATTATTATATAGGTTTTTGGTGATAATATCATGAATTGGATAGCAAACCGGCCATGTCCAAGTATTTCTCCAATCGTTATTACCCTTCGTCAACATTATCATTACTTGTCATCACATTTCATAGAAAACCGTTCAAGAGTTTCTTTACACAATTATTATATAGGTTTTTGGTGATAATATCATGAATTGTATAGCAAACCGACCATGTCCAAGTATTTCTCCAAGCGTTATTACCCTTCGTCAACATAGAATTCCTCGTCATCATATTACCAAATTCTTGTCTTCACTTTTCAAAAGAAATCCCTCAATTTTTTTTTTTTCAAATTTAATATATAGCTTTTGAGTATTAATATCATGAAGGGTCTTCTGACCCATCAATGTATTTGCCCCAGTTGGACTTTTTTGACAGGGACTGGCAATCACATGGCATTGCTTTGGTAATATTTCAACATATACCTAAGGGATACACTCATTCCGGTACCTTGGCCAATATTATCTCAAACTCCCTGCACTCATTTGTATAGCCTTCAACTGGTAGAGTGCTTAGTTATTCTGGTCCTTAAAATTTGGTGACATGTCTTTGCCTTGTTTGAATTTATGGGACAGTGCTTATATAGGCAATCCCTCATAAATTGTAACCAGGCAATTCTTGAAAGTAATTTCACTTCACGGATAATGTGAAGCACATCCAAACAATATGAAGTCTTCAAGTAGCAGCACCAGAATAAAGCTCAAAATATGGACTTCCAGCACCCAACCAATTAATACTAAATTGTTACACTAACGAAGTGCTGGGAATTAGTGTTGAGGCTCTCGAATTGTACCGATACAACACTTCAATGTGTTTCTTTCAACATTTTTAAGTGCATAAACATTACACTTGTTAAGTGTTGAAATTGACACTTGTCAAGGGTCGTGACACCCACACTTTAAAAAGTGCTATTTCAAAACTTTGAGTGCCGTCACAGTGGAGGTTCTTGACAAGTGTTGACTCCAACACTTTAAGTGCTGTTTTTAACACTTTAGTTTTTAGAGTGTAATGTCAAGATCAATGTTGTATTCCATGCAACTCGTAAAAATATCAAAAGCAAATTTTTGCGAATGAATTTTTGTGCTGTCCCGTTCAACAATGGTGACACACCCATGATTGTCAGTATGCCAACGAACAGTCTAATTGATAAAATCGGATTTGAATGTATCGATGGCGTAGGAGATAGCTTTCAACTCCCTGCAGGTGGAGCTCATACATGACTCCTCGGGAGACCACGTGATGAAATAACTTACCATTCAAAACAACGGTATATGCACCGGCTGCAACGTCACTGGAGTCAGAATATACAAGGATTTTGGGCAAATGGCGGACCGAAAGCCTTTTTCGACGCAACTTGTGTTAGTGTGCTTGCCAAACTAACTGTTTTCACAAACTGTGGATATGAAAGCTGCAAAACTCTGTCCCATTTGAATCTGGTTTCAATGGCCATATACAAATGACGTGTCATTAAGCACGTTATGTTCCCAAGAACGGGGGACATAGACATTACTGTACCTGTAAAAATAGCTAGTTTTCGTGCTGAAAAAATCGGGAAATCTTTCATTAGTGATTGTAAAAGGATCGTAGCAAAGGAAAGTCTCCTATTAGGTATACTCAGTGAAACGTCGGAGGAATCTCAAATTAACCACAACCATTCTAACGACGTCACAGGGTTAAACACGATTTTTTCAAACTGATATGGAACTGCACCTCAATGAGCGAGGTTTCAACGAATTATGAGTGTTCCTGTGCTAACGAGCGAGTGACTGCCATGCCCAAGCCATCGTCCAAATAAAGGACAATGTTGACACCATTTTCTCTCCAGTATTTAACCAATGGTCGCAGACATTTTGTAAACAGATATTGTCCGAGTGATAAACCAAATGGTAAAACAGTGTAACAGTAGAACTTATCACCACAAGGAAATCCAGGATGGGACTGCTGCTTCGTACAAATATCAATATGAAAATAGACCGACTTCAAGTCAAATTTGAACATGTGGCAATCAGCGCTGAAAAAAAATTGTAACGCCGTTCCCCAATCTTCAAATTTGAATTTACACTTCTGTGGAAATTGATTTAAAACACTCAAATCTAATATTAATCTCTGTTTGTTGGATGTATTGGTAGAAACACTCAGAGGGTTAACAACGTACGGTTGAAAAGGAACATCAATGATACAGCCAGAACTGAATAATTCTGCAATTTCGTTTTCCACAAAATCAGAATTTGCTAAACGGGAATTATTATTGTGAAATGTTAAAGGGGGCGGAGGTGTTGCAAATGGTATAACGAAGCCATGTTTAATGGTGTCAACGACAAATTCATTGGCTTGTATGCTTACCCAAAAAGATAAGTGTCGAAATAAACTGCCTTTAACCCCTTTGCCAACGTTCGACAAATTAAAACTGTCGAAATAAGATACAGTTTGTAAAAACAAATCTGTGTGGTCAGAAAACAGACATTGATAATACAGTTCTAACAGTTCAAAATACTTATCTTTAGGTTCGTTATTGCGTAGTTGGTCCTGATGGCGTTGCAGCTCCTGTTCTGGCGGTGATGTTGGGACAATGTGTTATGCAGTGTCCGAGCGGGTGGCAGTTGTAACATACGTCATATGGAGTAGGTGCTGTTCTCATGGAGGGACGAACAGTCTGCTATGGATAGCTCCGCTGTTGCTGAAATCTGGGTCCGGCAACAGTAACAGAAGAAAAGTTGTCAGGAGGTACAGAGACAGTAGCACTAGGCTTGTGGTAAGGCTGAAAACGCCGTTTTCCATTTTTGAGTTTGAGAGCACGACTCTCCACTTGACGCAGGCGCTTTTCATCCTCCGAGTCAGAAGCAAGGTCATCACCTTCATATTCTCTGACTGTCTGCCACCCAACAGGTGATTTTTCCCTCACCTTTAAGAGTGACCGATTTGGACTGCGGTGGTTTCTCTGTGAAATCTGACTCTAAGCCCCCCTTAACTGCAGAAAACGTATTGTCGAAATACGACCTGTACAGGTTAAAAGCATCAGCTATATCACCGTGCGAAGACTGGTGTGCATCTCGTTGCATTTCAGCAGAAGCCGTGTTGAGAGCTGCGTTTGTTGCACCGATTTCGGAATCCGACATAGCACACAAACAGAACGACAGGTTACACGAAGGCTGGGCGTCGAATGACAAGACCACTACTTACAGCCAGTATTGTAACAAACAATAACCACTCACGGGTTAACACAACATTTCATTAATCAACCTGAACTCCGCTAAACGCTCACTAGTTAATACCCAAAACCAAACAACCATGTTTGCCACAAGATCAGCCGACACACTCAGAAGACGTGTTAACCCTTCCCGCAGTAAATATATAAATATTTGCCTACAGAAGAATAAGATTCCTTGAAAAACTAATGCAAGAATGTGATGAAAGCAAGAGAGATAAGTGGATTAGGGACGATATGATGGAAAGAGACAATATCATAGTTGGGGAAATTCAGAAAGCGCCAATGGGGGAAATAATACAACAACTGTTTGTGTCAGACTTTTAGGAGATTAGTGATGGAGGAGTGACTAGGATGGTGACGGGTTGCTGTATAGGAGATTAGTGAGGGATGGGCGACTAGGATGGTGACGGGTTGATGTAAAGGAGATTAGTGAGGGATGTGTGACTAGGATGGTGACGGGTTGATGTAAAGGAGATTAGTGAGGGATGTGTGACTAGGATGGTGACGGCTTGATGTATAGGAGATTAGTGAGAGAGGAGTGACTAGGATGGTGACGGGTTGCTGTATAGGAGATTAGTGAGGGATGGGTGACTAGGATGGTATCGGGTTGATGTATAGGAGATTAGTGAGGGATGTGTGACTAGGATGGTGACGGGTTGATGTATAGGAGATTAGTGAGGGATGTGTGACTAGGATGGTGACGGGTTGATGTATAGATTAGTGAGGGATGTGTGACTAGGATGGTGACGGGTTGATGTATAGATTAGTGAGGGATGTGTGACTAGGATGGTGACGGGTTGATGTATAGATTAGTGAGGGATGTGTGACTAGGATGGTGACGGGTTGATGTATAGATTAGTGAGGGATGTGTGACTAGGATGGTGACGGGTTGATGTATAGGAGATTAGTGAGGGATGTGTGACTAGGATGGTGACGGGTTGATGTATTGGAGATTAATGAGAGAGGAGTGACTAGGATGGTGATGGGTTGATGTAGAGAGCTTTATCGATAGAGGATCGCGACAAATCATCGGAAATGTAACTAATTATTATTATTATTATTATTATTATTATATTATTATTATATTATTATTATTATTATTATTATTATTATTATTATTATTATTGCCCTTCACTCTGGCCCCTTTGTGTTCACATCACATAGCTATAAAAATGTACATTTGTCATTCGACAATTTATTTATTCATCCATGAAACAGTTTGTTTAATCCTGTCAAGTTAGCCAAAATAAGACTCATCTGTGGATGCATGCTACGTTGTGAAATGCATGAGCTTTACTTAATGGCGGCCCAAGACTGTCTACCTCTCCTATTGGTAGAGCTATGGGGGTGTCTACAAGGTCCAGCCCCCATCTCACCCGCCCCTCAATCCAAGCCCCATTTCAGATATATTTACCCGTCAATCACATGTTACAACGTCGTTGAGGCACAATCACTGATGCACTATTTGGTGTTGGGAATGTTCATTATAGTTCGTTCGGGACTGAAACAAACAGACGTCTCCGAAGTCGATAGGTTCAATATGGTCTATTGTCATGGTTTAAAAACCTGTCCTGTATGTATAAATGGTTTGTCTATTTCGTCATCTATCCAAACTTATTTTGGTTTCCGTACGATAACTTGAGTAATGAACGGATCTTATTCCCATTTGTACTGTAAGTCATTTATAAGGAGGATTGAGTGAAAATACTGCTATACAGATATTTGTTGACAGTCACTGATACCATAACTGACATTTGGATCCTGGGTAATTTGTGGCTGTAATTGTAAAGATTTGCATAATTATGAAACTTCAAACAATCACCAATCATTTGCCTATGTGAGATCTATTTGAGAATCTGTTCCTTGTGGGAACGATACAAGCATTAGCATGTCTGTCCACGAAACAATTTACCTGGTGGTGAAGATAATTACCTTAAAATCACTCTTCAAAAACTATTGTTTTTAATTTTTTTCCGGAACCCTACTCTAATGGGGGGGGGGGGGGGGGGGGGGGGGACATGTTATGACATGTCACGCTGTGTCCCCTGAATTTTGTCCAACCTCCTTATTTGAGAATCCTAGCTTTGCCAATGATCCGGGGCCTCCTCGAGAAAATTCTAAAAATTCAAGGCCCTGAGGGCGAATCTGAGTGCTTTGTGGCTTCAAATTCAAAACTTGGACACGTAAGCCTAGGTCATGCAGCTCATGCCGGGTGGTTTGTAAATGAAGCTAAGCCCACATGTTTGCGATTGAGGCAATGAATCTAGGGTACTGGGGTCGGATGCTTTATTTCTTCCGGATGCGTTTGTCAGAGAGAACATTAATATAGGAATACATTGATATCGTCACATGCAAGCGGTTGCGTACATAATTGATTCTGCCGCTACTAATCCCATCGCTATCGGACTGAAAATATCGGTATTGGCGTTATTAAGTCTTATTAAAGTAGCTGCATGCAATCAAGGGATATTGTACTAGGACTGAGAAGAACTGAGCGGAGCGTTTTGTCCATTGTCAGCTCGGGGCGCTTGAAGCTCGTGATAAAAGAGCTGGTTCTAATACAGAACTTGGTTTCAATTATTTTATTTTATTTTATTGTTCGTCTCATTTGAAACAGTTTGTGGGCAGTGGCGTCATGCCAAAGATGCACGGGGAGGGGGGGGACGCCCCAATATTTTCGATGAAGGCCTGGGAAGTGCCATTTCCGGCAATCTGGGAGGCATTTTTTGCCAGAATCTTTGGGCACGCTACGCGCCAACCGATGGCGGCGCCCGGCTTAGATGGTATTGCCGATCGGCCCCCAAGAATTTTCCCTAGCATGACGTCCCTGATTACATATTGTGACACATTGTGTACTATCACAGAGATTCATTCCACTAACTTCCTTTACCCCCACGTTCCATTGAATTCCTTTCGTATATCTGACTACATTTCTGCAATTCTTTTATTGTCGTATGTGCCCAGGTGCTGCATGTGTTGTGCGCACTGTGTGCATTATCACACACGCACATATCGGCACATGAAGCATGTGATCATGTGCTGTGTTCGATATGTACACATTGTGTCACACTGCGTACTATCACACAGTCACATTTCGCCATCGACCTTTACCCCACGTTCCGTGGAATCCCCTTCTAGTATCCTACTATACTCTCAGAATCCCTCTTTTGTCGTGTGTACTCGTGTGCTGCATATATTGTGCGCATATTGCCCATTAGAACAGACACATGTATAACGCAGATAGAAGTCAAAACATTTGAAGAACAGGTCCAGGATTGGTGGGATGAAAACAATTAGAACAGAGCTTGAAATAGGTTGTGGTAACTTGTGACCAAGCAGAATTGTATGGAATACTGTTCTTCCAAAGTCTCTTCCATTCTATCAGAGTACCCGAGAACCACAAATAAGAGTTAAAACGATGTTCGAAAAAGACCGGAAAAGCTGAAAATTACAAGAATAAGCTAAAACTGTTCCAACTTAAAGGCTCTTCTACACTACTCCAGTATACCCCGAAGCCGCCAAATAAGACCTGGGTAGACAGAAAAATAAAATACTATAGTTACAGATAGAAACAGAGGATTCTGAAGGAATCTTAACAACTAAAAATATTTGTTCCACATTTACTGACCAAACAGTCTGTCCATGATATATATTGATAGCCTAACTTCACACTCGTCATTGAACATATAGATACAATTACGCATGCAGGTTAAATATTTTACTAGACAAATGTGTATATAATAACCGCTGACACGTGTATTGTAGTTGCCGTACCACTACCGTATGTAAATCGTTGCCGTAAAATCGGATAAATGGGTATGGAACGTTAGCCGGTTTTTCGCAACAGCAATGCGGTAACGACAACGCGGAAACGGCAAACATCGGTCTGGTGAAATGGAACCGGACGTGTGTACATACAGCAACGGGGACGGTATCCGGCACCGATACAGTCCGAGTATCCGCCTATTTTTTCCAATCGGTGTGACAGTAGACTTTTTACCGTCGTCGGGTGTATAACGTAAGCCGATATTCCTGAAAAATGACAAACATTGCATTATGAAACACCGTAGAGATCTACGCCGCTCTACCCTTCACCATAGAAACTAAAGGCGACCATCCATCACCAATCAGGGTAAAAATATCAGACTGCCTACATTTCGTCCCACATTATCATTAAATATCAGACTGCCTACATTTCGTCCCACATTATCATTAAACCTGAGAGAAGCCAGAACCCCCACCAAAAACATGATTTCCACCTTCTCGTTGTCGCTGAATATTCCATGCCGCAACTCTCACAAAAAGGCATGAAACAATAAAAATTCCCATTACCAACATGGCACCCAGATGACGGTCATACACAAATATAGGCCACCATTCCTTGATCTCGCCATCCCCTATCGTTTTCCTTCAGGACCAACTCCCCCCCCCCCCCCCTCCCCACCCACTCTCAGTTCTTCTCCACCAGTTCACAACACTACCACGCTTGTTTACGATCCTATTGAAAGTAGCGCCGGTACCCACCAAGCATATAGGATATTTACAGACACAATTCTAGTTTTTTCCGCCTGGGACGTAATCCCCCTTTCCAGCTTATGTCACACATGCCCCATAACCCATTGACAAGTTTTTTTACACCTCGATATACAAGATACCCACAATTGAATGGACGTAAATTGAGAATGGTTGAAAAGTTTCAGTTGGTTCTGTTCAATTTGTACCTGGTCGCCCAGTTTAACCCAAATGATCAAACACTATTCCAATATGACAGGGTTCCACCTCCAGCTATTCTTTCCCATTTCCTAAGCACAACGACATGGTTCCGACAAGAAGTAACACCCAGGTACGCCGGAGCAGGTACTCGCTCCATTGATCTTGAAAAAGGAGGAATGTGGCATTTGTGGTTTTTCATGGAGATTTTTGTACAGTGTTCATATCATCAAATAAATTGTTTCCGGTGATGAATCTTCAGTTCAGCGCAGTGATTACGAAGTTGTTTTCTGACGATTCAGCTAGTCCGCCAGTCATGGCTTACATGTACATGTACCAGTATAAAACCCATGACAAAGATATCATATCAATTCAAGAGACTTTAGTGAGACACTGTTTTGTTGAACTAAACCTTGCGAATGTGATCTCTGGGGTTAGCGATGACATGTATCCAATTTAGACATATATCCAAGTCTGTCGGGTGTTCCTCCTAATTTGGTTGCTCCCCCTCCCTTCCAACCTCCTAGTGTCCCCGCTACAGCAGTCACAGTCAATACTTTTTTTTCTCCAAGTACTTTCATCTATCACGACCCTTTTGTAACTAGAATTCACAAAAATTTGTTCCATATTCACTGACCCAACAGTCTGTTCATAACACAGCAATTACCAAAATATATTGTATTCCAGCGTACCATGGGCGTTTACTGTTTGTTGCGTCCGCGTTTGTTTCGGTGAATGGAATCTGAATATAACCGTTCATACAGAGTTCGACCGCGAAGGCGTCTTTATTTTTGTCCGCGCGAAAAGCCGACGATATTGCTTCCAGAGCGAATTATTGGCAGAAAATTCTGTTGCATTTTTGATAGTAGCCAATCAGAGCTACTGTTTACGTTCACTCCTTCACATGGTGCTCGACATGCATGAGTGGATGAGTTTACTGTCACCTTTGTGATACTATCATGTCGGATAAAAGGGAGTGGCTTATTTTGGAAATACAAAAACACCCATTTCTTTACGATAATAGCCGTAGAGATGTTAAAGACATCACAATGAAAAAGGATGTTTGGAAACGAATAACTCAACAAGTTGGAATGAATGGTTGTGCTGTCCAGATGTCCAGATTAATGACATGCCGCAGCACTTGCTTCTTTATGTATGAACGTCTATTCGCACGGAAAGTCCCATGACTAGTCGAGTGGTGGTATCCGTGTTCGTATCCGTATGCAGTATAAAAAGGTTTTTAGCCGAGTTCACGACGTTTGAATACAGCAAAGACCATCCAATCTGCAGGATGGTGGGGCTGTGATTAGCGTCCTTTTCGGCACACTTGATTACTATAGAACTGACTGATCATTGTGTTATAAACAGACTGGCACGTCAGTGAATATGCAACAAATACATGGTAACTATGGTTGTAAAGGGGTCGGATGACGAAAGTACATGTATCGATGGTATCAGGTTTACAATCATGAGAGATCCTCCACCATAATCCTGAGATTCCAATGTTGTCGTGCCATATACCACTCCAAATGTCACCTTTGATGCCGATCGGACAGAGGTGGACGCTTGATGACCCTTCTGGACCTCATACCCAAAGCTGTGAGACGTTTTCGGAGAGTTCTGTTGCACAAACGCCTGTTGGGGAGCCAAAGGCGTTTCAAAACCCAACTTGGAGCAAAAGGTTCACGCCTAACGAGGCGTGTCAGACTCCATTCTTCTTCTTCAGCTTTTGGGATTGTCTATACCTTGGTCGGTCCTTAACATCGTTGGTTTGTTGATGTTTTCGGACAAGTCTGTTGATGACAGAATGAGTATATCCAAGTTGCCTTCCAATAGCTTTGAATGACTTACCTGTTGTATACATTCCAACGGTTTGTCATCTTAGTGCCTTTGATAGTCTTCCAATAGCTTTGAATGACTTACCTGTTGTATACATTCCAACGGTTTGTCATCTTAGTGCCTTTGATAGTCTTCCAATAGCTTTGAATGACTTACCTGTTGTATACATTCCAACGATTTGCCATCTTAGTGCCTTTGATAGTCTTCCAATAGCTTTGAATGACTTACCTGTTGTATACATTCCAACGGTTTGTCATCTTAGTGCCTTTGATAGTCTTCCAATAGCTTTGAATGACTTACCTGTTGTATACATTCCAACGGTTTGTCATCTTAGTGCCTTTGATAGTCTTCCAATAGCTTTGAATGACTTACCTGTTGTATACATTCCAACGGTTTGTCATCTTAGTGCCTTTGATAGTCTTCCAATAGCTTTGAATGACTTACCTGTTGTATACATTCCAACGGTTTGTCATCTTAGTGCCTTTGATAGTCTTCCAATAGCTTTGAATGACTTACCTGTTGTATACATTCCAACGGTTTGTCATCTTAGTGCCTTTGATAGTCTTCCAATAGCTTTGAATGACTTACCTGTTGTATACATTCCAACGGTTTGTCATCTTAGTGCCTTTGATAGTCTTCCAATAGCTTTGAATGACTTACCTGTTGTATACATTCCAACGGTTTGCCATCTTAGTGCCTTTGATAGTCTTCCAATAGCTTTGAATGACTTACCTGTTGTATACATTCCAACGGTTTGTCATCTTAGTGCCTTTGACAGTCTTCCAATAGCTTTGAATGACTTACCTGTTGTATACATTCCAACGGTTTGTCATCTTAGTGCCTTTGATAGTCTTCCAATAGCTTTGAATGACTTACCTGTTGTATACATTCCAACGGTTTGTCATCTTAGTGCCTTTGATAGTCTTCCAATAGCTTTGAATGACTTACCTGTTGTATACATTCCAACGGTTTGTCATCTTAGTGCCTTTGATAGTCTTCCAATAGCTTTGAATGACTTACCTGTTGTATACATTCCAACGGTTTGTCATCTTAGTGCCTTTGATAGTCTTCCAATAGCTTTGAATGACTTACCTGTTGTATACATTCCAACGGTTTGTCATCTTAGTGCCTTTGATAGTCTTCCAATAGCTTTGAATGACTTACCTGTTGTATACATTCCAACGGTTTGTCATCTTAGTGCCTTTGATAGTCTTCCAATAGCTTTGAATGACTTACCTGTTGTATACATTCCAACGGTTTGTCATCTTAGTGCCTTTGATAGCCTTCCAATAGCTTTGAATGACTTACCTGTTGTATACATTCCAACGGTTTGTCTTCTTAGTGCCTTTGATAGTCTTCCAATAGCTTTGAATGACTTACCTGTTGTATACATTCCAACGGTTTGTCATCTTAGTGCCTTTGATAGTCTTCCAATAGCTTTGAATGACTTACCTGTTGTATACATTCCAACGGTTTGTCATCTTAGTGCCTTTGATAGCCTTCCAATAGCTTTGAATGACTTACCTGTTGTATACATTCCAACGGTTTGTCATCTTAGTGCCTTTGATAGTCTTCCAATAGCTTTGAATGACTTACCTGTTGTATACATTCCAACGATTTGCCATCTTAGTGCCTTTGATAGTCTTCCAATAGCTTTGAATGACTTACCTGTTGTATACATTCCAACGGTTTGTCATCTTAGTGCCTTTGATAGTCTTCCAATAGCTTTGAATGACTTACCTGTTGTATACATTCCAACGGTTTGTCATCTTAGTGCCTTTGATAGTCTTCCAAAAGCTTTGAATGACTTACCTGTTGTATACATTCCAACGATTTGCCATCTTAGTGTCTTTGATAGTCTTCCAATAGCTTTGAATGACTTACCTGTTGTATACATTCCAACGATTTGTCATCTTAGTGCCTTTGATAGTCTTCCAATAGCTTTGAATGACTTACCTGTTGTATACATTCCAACGATTTGTCATCTTAGTGCCTTTGATAGTCTTCCAATAGCTTTGAATGACTTACCTGTTGTATACATTCCAACGATTTGTCATCTTAGTGCCTTTGATAGTCTTCCAATAGCTTTGAATGACTTACCTGTTGTATACATTCCAACGGTTTGTCATCCTAGTGCCTTTGATAGTCTTCCAATAGCTTTGAATGACTTACCTGTTGTATACATTCCAACGATTTGTCATCTTAGTGCCTTTGATAGTCTTCCAATAGCTTTGAATGACTTACCTGTTGTATACATTCCAACGGTTTGCCATCTTAGTGCCTTTGATAGTCTTCCAATAGCTTTGAATGACTTACCTGTTGTATACATTCCAACGATTTGTCATCTTAGTGCCTTTGATAGTCTTCCAATAGCTTTGAATGACTTACCTGTTGTATACATTCCAACGGTTTGTCATCTTAGTGCCTTTGATAGTCTTCCAATAGCTTTGAATGACTTACCTGTTGTATACATTCCAACGGTTTGTCATCTTAGTGCCTTTGATAGTCTTCCAATAGCTTTGAATGACTTACCTGTTGTATACATTCCAACGGTTTGTCATCTTAGTGCCTTTGATAGTCTTCCAATAGCTTTGAATGACTTACCTGTTGTATACATTCCAACGGTTTGCCATCTTAGTGCCTTTGATAGTCTCCTCTTTGCCATATCAACATTTATTGATAAAAGAAGTGACACATTTTCTTGTTTTATACCTGGATATTATATGTGGATGATAGAGTATGTGACATTTGTTGGAAGCATGCTTCATGTGGACGAGGGCATGTGACATTTGTTGGAAGTATGCTTCACGTGGACGAGGGCATGTGGCATTTGTGGGGAAGCATGCTTCAAGTGGACGAGGGATGTGACATTTGTGGGAAGCATAACTTCACGTGGACAAGGGGATGTGACATTTGTTGGAAGTATGCTTCACGTGGACGTGGGGATGTGACATTTGTTGGAAGCATGCTTCACGTGGACGAGGGGATGTGACATTTGTTGGAAGTATGCTTCACGTGGACGTGGGGATGTGACATTTGTTGGAAGCATGCTTCACGTGGACGGGGAATGTGACATTTGTTGGAAGTATGCTTCACGTGGATGTGGGGATGTGACATTTGTTGGAAGCATGTTTCATGTGGACGAGGGGATGTGACATTTGTTGGAAGTATGCTTCACGTGGACGTGGGGATGTGACATTTGTTGGAAGCATGCTTCACGTGGACGTGGGGATGTGACATTTGTTGGAAGCATGCTTCACGTGGACGAGGGGATGTGACATTTGTTGGAAGTATGCTTCACGCGGACGTGGGATGTGACATTTGTTGGAAGCATGCTTCACGTGGACGAGGGGATGTGACATTTGTTGGAAGTATGCTTCACGTGGACGAGGGCATGTGACCTTTGTGGGAAGCATGCTTCACGTGGACGAGGGGATGTGTTTGGGGTACGCTATCAACCAGAAACATCATGTTTCACAGTACTGCAAGACATGGCAATCATTAAATAGAGAGTAAACGCTTGACTGGACTGGTTACGTGAAATAATTCATGAGAGGTGAGGGACGTTGTACAAACACGAGTGCGCGAATGTTCACGAGTGTTTTACAATATAGTCCCTCACATCGAATGAATTATTCCACGTAACCAGTCCAGTCAAGTGATTACCCTGTTTATTACTTATCATTATTAACGATAATTATATTATTTAACCCTTTACCTAACGTAACGGCCAAAACCGGCTATTCACAAAAATCGCCAATAAATTTTCATCATTTTTTTCATTTTTTTGTCTCAAAAACATAGGTTATGACCCCTCTTTGGAACGAGCTCGTCGAGCTCGTTCCAATGAGGGGTCATAACCTATGTTTTTGAGACAACAAATGAGAGGAAATAGTTATTCAAGGTTTATTTCTGCAACTGTCGTCTGATTTCCATGTTAGGTAAAGGGTTAAAATCGTACATAATTAGATGAAGAGCAGTAGAGATAACGACCAACAGTAGTGCCACAAACTAGAAGCTGTAATGGTATAAGAAAAGCTTATTGAGTCGCCAGTAGTACTCTTGAGTGCCAAATAATCATACGTGTCGGATAATTCTTTTACGAACAATGTTCAGAACAGTCGCTTATCTCAAGCAAGAAGTTCATCAAAACAGACCAGTAAGATATATATATACAAGCAAACACAGGATGCAATGGAAATGTTAACTGGTAGAGATATCGATGTATATATTTGGGCTTTATTTACTGTTGTAATACTTGGTGGGTGTGCTTCATACCGTACCTGAAACAGAATTAATGAGTCTATAAGGTTTTGCCGTTGTGTAATATATGGGAGAGTGTCTGTAGGCTCCCTCCCATACATTGCAACAAGTCAAATCGATGTGAAAATTATGATAACCGAAAGTAATGTAGCCTTTCACCACTTCAAGAGCATCAGATTTCCGTGTTATAAAAATGGGTCTGAGTATAGCGGCTGGCTCACATCTTGAATATTCCACCCTATATTATTAGTCGTCCGTATACTATTATTAATTTTCAGACATTTTCCACCCTGTACTATTATTTCGCCCTGTACTATTATTTGGTACTCGATAGTAGCTAGCTGTAGTAGCGACTGTTTTAGAGGACAGTGGTAATGCTAAAAGACAACAGTTACAGCACTTTCTGACTATAGAACCTAACTGTAGTGGTGACAGTTAGAGGTACTTATGTGTGAAAACATAATTGTTTCGTAAATAATAATAAATAACGTTGTTAACTGGAATATAAGTATAAAATATTAAGAAGTTACAATTTTAAGGGGAATATAAGTAAAAAAACAATCACCAAATCATCCACCGAGTTCCAATGTGTTGAATCTGGATAACATCTCAGTGGAGGAAATGATGCACTGGACCTAAAGGGCTATTAATTTCTCTCGTTTGTGATATATTTCTTAGTTCATTTGCGTTGTATATAATAAATAATATATCCTGAGAGTTACAAAATTGTTTTTAACAATTTAAATATTTAATGCATTCACCACTGTGAAAAATTTTTTTTTTCTATCAACTTTTTTTCTTTCTATGGACTCAGTGTCGTCGTCGTTGTGAGATCGAACATCGACAGAACCAAACATCAAGGGTTTTGTCTTTTTGTGATGTATATGAGTTGAAGCCTGAAAATTCGATATATAGTGTCACAAAGAAATAAATGTTTGAAAATTTGGAAAATATGTTTATGAAGCCCATGTAAACAAAATCTTCCATTGATGGCGAGGCGACCAGTTTTTATCTTTTAAGTATGGTGCGTTATTTCAGTCAATACTGTTTTGTATGCCAGTGTTTAACCCAGTACAAATAACATTATAATGAATATCACTCAATCTAAGGAACACTCAGATAGGACCCAGGACTGTGATTTGAATTGACTTTGTTTTCTAAGCTGCGCGTTTTAAGGGTTCACATAAATACCATTTAAATACACCGGTGGCATTGAAAGAGAAATGTTATGTAATATTTTTATATTTCTAGCTCATCACAGTCAAACATTATGTACTCCAGATGATACTTCTTTTTAGTTTGGTCACAACTGTATGAGTTGCATCACACCCAAGCAAGTAGAGTGCTCTCTGAAAACAATTACTGAGGTTTCTCTTACAATAGAGACCCAATAAACAATTAAATTGTAATGGTTCTGTTGTGGTTTTCTCGTCCGAACTCAATCTGGATAACATCTCTCTCTGTTAATACCTACTCATGGACGTGGCTAGAATTGGGGGGGGGGGGGGGGTTGTAGGGTAGCGAATTTCCATCTACCCCCTCCCGGTCCCTCTCCGTAGTTGCAAATTCACTGTCGTGAAAGATTTTGAAAGCGAAGCCACGAAAGGGAATATAAAATTGATTTTAGCAACTAAAATGCCAACACATTTCTGATAGAATTATCAGGTTATTATTATTTGGTATTCTTCTGGGAATTGAATATGTGCTGAACAAATGCTCAAGCTTAGAACTTTGAAATATTCAGACTGTTCTAACATTAAACCAGATCGAAAACGGGAATGATCAATTTTCAGTGTTTTATCATTTCGTAACTGTAGAATTAACTCAGAATAACGATTTTACATGATGCGATTTTCTTGAAGTGCAATTTGAGCATTTTTTTATTACGATAAGTAAACGTACTATAGAAATCTCGTACCGATTGACATCATGCATTCTTATGAAGCTCGATATTGCGTACACTGTAGTTGTAAATAATAATAGAATTTTTGCCGATTTGAAACCAAGTTGGAAATTTGGGAAGTAAAGGAGACATCAGCATCGCCAAAGAAACCCTAAAATCCAGGTAAATGGAATTTCCAACTACTCATGACTTGCCCTCCGAATTTCCAACTGCAGAAAATTTTGGCTAGGATTGGGGATGGGGGGGGGGGGGGGGTACACCACCCACACCACCTGACTCCACGTCCCTGTACCTGCTATTTTTATTAAAAAAATCCTTCACCCCAAAATGCATCAAGATGACTGTTTTCTGTTTACATCAGCCTTGGTAATATATTTACTACACTTTCAGTTTTATTTCTTTCATGACACAATATATAAGTATATAAATCTAAAAACATCCGTGTCTCAGTTCATATATACTTCAAAAACAGAAAATTGTTTACATTAGTTTTGTAAAGGTGAGAATGAGTGCCTTGAAGAATATTCGTTAAAGGTTTATGTTTTCAATATTTAAATTTTACAATTTTTTAGAGACACCAGCATATTTTATACATAATATATACACCTGGAAATTAATTAAGCACCTCCTGAAATGTTTCATGACAGTGAAATTACTGTTACTGATCAGTATACTTTAATGATTGCTATGTCTTGCAGTACATTTTATCTAGTGAAACAGTTACTGATCAGTATACTTTAATGATTACTATACTATGTCTTGCAGTACATTTTATCTAGTGAAACAGTTACTGATCAGTATACTTTAATGATTGCTATGTCTTGCAGTACATTTTATCTAGTGAAACAGTTACTGATCAGTATACTTTAATGATTGCTATGTCTTGCAGTACATTTTATCTAGTGAAACAGTTACTGATCAGTATACTTTAATGATTGCTATGTCTTGCAGTACATTTTATCTAGTGAAACAGTTACTGATCAGTATACTTTAATGATTGCTATGTCTTGCAGTACATTTTATCTAGTGAAACAGTTACTGATCAGTATACTTTAATGATTACTATACTATGTCTTGCAGTACATTTTATCTAGTGAAACAGTTACTGATCAGTATACTTTAATGATTACTATGTCTTGCAGTACATTTTATCTAGTGAAACAGTTACTGATCAGTATACTTTAATGATTACTATGTCTTGCAGTACATTTTATCTAGTGAAACAGTTACTGATCAGTATACTTTAATGATTACTATACTATGTCTTGCAGTACATTTTATCTAGTGAAACAGTTACTGATCAGTATACTTTAATGATTGCTATGTCTTGCAGTACATTTTATCTAGTGAAACAGTTACTGATCAGTATACTTTAATGATTGCTATGTCTTGCAGTACATTTTATCTAGTGAAACAGTTACTGATCAGTATACTTTAATGATTGCTATGTCTTGCAGAACATTTTATCTAGTGAAACAGTTACTGATCAGTATACTTTAATGATTACTATACTATGTCTTGCAGTACATTTTATCTAGTGAAACAGTTACTGATCAGTATACTTTAATGATTGCTATGTCTTGCAGTACATTTTATCTAGTGAAACAGTTACTGATCAGTATACTTTAATGATTACTATACTATGTCTTGCAGTACATTTTATCTAGTGAAACAGTTACTGATCAGTATACTTTAATGATTACTATGTCTTGCAGTACATTTTATCTAGTGAAACAGTTACTGATCAGTATACTTTAATGATTACTATACTATGTCTTGCAGTACATTTTATCTAGTGAAACAGTTACTGATCAGTATACTTTAATGATTACTATGTCTTGCAGTACATTTTATCTAGTGAAACAGTTACTGATCAGTATACTTTAATGATTACTATACTATGTCTTGCAGTACATTTTATCTAGTGAAACAGTTACTGATCAGTATACTTTAATGATTGCTATGTCTTGCAGTACATTTTATCTAGTGAAACAGTTACTGATCAGTATACTTTAATGATTGCTATGTCTTGCAGTACATTTTATCTAGTGAAACAGTTACTGATCAGTATACTTTAATGATTACTATGTCTTGCAGTACATTTTATCTAGTGAAACAGTTACTGATCAGTATACTTTAATGATTACTATACTATGTCTTGCAGTACATTTTATCTAGTGAAACAGTTACTGATCAGTATACTTTAATGATTGCTATGTCTTGCAGTACATTTTATCTAGTGAAACAGTTACTGATCAGTATACTTTAATGATTGCTATGTCTTGCTGTACATTTTATCTAGTGAAACAGTTACTGATCAGTATACTTTAATGATTGCTATGTCTTGCAGTACATTTTATATAGTGAAACAGTTACTGATCAGTATACTTTAATGATTGCTATGTCTTGCAGTACATTTTATATAGTGAAACAGTTACTGATCAGTATACTTTAATGATTACTATGTCTTGCAGTACATTTTATCTAGTGAAACAGTTACTGATCAGTATACTTTAATGATCACTATGTCTTGCAGTACATTTTATCTAGTGAAACAGTTACTGATCAGTATACTTTAATGATTGCTATGTCTTGCAGTACATTTTATCTAGTGAAACAGTTACTGATCAGTATACTTTAATGATTACTATACTATGTCTTGCAGTACATTTTATCTAGTGAAACAGTTACTGATCAGTATACTTTAATGATTACTATGTCTTGCAGTACATTTTATCTAGTGAAACAGTTACTGATCAGTATTCTTTAATGATTACTATACTATGTCTTGCAGTACATTTTATCTAGTGAAACAGTTACTGATCAGTATACTTTAATGATTGCTATGTCTTGCAGTACATTTTATCTAGTGAAACAGTTACTGATCAGTATACTTTAATGATTGCTATGTCTTGCAGTACATTTTATCTAGTGAAACAGTTACTGATCAGTATACTTTAATGATTACTATGTCTTGCAGTACATTTTATCTAGTGAAACAGTTACTGATCAGTATACTTTAATGATTGCTATGTCTTGCAGTACATTTTATCTAGTGAAACAGTTACTGATCAGTATACTTTAATGATTGCTATGTCTTGCAGTACATTTTATCTAGTGAAACAGTTACTGATCAGTATACTTTAATGATTGCTATGTCTTGCAGTACATTTTATATAGTGAAACAGGATGTTTTCGGTTGATAGCATACCCCGAACAAATCCCTTCGTCCATGTGAAGCATGCTTCCCACGAATGTCACAAAAACACACTATCATCTACATGCAGTATCTGGGTATAAAACAAGAAAATTGTCACTTCTTTTGTCACTAAATGTTGACATGTCAAGGAGGAGACTGTCAGAGGCACTAAGAAGGCAAATCGTTGGCATGCATGGAACAGGCATGTCATTCAACGTAATTTGAAAGCAACTTGCCTGTAGTCATTCTGTCATCAGCAGACTTGTCCGAAAACATCAACAAACAAACGTTGTTAAGAGTCGACCAAGGCTTGGACAACCCCAAAAGACCTCTCCTCGGGAAAATTTTAGTTTGGCGCACCTTGTCAGGTGTGAACCCATTGCTTCAAGTGGAGTTTTGAAACGCCTTTGGCTCCCCAACAGGCGTTTGTGCAACAGAACTGCCCGAAACCCTCTCAAAGCACTGGGCCTGAGGTCCAGAAGAGTCACCAGGGGTCCTGCTCTGTTCGATCAGCATCAAACACGACATTTGGAGCGGTGTAAAGTACGACGACATTGGAATCTCAGGACGTGGAGGAGAGTCCATTGGTTAGACGAGAGTAGATTCCTGCTTCACGTCACATGGTCACATGAGCGTGTGGAGGCATAGAAATACTGCTTACGTACCCAGGAACATCAGACCCACTGTTCCGTATGGTGGAGGATCAGTAATGATCTGGGGATGCCTCTCATGATTATAAACTTGATCTGGTGTCTGTACCTGGGAATCCCAATGGTCATCAGTACATACCGGACATTCTCAGTCCGGTTGCCGTCCCTCATTTTGACAACCACCCGTTGGCTACCCGTCCTGTATTTATGGACTACAATGCAATGCCATATCATTCCCATGCTGTGAAAGCATCCCTTCAGACCAACACTATTACAAGACTACCTTGGCCTATTATGAGGACCGATTTGAATCACTTGGAACACACCTAGGACTTTCTTGGACATCGCGTGCAAGCAAGGGATCCCCATGTACAGAACCTGGAATCTGTATTGCATGAGGAGTGGCAGCAATTGCCACTGGACTGTATCAGAATGCTCACTGGTAGAATTAGCAGGGAGATTCAGGCTGTCATCCGGGCACGTTGTCGATACACTCGCTAATGACGTCATACGCTGCTCTTGTGTTCATGAGATCACAAGTTACATTTTTTGTCAGTAATTACCTGCATTGTTTCATAACGGACCGTTCCTGCACCATACTTGTTGAGAGAACAATTTTTTATCAAAAACCTTAGTGACAAATATGTGTGATTAGCGCCATTAAAATACTGCATATTTTCACCATTGTTTTGTCTTTCATTTGACAAACCACCACAGTGACACATATATCTTGAGAGACACTCTTTTGTCCTACCATACTTCTTCTGGTGGATTCCTTCAAGTTGACCTTTATTGAACTCCCCAAATCAAAACATAAACAAAAGAAAATGTCTGCCTTCAATCAGTGAGCACTCCACTTGTAACATTTGGTCTCAATCTTTATTACTTTCATGAATTAGGAAAAGATTTCTTCGAGTGTGTACTTCAATGTTTATAGACTGCAGTTGTTATTTTATTTTGAGGTATTTTATTGTAAAACGGTTGTTCTCTTACTTATGCCATAGCAGACTTTCAGGTGGTGCTATTTACACATGGAAGGAGTTCCATGGCAAATTCCAGTTTCCACACGTTCTATGTTTCATTCCAAGCATTTTGGTTTATACGTTATTGGGGTTATTCTTGTTGGGTCTTTTTTAGACTTGGAAGAAAATTGCATGAAATTTGACCAAAGTTAGGTTGGACGTTCCCTTAACTTAGCCAATTGCTCACTGATTGACAGACTATTAACAACGACGTACCACTCAAAACCGGCCATAACCGGTAAATTGCTACAATTGAGCCGCCAGGAATTAATGGAGTGAGAGTGTTGAAAAATTCACGATCGGTAACATGCAGAGGGTTACTACCCTGCTCAGTAAATTTCAATGACCACTGTTAAAAGAAATACGGAGTGTGTGATGGATTCATCTTCTCACTGCAACAAAGTGTCTCTACACTCCAGTAAACATATAATAACTGGATAACGTAAATACAATGAAAAAGAAAGACAGCAATATTTGCAACATTCATCAGTAGAAATTGCTTTTTCCAGGTTCCATATTGTGAGACAAACAAAATATTTCATTCAAGCTGTAAACAACAAAATGACGGCTTTCGACGAAGTACATACACACTGTGGGATATTATCGGTATGCGATAGTTCTGTTCTTCTTGACGCTGTTTAAGTTCAGACAGCTCCATTCTCAGTTCCGAATTTTGGTGTGTTAACAGCTCTAAGTCTCCACTGTTATGTGGTAACTTCTTTCTAGGTCTCCACTGCCATGTGGTAACTTCTTTCTAGGTCTCCACTGCCATGTGGTAACTTCTTTCTAGGTCTCCACTGCCATGTGGTAACTTCTTTCTAGGTCTCCACTGCCATGTGGTAACTTCTTTCTAGGTCTCCACTGCCATGTGGTAACTTCTTTCTTCTACTGGTGCTTTTTTTCCATAAACGCCTCTAGTTCCCAGCAAAATACTACAGATTCCAGGTTTTGTGGTCTTGCTTGTTGAACTTTTGAAACCATATCCCTGTCGCAAAACGCATCTCGAGCCAATATATCCTGGAAATCTAGTGAAGCTATGGGATATGTCAAACTGACCTTCCTTCTGGTTACTTGACCTAATTCGAGTAGTGTTTCAATTGGGTGGTGTCTACGGTATCTTAATTCAATCCAAAACAGTTGTGTTTTGTTGGGTGTAACTAACTTATTCCTTAGAGTAGACAAGAGATTCGAATAATCTTTTCTGTCCATTGAATCCATCACAGATAATATCTATTGTACTGATCCCTTTAGACTGCTATAGCCATCTGTGATCTTTCTTCTCTTGCGGATCTCTTCCTTCATCACTCTTTATCTTGGAAATGAAATCATTGCTACTGTACTGTATATTTGCAATCATATCTATATCATGACCCTTGTATGACTCACTATAACTCTATCATATCTGTATCATGACCCTTGTATAGCTCACTATAACTCTATACACCTGCATTAACTGGCGAGGAATCTTTTCTACAACGTTGACTCATTTTGTACAGCTGCGATATCCATGTGTCTTCACGTGCTGAGGGAGCACTAAATCTATTCACCCGAGCCCTTCTCCAGGCCATACTCAGTGTCATAATCGGAAGTGCTGCGTGTCATGAACACATCCCTGCCACCTGTCGGCCCATGTTGTGCCGCTTTATCCAGGATGCTCCGGCCAAAAACGGTTTCTCGACTCTCATTCTGAAGTCCAGTTATTTCTTTACAACCTCTTGTATTCCTCCTTCGCATGTCTGTACTCTAAATCCATATAACTGTGCAATTATCTTCGGCCATTATTCTCGTCGAAATCCACCTCTGCCACCAGTGTAAAGAGCTAAATCTTTCTAACTTCACCTCTGGATTAGTATAATCCGGAATGATTAGGATTAATGCTCGAACTGCTATCACGGGTTAGGTCAGCCAAAAGGTGACCAAAGACGAAGAGGCCGCCGTCTATACAACGATTTATTAATGATTATTGCAATGATAATTAAATGAAATACCTGGTGCGGGCATTGGAGTAGCTTTAAGACGAATATGTGGCTGGAATTCGTATTAACTAAACTGTTTTCCTATTAACAAACTGTTTATACCATTGTGTAAACAGTTTGTTAACAGGGAATCAGTTCCATTGGTAATGAACGCTAGAGCGTTAAGATGAAGAGTTTCCACTGTCAATAAACCCTCTGTCAATAAGATATAATATCCTGAGTATCTTTTTTGACAGTATATCACGAATTGGAGGGAATTAGTTTGAACGCTGCCTGCCAAGCCTAAGGTTTGAATGATCAATAGCAACCCTACATTTTGTTCATACATGTACATGACTGAAATTCTTAATTACATAATGAGAGTCTCTGAAAGTAGTCAGTTGCATTTGGAAATGACATTATGCCACTGTCTGGTGTCTACTCTTCGCGGTGAGACGATTCCTTTTAATGTTAGATCTGGTAAATTACACTTATGTTAGATTACAATTATGGTAGGGTAGATTACATTTATGTTAGATTACATTTATGGTAGGGTAGATTACATTTATGTTAGATTACAATTATGGCAGATTACATTTATGTTAGATTACATTTATAGGAGATTACATCTATGGTAGTATGGTAGATTACATTTACGTTAGTTTACATTTTTGTTAGATTACATTTATGGTAGATTACATTTATGGTAGATTACATTTATGTACATTTATGTTAGATTATATTTATGGTAGATTACATTTATGGTTGATTATATTTATGGTAGAATACATTTATGGTAGATTACATGTATGATAGATTATATTTGTGGTAGATTACATTTAGGTTAGATTACATTTATGGTAGATTATATTTATAGTAGATTACATGTATGATATATTACATTTATGGAAGATTACATTTAAGATAGATTACATTTATGGTAGATTACATTCAAGTTAGATTACTTTAAGTGTAGATTACATTTATGCTAGATTACAATTATGGTAGGTTACATTTATGGTAGATTATACATTTATTGTAGGTTACATTTACGTTAAATTACATTGATGACAGATTACATGCACGGTAGATTACACTTATGGTAGATTACATTTAGGATAGATTACATTTTGGTAGATTACATTTATGGTAGATTACATTTAGGGTAGATTACATTTATGGTGGATTACATTTATGGAAGATTACATTTAGGCAGGTTACATTTATGTTATATCACATTTATGGTAGATCACATTTATGGCGGATTACATATATGGTAAATTATACATTTATGGTAGATTACATTTATGGTAGATTACATTTATGGTAGATTATACATTTATGTTAGATTACATTTATGTTAGATTACATTTATGGTAGATTACATTTATGGTAGATTACATAGATGCTAGATTACATTTATAGTATATTACATTTATGGTAGATTACATTTATGGTAGCAGGGTAGATTACATTTATGGTAGTTTGGTAGATTACATTTATGTTAGATTACATTTATGGTAGATTACATTTACGGTAGATTACATTTACGGTAGATTATACATGTATGGTAGATTACATTTATGTTAGATTACATTTATGGTAGATTACATTTATGGTAGATTACATTTATGCTAGATTACAGTTATAGTAGATTACATTTATGGTAGATTACATTTATGGTAGCATGGTAGATTACATTTATGCTAGATTACATTTATGGTAGCATGGTAGATTACATTTATGCTAGATTACATTTATAGTAGATTACATTTATGGTAGTATTGTAGTTTACATTTATGGTATATTATGTTTATGTTAGATTACAATTATGATAGTATGGTAGATTATATTTATGGTATATTACATGTATGTTAGATTACATTTATGGTAGTATGGTCGATTATACATTTATGGTAGATTACATTTATGGTAGTATGGTAGATTATACATTTATGTTAGATTACATTTATGTTAGATTACATTTATGGTAGTATGGTAGATTACATTTATGGTAGTATGGTAGATTATACATTTATGGTAGATTATATATATGGTAGATTACATTTATGGTAGATTATATTTATCGCGTAGATTACAATTATGGTAGATTACATTTATGGTAGATTACATTCATGGTAGATTACATTTATGGTAGATTACATTTATGGTGTAGATTACATTTATGGTAGATTACATTTATGGTGTAGATTACAATTATGGCAGATTACGTTTATGGTAGTATGGTAGATTATACATTGATGTTAGATTACAATTATGGTAGATTACATTTATGGTAGATTACATTTATGGGGTAGATTACATTTATGGTAGATTACATTTATGGTGTAGATTACAATTATGGTAGATTACATTTATGGTAGTATGGTAGATTATATTTATGTTAAATTACAATTATGGTAGATTACATTTATGGTGTAGATTACCTTTATGGTAGATTACATTTATGGTGTAGATTACATTTATGGTAGATTACATTTATGGTGAAGATTACAATTATGGTAGATTACATTTATGGTGTAGATTACATTTATGGTAGATTACATTTATGGTGTAGATTACAATTATGGTAGATTACATTTATGGTGTAAATTACATTTATGGTAGATTACATTTATGGTATAGATTACAATTATGGTAGATTACATTTATAGTGTAGATTACATTAATGGTAGATTACATTTATGGTGTAGATTACATTTATGGTAGATTACATATATGGTGTAGATTACATATATGGTGTAGATTACATAGATGGTGTAGATTACATTTATGGTAGATTACATTTATGGTGTAAATTACATTTATGGTAGATTACATTTATGATGTAGATTACATTTATGATGTAGATTACATTTATGGTAGATTACATTTATGGTAGATTATACCTTTATGGTAGATTACATTTATGGTAGATTACATTTATGGTGTAGATTACATTTATGGAAGATTACATAAATGATAATTCGTTTAAATTGCTTTAAACGTTTTTCAAAATCGTGAACCACTGATGGTGCGACGGAGAACGACGGGCTTCTGTCCACATTCCCACGCTACTAGCCCCATCCTGTACTACTAGCCACCCCTACCCCATTTCAACGCAGAGGAGATGGAGTGGTGGTAAAAGTTATTTCTCTTAAAATTATTAGATGAGCGAGGATGCCCAACTAAGAAGCAAGTCATTGTTGAGGAGACACCAATGACACCAGTAGAAAATAAAGTCAAGTTTCCTTTTGTTATTTTTAATAAACTAAAACATCAGACAGATGATGGGATGGGTGTTGTCGACGCCCTACCTAGCAAAACTTTGGGTAACTCAGGAATGACATAATAAATCAAACTTTGATGCCGGGTTGGGGGGTAGTCGAAATATTACAGCCTAATTTGACATTTGTTTGGACAGACATAAATGTGCCCCCCTCCCCTCCCCCCCCCCCCCCCCCCCCACGCACACTGGAAAGTTCTCCAAGCGATTTACAGTGATTATGCGATTCAAAGCGTCTATGGATTTAATGTAAATGCTAAGTGTAGAGCTCATTTTCGACTTTAGGTATCTTGTCTCTATGTACGAATCTTCCATTTTCGTACAGAACACAACGCAGTCAACAAAAAGCGTACCACGTTTTTCACAATGTTTGGATAAAAAGGCTGTCATGAAATACATGAACGGGGAGGGGGCGGTGGCTCAGTAGGTAGAGGAGCAGGCTGCAAGCCGAGAGTTCCTCTAGCTGCGGCAACCGCGTTGTGTCCTTGGGCAAGACACTTCGCCCCCATTGCCCACGTGGGGGGCACGGTGACGTTGTGTGCTAAGACGTACTGCACGTCGATGGTGCACTGTCTTCAACCAATTCTTACCCTTTTTGTGTGGAGTTAGTATGTTGGGGAGCTGACAGTTGCTCGCCGTTGCTCGGTGGTTCTATCCGGGTCCTCTGGCTTCATCCACCTGTAAAACTGTCGGGGTCATGATTAGCCATTGTGCAGAAATATGTGACCTTAAACACCAATAAATATATATAGAAATAAATAAATACATGAACCCCTTAAACTGTTCAACATACTATTTTGAGAATTAGTTTTTATTGTCTGCTTTGTATAAAGAGTTAAAAAAGCTTCCCCCAAAACACGGACTCAAGACATTTCCTATTTTATATATGCATCCTGGATCCGTACTTTTGGTTTGCCTTGAGGGGTGGGGGGGGGGGGTATTAATATGTCGACTCGTTTGGGGAAGGGGAGCAGTATTAATGTGTCGACTTGTTTATGGAGCGAGTTGGGTATTTATGCGTCGACTCGTTTGATTTAAATTACATTTTGTAAACAGTGATATTGGGTAATACGTACTTGACAGATAAGGAAAGAAACAAAAACACCTTGTACCCTTGTTGGAACCCCTTAGACTAAAAGAAAATGCATCCCATCAAACCCATGCTAACTTGTAATGTGTATAGACAGGGCTGATTTGCCTCAAAATAGATAACCATGTTCTTTGCTTTCTAATGTATCTGCATGAATGAAATCCTTAAATGTCCATCACACGTAAAGATGACATATCCAAATCAGTTTCTGTTGTTACGGCCATTGTATGTGGTGAGTAAAAACAATCGGGTACATACATAATACTGTTGTTACGGCCATTGTATGCGATGAGTAAAAACAATCGGGTACATACATAATACTGTTGTTACGGCCATTGTATGCGATGAGTAAAAACAATCGGGTACATACATAATACTGTTGTTACGGCCATTGTATGTGGTGAGTAAAAACAATCGGGTACATACATAATACTTTGAACCTTCTTATCGGACTCGATCATCATACATTGTGTGAAACCAATCGTAATGACAATACTGAACAAAATAAGTCTTAAAAACCGCCCATCTAGGGTCTCTCTCAAACTTAAAAATATGATGTAGCTTGGTTAATATGCTCCACTGTGGGGGTAATGGATTAACCAACATAATCTTTTGACTTTTCGTATTTGGACCCAATCCGCACCTCAGATATTAATTTGTTCGAAGTGTTTCACTCGGTCGATTCCTGGAGGTTTCAAGGGAGTTGGAGGTCAGAACACAGGAAACCATGGAAATATTCACAATTTATTGTCAAAGCAAACTCTAATGAGAAAATAGAAATATGCGATGGTGCTTTTGTACAACATGTAGACATATCAGGCTGATAAAAGGTAAAAAAGTGAAAACACAAACAAACTTGCACGCCAACACCCAATTTATTTTTGTTCAAAAAGAATTTCCCACCTGCCTTTCAATCATCAACATGGGGTAGAATTTTATTCACGACATACATATATGTATATTGTTAGAAACCAGACAACCCCGAAAATTCACGTTATTTTGCCAGACAGTCTAACAAAGAGGAAGTAATGTAAGACTTTGATGTTGTTCAAGCGTTGAGTTATGTGTTATTTACTGGTATGATAAATGTAAACGCCTTTGTGATACGAGTTTGAATTCTATGTAAATTGATATGAATTTAATTTGACTACGTATAAAGGATTTCTAAACGATGTAGTATAGTTTACTCCTAACACAAAGAATGTATTATTGTTTGGTATTGTAGCTACAACAACATAATACGTGGGCAGAATTAACTATTTCGTGGAAAATACCTTCTGTTTACTGCTAGAGTATATGACCTGGTAACCAACATCCGCGATGGGAGTATTCTTAAAAGAACAGCATATGTATAAACGATCCACAAAACTTGATTTTATACCTGTCTTGCGCCATGATATATCCATGAATATTGAAAGTGGCCTTAAGCCGATAAATAGATAAATACTGCAAACTATCCGTGGTATATCTCAGAATAAAACAAAAGACAAATTGATCAACCATGTCAATCCCAAGCCCCCCTCCCCAGTGAGTATGGGAAAATTAACAGCATTATTTTATATACTACTCAAAGTTTGCAAAGCATATCCAACTACCTGTTTTACGTTTCAGTTGAAATATTGTAATTAAAAGTACATATATTTTTTTATTTAATTATATCTTTAATGATTTAAGTACAAAAATTAAGATTTTATTTGTTATGACATTATTTTGTTAGCTTTTAAATACGATAACTATGGAAAATGGATTTTATTGGTAAAAGAGGAAATATTTCAAATTTGCCAAAAAGTTAACGGAGCGAACTGGTATGGGTTCAATATCGAGTATGAGACCCATTACTATTAATTACAGCTTGACAACGCCTTCTCGTGCTCTCAGTCAGGGGCCCAGTGGTCCTTTGTGGGATGTTGTTCCATTCTTGGACCAGCATGGCACCAAGCTCCTGGACACTTCTTGGCTGGACTGGTCGGGCTGACATTGCAAGTTACAACTCATTCCAGACATGTTCGATTAAATTGAGGTCAGGAGATATTGATGGCCAGTCCATACGCTCAATTCCCTCCCTCTGTCTGTACTCCCTGACAGCATGGGCAACATGAGAACTGGCATTATCGTCCATCAGAATGAATCTATCACCCACTGCACCTGCATACAATCTGACGTGAACATCCAGGATCTCATCAATATACCGTTGTACGGTCAATGTACCACTTTCAAGGTCACAGAGCTCTGTACGTCCATCCCAGCTTATTCCACCCAGACCACGATTGACCCTCCTCCATACGGTCATGCTCAGCAATGTTGGCTGTATGGAATTGCTCTTCTGGTCTTCTCTATACCCTAGAGCGTCCATTCGTGTGGTCACAGAGCTCTGTACGTCCATCCCAGCTTATTCCACCCCAAACCATGATTGACCCTCCTCCATACGGTCAAGCTCAGCAATGTTGGCTGCATGGAATCGATCTTCTGGTCTTCTCTATACCCTAGAGCGCCCATCCGTGTGGTCACAGAGCTCTGTACGTCCATCGCAGTTTATTCCACCCCAGACCATGATTGACCCTCCTCCATACGGTCATGCCCAGCAATGTTGGCTGTACGGAATCGCTCTTCTGGTCTTCTCTATACCCTAGAGCGCCCATCCGTGTGGTCACAGAGTGCTGTACGTCCATCGCAGCTTATTCCACCCCAGACCATTATTGACCCTCCTCCAAACGGTCAAGCTCAGCAATGTTGGCTGTATGGAATCGCTCTTCTGGTCTTCTCTATACCCTAGAACGCCCATCCGTGTGGTCACAGAGCTCTGTTCGTCCATCCCAGCTTATTCCACCCCAGACCATGATTGACCCTCCTCCATACGGTCATGCTCAGCAATGTTGGCTGTATGGAATCGCTCGTCTGGTCTTCTCTATACCCTAGAGCGCCCATCCGTGTGGTCACATAGCTCTGTACGTCCATCCCAGCTTATTCCACCCCAGACCATGATTGACCCTCCTCCATACGGTCATGCTCAGCAATGTTGGCTGTATGGAATCGCTCTTCTGGTCTTCTCTATACCCTAGAACCCCTATCTGTATCTATCACAGGGCTCTGTACGTCCGTCCCAGCTTATTCCATCCCAGACCATGATTGACCCTCCTCCATACGGTCAAGCTCAGCAATGTTGGTTGTATGGAATCGCTCTTCTGGTCTTCTCTATACCCTAGAGCGCCCATCCGTGTGGTCACAGAGCTCTGTACGTCCATCCCAGCTTATTCCACCCCAGACCATGATTGACCCTCCTCCATACGGTCATGCTCAGCAATGTTGGCTGTATGGAATCGCTCTTCTGGTCTTCTCTATACCCTAGAACGCCCATCCGTGTGGACACAGAGCTCTGTACGTCAATCGCAGCTTATTCCGCCCCAGACCATAATTGACTCTCCTCCATACGGTCAAGCTCAGCAATGTTGGCTGTATGGAATCGCTCTTCTGGTCCTCTCTATACCGTAGAGCGCCCATCCGTGTGGTCTAGGCAGTACCGTGACTCATCTGTAAAAAGGACAGGTCGCCAATCTTCTCTGGTCCATCAACGTTGTCCATGGCCCATTCATATCGTGTCTGGAAGTGGTTCTGGGACAGCGGAATGCGAGTACATGGTCTTCTCGATCGGAGACCACCTTCGTACAACCTTGCCCGGATAGTCTGCGTCGAAACATTTACCCCGGATGCATTCTGAAGGTCACTGCGAAGCTGGGTTGCTGTTGCATAGCGGTTCCTATTGGCCAAAATGATCAAAAACCCGTCTTCAGTTGCAGATGTTACCCTGTCTCTGCCACCACATTGCCGTCTTAATGGTGTACTCATAGTACACAAGTATCACTTTTTAACCCTTTACCTAACATAGAGAATATCAATGTACTCAGTACTCGTACTCATAGTACTCGAGTATCACTTTTTTAACCCTTTACCTAACACAGAGAATATCAAAATTTATTATTTTAGTTACTATTTTTAAAAATATTCTAAAATTTCAACAAAACTATATCACATGACCCCTCATTGGAACGAGCCCGATGAGCTCGTTCCAATGAGGGGTCACATGATATAGTTTTGTTGAAATATTTTGAAAAAATAAATTTTTCAACTGCTCAATTTACAAATTACGCGGGCGGAAGCGGGTGATTCGTTAGGTAAAGGGTTAACAAAGTACTCAGTACTCGTACTTTACTCATATAATCTCAAATACTTGTACTCGTGCTCATTACTTTGAGTATTTTATGAGTACTAAATATTTGGATTTTTTTTCAGAATTATGCCATGTTCTACCAGCTATGTATACATGTTGCAGTTCAATAGAGGCATGTCCCCTAGTTTCTTCACTGAATGAAATGAATGAATTCCTTCATTGACATAGATCAGCATTGTTTATCAATATAATAGTTCAATGACATTTACAGTTAAAACTAGAAGTCCTGTCACGAACTGTGCGCTTATCTAGGTTTAATTGAGCTTAGGAATTGCGCGCAATTGCCACATCGAATGGCATCCAAAGCACGGCAGGTTCCCCTGGTTACTCATAGCAAACTCAGGCAATGTTTCTGCCAATGGACCTCCGGGCTACCCGGAGGTCCATTGGCTGAAACATTGCTTGTACACAGGCCATATGTACTGAATTTGATGGCCTTACTATGGTCATAACGCGTAGAATAACGCGCAGATCGCCGTGCTATTTGTGCGTTTTTCATGACATGACTTCTAGTTTTAACTGTATGTATACCTGTTTCAGTTCAATAGTGGCATGTCCCCTAGTTTCTTCACTGAATGAAATCAATGAATTCCTTCATTGACACAGATCAGCATTGTTTATCAATATAATAGTTCAATAACATTTAAGCTGTTAATATTATCAAGTTTTGTTTTGATATATCCTGATTGGTACTGATTAGTTAGTTATGTATACAATAGCCAGTATTATAAAGTTATCTTTAGTCAGTCAGCAAGGAATTGACTAGCAATCTGGTTAACAACTTGTATGTGATGACAACAAGCTTAATAATAATAAAACAACTTAATTAATCAAATGTTAATCAAACTCTCTGATCACAATCAAAACATTTTATATAAAAAAAAACTTATCGTCAATCAACTGCGAATGAAGAGGTGAGCAATTTTAAATTTCAAATCTACTGCCTAAAGGAAATAGTTTTAAAATTTAAAATTCTTTATCTCTCATTTTCATCATTTTATTGCTTATTATATTTTTCCCAGCAGAGGGAGCTTGAGTTTACAAGAAACTGTCCATAAATAATTATTTTGTTTTAATTTACTGGAGATAGCCATTTAGCTCATTCCAATAATTTGTACCAAAACTATTATATATTAATGTTTTTAGTAACCTGGTGCATGCAGTATGAAATCACTAAAAAACAACTTTCAGCAGTTTTAAGAGTATATCCTAACAATCGATTAAAACTCAATTGAAAAGGACCTTTATTCCTGTACCATTGTTTTCTTCACCATTTTTGTCAGTATTGTATTTTCGTGTACCGTTCCTTCAGAGCACCACTGAAATATGTTGCAGGTTCACTAATGGAAAATTTTTCTCACATTTTCCCATTAGAGCTTCCCAAGAATCATGTCCATGGAATCATCAGCAGAGGGAAAATGGTATAAAAATTTACTTGTGGTTATCCTACAACATTTTGCCACTGGTAATGTGCATTATTTAATTACCGTACCTTAGTTTATTATTTGAAGAGCAAAACAATCGTTTTTATGCCTGTGTAAATAATGACATACAATGTTCTGGTCTTATTGAGTATTTCATACATGTAGCAATAAAAGATACAGAGAATATGGAATGAGTGTTTATCTCATATAATATTTATGAAACGAGTGTAAGAATTTTCCGTTTGGACGATCATTATTCATTACACATGTAAGAGTGAATACTCGTACTCCTACTCGTACATTTTCGACAGTGATTTTACTCGTACTTTTATCACACATTTTCAGAGTACTCTAACTCGTACCCGCATACTGGAGTCTAGTGCTCGCCCCAGCCCTGACATCCAGGATGAATCACAACCACCCACAGAGTAATTCTCCTTCTCTAAAGGGTACCACCAGTATGAATCACAACCAAACACTCACAGAGTAATGCTCCCTCTCTAAAGGATACCAGCAGTATGAATCACAACCACGCACTCACAGAGCAATGTTATTGTCTAAGATATACCAACAATATGAATCACAACCAAACACTCACAGAGCAATGCTCCTTCTCTAAGGGGTTCCAGCAGTATGGATCACAACCAAACACTCACAGAGCAATGCTCCTTAGTAGTATGTCTCGTATGTTTGAGGGAACATTTGGATGACCCCGGTGGATGACCCCGGAAGTGACGTCATGTCACGTGACGTAGTGGCGCCATGTTGTGTTGTCATGGTAACCCGCGTGAGCGGCCATGTTGTGACGTCTTCCCCATAGTGATACGTGGTGTTAGTGCGCATGCGCAGCATGTGTTGTTAGGGTGATACGTGTTTCCGTCGTCCATTTTGTATACTGGAGGCCGCCATCTTGGTTTCTATGGTAGCACGTGATTGCTATGTTACCCAATTGTTCTGTAATAGGACGGGGTATGTTTTGAGGGTGTGTTCCTTTGTAGAAGAGTAAATCTAATTACCACAAACAACCCGACACTCCCTCCAAATCACCAAAATCCACCCAAAAACACCGAAATTGACTTTATTTCCCCATTTTATCAGCTTAGCACGTAGTGCTATAGTACTAAGGGGTACAAGGGGGTGCATTCGATTGAACAGGAGTAATGTTCCCATTTTTTTGGATCCCATGACGTTTTTTCCCTATTAAGAGTAGCACGTAATACCGAGGGGGTGTGTTCGTTTGAAGTGGAGTAATTTTCCCATTTTTTTGGATCCCATGACGTTTTATTTCCTTATTAAGAGTAGCACGTAGTGCTATAGGACAAATTTACCCAGAATTCCTCTGCTTCTACTTGGAACTATATTTTTATAAATTCTATTTTTAGTAACATCCTTAACTGACCCCCTAACTAATTGTTGGTGTCTATATTTAGCAATTTCTTTAAATGACCCCCCTAACTACATGATTTTAAATAATAAAATTAATGAGGATCAAGATGTTTTTACACTGACCAATCAGAGCGAAGTTAATCCACCAATCAGATTTCTGGATTCCCATTGTGTTTCTTTCCCATCACTTTCTATACTAATTTTCTAAATTTCCCAACTTTAACCTATAATCCTATAGGAAACAAACACAAACACCCATCGAGAATGAAAATATCGATGAAAAAACGTTGCGACGTCGTGACGTTTTCAAAAACGTCCGTCACGTCTAAATAAATTCCGGAGAAGAATAACGTCGCGTCATTCTGTTTCGATCTTTCGAACTGAACACATCGCTAGAGAGTTTTCTATAGCAATTTTGCCTTTGCAAAAAAATTTATGGAGATGTCTGAAGCTGCTACTGCCATTACCAGAACTGATGTCTACGCCTGTGAAGAGTGTGGGAAGACCTTTACGGACCGTCGGAACCGGAATCGCCATGTACGCACCCAGCACGCCGCCGAAGAGAAGAAGACCCACGATTGTACCAACTGCAACAAGAGTTATGCTTCCAAGCAGAAGCTAGATCAACACCTGAAGAAATGTTTGGAGATATATACATGTATGGAATGCGGCCAGGAGTTCAACCAACTACTCCATTTTAATCGACACAAGAGCGTTGCCCACCGACCAGTTCCTGTACCATCGAAAAGGAAGACTGATGAACCGAAGAGAGGACCACCAAAACAACCACGGACCACGACGACCACCCATTATGATGTTGACCCAATGGAGTTTGAAAAGAATATGATGTCTGAAGAAGAGCCAGATGAGATATTGACCGTGTACGAAGATAACTGGAGTTCTATTAGAACTCGCCACATGATGAACAGAAGAGTCCAGGACCAATATAACTACCGGATCAATGATGTGAACCTGAAGATGATGACTGATGAATTGATGACTACCATATTTCTGCCACAACAGCTAAGATTTAAAATTAATCTGAGTTTTGGTTTTATCCTGCGACACAATGAAACGAATGAACTGAAGTATTACCATCCATCACAAAACAACGCCCGGGTACTTGATGTTCCACAACTTGTATGCTGCCAAGAAGACTTTGAAGAATTCCTTGATGATGTCATGGAAGAAGATATCCTAGAATGGGCCAAATTAAAACGACCCAACACCAAATGGCTTGTGGAGAGAGTTACCAACGTCACATTTTATGTGAACAAGCTGAAAGACCACCCAATTGGAATGGCAGAAGATCTTCCTGACTACATTCTCCAGAACAAAGCAGTAAATGCTTTGGTGAAAGATAGAGCTCACCATTTTACCTATGAAGACAACCTGTGTATTTTCCGCTGTTTAGCTTTATGGAGTGGTTCCATAACAGACAATTTGAATAAAACAACAGATGCCATGTACAACAAGTATACCCAGAAGCCAAAGAATGAATTCCGTGGAATAACGTTAGCCGAATTACCTGACTTGGAGAAATGTTTTGAAGTAAATATCCAAGTATATGAACTTGTCAAGAATGATGATGACCAAATTGTTGCCAAATTAGTACAGAGATCTCACAGAAAGTATGAAGATACCATGTATGTGAACGTTTACAAGAACCATTTTAGCTACATCATCGATATAGACCAATACTGCAAATCCTTTGAATGCCGCAAATGCGGCAAACTATGGAAAAATGGATTTCTACTCAATCGTCACGAGAAAACCTGTACAGATGAAGTCAATTACCAGTATGTTGGCGGTGTATACCATCCATCCCAGTCCATATTTGATCTGTTAGAAGATGAAGGTATAGAAGTATCTGAAGAGAAGAAGTTTTATCCATACCGTGCAACGTTTGATTTTGAAAGTTACTTTGTCAAATCCAGTCTACCTGCTGACAGTGATAAACTGATATGGGAAGCAGAACACCGACCATTGAGTGTGAGCATATGTAGTAATGTTCCAGAATACCAAGAACCGAAATGTTTTATTACAAATGGAAATTCTCAAGAACTTGTTGAAGAAATGATGACATACCTCACAGCTATTTCATCTCATTGCCACCAACTGATGCAGACCTATCATGCTTGGACCTTGTTTAAACTCAGACAGAAAATTGATGAAACGCTGGAAGCGGAAGCCAGAGCTACTGGAGAAGATACATCCAAGATGCACCCTTTACAAAAATTGGAGAAGAAATTTCAAGACTACCTGCAAGAGATGCCCGTCATCGGATTCAACTCTGGAAAATATGATATGAATGTAGTCAAGCGTGAACTGATGACATACCTGAAGAGACAGAATCCACTCAAGTTTGCAGTGAAGAAATCGAATAACTACATGTGCGTCTCGACAGAATCTTTCAAGTTTGTTGATATTTGCAACTACCTCGCTCCAGGATTCAGCTATGACAAGTTTTTGAAAGCATTTGGCTGCTCCGTGACAAAGGGATTTTTACCATATGAATGGATCGACAGCTTGAACAAATTGGATCAAGACCACCTACCAGACCATGAAGCCTTCTACAGTTCTCTCAAGAAAGAAAATATATCCAATGAAGAATACCAGTACTGCCAGCATGTATGGAACGACCTGGAGATGACAACTTTCCGTGATTTTCTGATCTGGTATAATAACCGAGATGTAAAACCATTCCTTGAAGCAGTTGACAAGCAGTTTGCTTTCTACCAAGAACGCCACATCGACATGTTTAAAGATGGTATCAGTGTTCCGGGCCTCACGTTGAAATACCTGTTCCAGACCATGAATGATGAAACTTACTTCACATTATTTAACCAGAAGAATAAAGACTTGCATCACTTGGTGAAAGATAATATCGTTGGTGGACCTTCAATTATCTTCAACCGATACCACGAGAAAGATGTTACCCGAATCAGAGAAACAAAATATGGCAAAGAAGCAAAACCATGTGGAAGTATTATAGGCTTTGATGCGAATGCATTATATCTTTGGTGCCTAATGCAAGAGATGCCAACGGGTTGGAGTATTAGACGTCGTGAAGTAAACCAGTTTAAACCAGAACATCCAATGAAGTATGGTAAAATGGCTGAACAATGGTTAGAGTTTTTATCCATGAGAGATGACATCCACATCAGACATCAGTTTAACGGAGCTGAAAAAATGATTGGTCGAAGACAGTTGCCTGTTGATGGTTGGTGCAAAGAGACACAGACTGTATACCAGTTCCATGGCTGCTTCTGGCACGGACATACCTGCATGAAAGATAAGAATGGCCTTCCTATCATCCATAATGAAGTCAGAGATAAATCGATGAAAGAACTACTACAAGACACCCGTACCAATGCAAAGTACATCACCGATTTGGGCTATAAACTTATTGAAATCTGGGAGTGTGAGTGGAGAGAGATGAAGAAGACCGATGCCACACTCAAAGCCTTCCTGAAAGAGAACTTTTCAGACAAAATAGATGGTGCGATGACAGAGGAAGAAATAATGAACAAAGTGAAGTCCGGTGAACTGTTTGGTTTAGTCGAATGTGATATACATGTACCAGATCACCTGAAAGAGTACTTTGAAGAGATGACACCTATCTTCAAGAATACAGATATTTCCTTAGATGATCTTGGTGAACACATGAGGGCCTTTGTCGAGAAGAATGGAATCATGAAGAAACCCCGTAGAAGTTTGATCGGAAGCTATGGAGCGGAGAAAATGTTATTTGCAACCCCTTTACTGCAGTGGTACCTCCAGCATGGTATTGAAGTTGATCACGTCTATCAAGTTATCCAATATAAACCAAGAAGATGTTTTGAAAAATTTGGAGATGAAGTATCTGAAGCAAGAAGACAAGGAGATGTTGACCCTGACAAGTCGATCGTTGCCGACACCATGAAGCTGTTGGGAAATTCTGGATATGGCAAAACCGTCACCAACAAAGAGAAGCATCGACGTGTGTGCTATTGCGACGACGAAGAAGTTACCAAAGCTGTAAATGACATGTCCTTCAGAGCCTTGAATCCATTAGATGATACATTATATGAAGTCGAACTCAACAAGAAGACCATCAAGTTGGATCTGCCACTTCACATCGGATTCTTTGTTTACCAGTATGCGAAACTCCGGATGCTTCAGTTCTATTATGATGTCATCGATACTTTTATCAACCGCCAAGATTTCGAATATGCTGAAATGGACACAGATTCTGCATATATATGTACCTCGTCACCATCCATAGATGAATTAGTGAAACCAGAGAAGAGAGTAGAATTTTACAAAGAGAATCACAAGTGGTTTCCATCAGAGTGTTGTGATTTCCACAGAGATGATTATGTGGAAACCAAATTAGAAGGCAAAGAATGGCTGTCACCCTCATGCTGCCAAGAAAGAAAGCGTTTTGACAGGAGAACTCCAGGCTTGTTTAAGGTAGAATGGCAAGGAACCGGCATTGTTGGACTGTGTAGTAAAACATATTATTGTTTCGGAGCCACCAATAAATTCAGTTGTAAGGGAATCAGCAAACGCCACAATGATTTGACGAAAGACAGATATTTGCAAGTTTTGAAGACTCAACAAAGTGGATCTGGCATCAACCGAGGATTTGTGATGAATGACAACACTATGTATACCTACCAGCAGAGCAGAGATGGACTATCATATTTCTACCCAAAACGAAGAGTTTTAGAAGATGGAGTTAGTACCATACCACTAGAGATTTAAAGAAGAACCAATTGAGTGAGTGTCATATTTTTCTACAACCTGAACCAAGTCTAGCTTTTGCCTACAAAAAATTCCTAAAAAAAAACCGAAATGGTTTTTAGGTGGTCTACTCAATCATATTAGGCTCATCAAATTTTTAAAGTCCTTTATGGCATTCTCTAAAGTCCTTTATGGCAGTCCTCATAAAGTCCTATATGGCATTCTCTAAAGTCCTTTATGGCAGTCCTCATAAAGTCCTATATGGCATTCTCTAAAGTCATGTATGGCAGTCCTCATAAAGTCCTATATGGCATTCTCTAAAGTCCTTTATGGCAAGTTTTTCACAAAGTAAAAAGTCCTTTATGGCAGTCCTCATAAAGTCCTATATGGCAGTCTTCAAAAAAAAATTCTAAATGGCAAGTCTTACAAGGCAATACATTTTTTTCTAGTGTAAAGATTTTTCAATTTTTTTATTTATTCTAATACAGAGAGTTTTTTTATCATCATCATCATCATCATTATGTTCCTGATATACTTTAGGCTAACCCTATTGGAAGTGGAGGATACTTCTTTAGTTTCATTCAAAACTTAGTTTCATTCAAAACTTTTTAGTTCCATTTATTTTAAAAAATGTTGATTCATGGTATCTTTTAGGTTACACCTATTGGAACCAGATGATACTTCTTTATTCAAAATTTAGTTTCATTCAAAACTTTTTAGTTCCATTTATTTTAAAAACATGTTGATTCATGGTATCTTTTAGGTTACACCTATTGGAACCAGATGATACTTCTTTACTTTTTAGTTTCATTCAAAACTTTTTAGTTTCATTCAAAACTTTTTAGTTCCATTTATTTTAAAAGACATGTTGATTCATGGTATCTTTTAGGTTACACCTATTGGAACCAGATGATACTTCTTTACTTTTTAGTTTCATTTCATTTTTTAAAGTTGATTCCTGGTGTCTTTTAGGCTACCCCTATTGTATAACCAAAGGAATAAATCATCATCATCATCATTACTAAGAAATTCTCTGTTGTGAATATTTAAAAGAAATGAGAAATTTTTATGATAGAAAAACTAAATTGCTAAGTTGGACATGTTGTTTTCGTTTTATTCTTTTTTGATGAACAAAAAAAATTCCCTCAAAGAGGATACGAACTGTAGGGGTGGGAATGCACTCGAGCTATTTGACTTATCTCCATTGGACAGAGGTTTGTAGCTTGACCTGTCCCAAGCCAGTATAAAATGCAGAGGGCCATATCCTACAGTTTAAGGATCAAGATTGCAGTTTGATCGCCAAACTGACCAATCAGATCGAAGTTAATCAACCAATCAAATTTCTGTATTCTCATTGTGTTTCTTTCCCATTACTTTCTATACTAATTTTCTAAATTTTCCAACTTTAACCTATAATCCTATAGGAAACAAACACAAACCCCAACCAAGAATAAAAAACTCAATCAAAATTTGTTCAACTGGGGTGATGTTTTCAATCACGTCCGTCAAAGATATATAAGATTAGGCAAAGCATGGACTTGGCATCATTCACGATCGAACCATTGACCAGAGAAGATGTTCCGAATTGGCACCAAGCAGACTTATGCTAACGTCACCCAGTACCAGGGTGAACTGAAGATTCATCTCAGAAGATACTTTGAGGGAAAAGACCAGAAACCTTATCCTACGAAGACTGGTATTGCTCTATCTTTAGAAGAATGGAATGCCTTGAAATCTCAAATAGAAGAAGTAGATGCAGCCATCAAAACCCAACAAACAACTTTAACTGAAGACACTAAACCTACTAACCATGAAGACTTCAAAAAACCAAATCAAGAACCACCTTTGAAGAAGAAGAAGAAGATCACAGTGAGAATAACCCAACCACGACCATTGATCGTTGATGAAATTGATAGTGAACTCAGGCAAGTTCGCTTGCAGCATGAACTTTGCTTGGCATATGCTCATTATGTCGAAGAGAACATTGACGCTGTAATGAAAGAAAAATGCTATGGATGTACAGTCGATCACCCAAGTCAGATTCAGCATAATGTATGCCTAATGATGTCTGAAGAAGAGAAGATTATAACATGTTTTAGTGACGCACTTGAAAGAGTTAACAAGAATGATGTTCATCTACTGTGGCACCATAATACTTCTGGAATGAATCCACCACCAGTACAGAAAGAATATGAAGATATGTTCGAGAAACCTCTCACAAATGAACAGAGACGTTGTATTATGGATTTGGTGATTGAATTTATGACCATCAAGAAACCTGTTACAATTGGATTCTAATTGAAGATGTAAATAGATGTTGTAAATAGATGATTTTTTTATAAAAAGAAAAAAGAAGAAAAAAAGTATAAAATTAAGAAACAAGAAAAAAAAGGTGGTAATGACGCTTAAGTTATTTGATGTTTATCTTCTTGACAAATATCAAACAAACTTAAACTGTCCCCAGCCAGTAAGTCAGAGGGCCACCAATTTTAAATATTTTTTTGGATGACGGTTCATATTGACCACCTCTCCAAAAGGTATAAAAGGGGGAGTAGTCCCCACGTTCAGTGGGAGCCACCTCCCCAAAAGGTATAAAAGGGAAGTAGTACCCACATAGAACAACAAAGATGGATCCTCGTTGGAAGCATCCATTCACTTGTTTATTGTGTGGTCCCACGGGTAGTGGTAAATCATCCTTTGTAAATCGGGTTATTCAAAACATTCAAAATATTATATCACCTGTCCCAAGTCACATCATTTGGTGTTATAGTGAATGGCAACCATTATACAATACTTTACCCCAAGTAGAATTCGTAGAGGGTCTCCCTCAAGAATTAAAATCTGATAGTTTAGTCATATTGGATGATCTGATGCTCGATGCAGATGTTCGAGTGTCTAGATTATTTACTAAAGGTAGTCATCACCGTAACATTAGTGTGATCTACATTGTTCAAAATTTATTCGATAAAAATAAAGTCCATAGGACTGTAGCTCTCAATAGTCATTACATGATCTTGTTTAAAAATCCTAGGGATCGTTCTCAGATCTCACACTTGGCAGCACAGATGTATCCTGGTCATTCCAAGTTTCTGAGAGAAGTTTTCGAAGATGCCACTTCGACACCATATGGTTACCTTTTAATAGATCTCAAACAAGATACTCCTGAACACATGAGATTAAGAAGTCAAATTTTTCCTGGGGAAACCCAATATGTGTACCTCCGAAAAGTATAAAAGGGGAGCAACAAGTCTGACTCGAGTCAGAAGCATGTCTGACCGTCTCAAGCGCAACATCGCTCTTCTCAAGGTTCTTATTAAATCGAAACCCACACTCGTCAAATCCATACTAAAACATGCAGACAAAGAATTGATAACTTGTTTGTGTGACTGTGCCTCGAATATACTGAAGGGAGCAGTACCTCTGACCAAAGCTCAGAGAACCAAACTCGTTCGTCAGAAACAACTAGTGAGGGCAGTGGCAAACAAAGGTACCTCTGACAAAAAGAGGAGACAAATCTTGCAGAAAGGGGGATTCTTGGGTGCATTGCTACCTCCTGTACTATTGGGTGCTGTTAAAGGTATATTTGGATGATGGAATATGCAAAGAAGATGGCTTTGGTAGAACCAAGGTTATTGGAACGTCTACAAGAGACTCCAAGACAACCGAATGAACTGGCTGTTTCATCACTGGATAGAGAAATGAGAGATATTCTCGATGCCCCTTTTCTTTCGGCTGATGAAAAGATGACTCAATATAATCAAATTTTACAAAGATACTTGACATTTCAACAAAAGGTAATGGCTCCTCGACCAATTAAAGTCGAATTCGAGAAAGATAATAAAGACGAAGACATTCTCGATTCTGTACCTATGACAATGAAGAGAAAGGGTAAGTTGTTGTTGAATCGTATTAGAAGTGACCCAAATATATCTTGGAATGAGAAGGGTGAATTAGTCTACAAAGATCAAACAGTGGTAGGGTCGAATGTAACAGATCTTCTAAACGATTTACTTAGAAGACGAAAATCTTTCCAACCAAAGGGATGGGAAATGTTGGCCGAAGCTTTGAGAGATAGTAACATACCCCAAGAATTAATTGGTCATAAAGAACGTTGGGATTTTATGAAACAGGCACCGATAAAGTCGGAACCAAAACAACCAAAGAAAACAGAAACGCCAAAGTGGATCGAAAAAAGGGTATAAATAGAGTTGACACTTGAACAAGGCAGTCATGGAAGCATTGTACTATGATTCTGAAGTGCCTGGTAGTTTTGGTGGTGTAGACGCTCTTCGTAGAGCATCCAAGAAAAAAACCAAACAAGTTGTAAAATGGTTAGAGACTCAAGACACATACACTCTTCACAAACCTGTTCGTCGTACATTTCGTAGAAGAAAAGTAATAGTTAGTGGTATAGATGCACAATGGCAAGCTGACTTGGTAGATGTTTCAAACATAAGTAAATTCAACAAAAACATGAAATTTTTGTTGACATGTATAGATGTGTTTAGTAAATATGCTTGGGTGATACCATTACAAAACAAACTTGGTGATTCCATCGTGAAAGCTTTTAGTAAAATTTTCAAACAAGGTCGTAAACCAGAAAAATTACAAACTGATCAAGGCAAAGAATTTCTAAACAGAAAATTTCAGAATTTTCTCAAAGATCACAAAGTCGACTTTTTCACAACACAAAATGTGGAAACAAAATGTTCCATAGTAGAACGATTCAATAGAACTTTGAAAACCAAAATGTGGAAATATTTTACCAAGAATGATACACTAACTTTTCCACTTCAAAACTTGGTAAAATCATATAATCATTCTCATCATCGCAGTATAGGTATGGCCCCCATTGCCGTGAACTTTGAAAATCAAGAAGAGGTTTGGCAAAGGTTGTATGGACAACCCATAAAACACAAGACACCAAAGTACAAAGTAGGAGACAGAGTGAGAATCAATAAAGTTAAGAAAACTTTTGAGAAAGGTTATTTGCCCAATTGGACCGAAGAGTTATTCACAGTAGTAGCCATCAAGAAAGGACATCCAGTCACATACATGTTACAAGATGATAATGGAGAAATATTGAAAGGGTCATTCTACACTGAAGAGCTTCAGCGAGTTTCACATAAAACTATTTACAAAATCGAACACGTACTCAAGAAACGTGGTCGAGGTAAGAAAAAGGAATTGTTCGTAAAGTGGATGGGATACCCAACTTCGTTCAATTCGTGGATTAAACAGAGTCAGCTCACCTATAAAAGGAAGTGAACCTCTGAAGTTTCTTCAAAATGGAAGAAGGATCGAACGGTTCTTGGCCTCTGTTTGGTAAAAGAATTCCAAGGAGCGAGATCACTTATTTTTCACAAATAATCATTTTGTATATCATCATCATTACCAGTGTCGTTAATCTCACTCTCGAAAACACAGACAGCAAGTTGTGGACTGCTCTCTTGAGTAGTAGCATAGGATATTTGTTACCAAATCCAACCATTAAGAAAAAGTAATGTTTTATTTGACTCTACCAAGTAATAGTTCTATGAACGTGTTTCCAGAAAACACGTTGACTACGTACACCACTCAGTTATCACAACCAGTGAATCTCACGGGAGAATGGGAAGTAGGTCTGGCAGAGATTCAGTATCCAAATACTTGGTTCAATATTCGTGGAGAAGAAGCTTTCGTTACAGTGTTCTGGTCTTCGAAAAAGAATTACCGACTTACTCTCAAGGAAGGTCGTTATTCGGATCCCATTGATGTGATACGAGCTATCAATGGTGTTAAAGAATTACTCTTGCCTCGTCACGATAAGGTAGCTTTTGAACTGGATAGAGTGACTGGTAAAGTTCGTATCACGGTACGTGATGGAGTCGTGGTCACATTGAGCCCTACTCTTCAAAATATTTTGGGATTTAATGAGTGTGTTTTTAAATCAGGAACTTACAATTCTTCCAGAGTTGCCGATGTCAACCAAGGATTTTATTCCCTCTATGTATATTGTGACTTGGTTCGTGACCAAGTCGTTGGAGATACAAGAATACCACTTCTTCGTATCGTCCCCGTACGTGGAAAATATGGGGATATCATCTCTAAAACATTTGAGAATGTGTATTATGTACCAGTAGAACGAAAAAATTTCAGTACCGTCCAGGTGTATATAAGGGGTGACACAGGAGCCATAGTACCATTCGAGTTCGGGAAAGTGACAGTGACACTTCATTTCAGAAATCGTAGATCTCTTCATTTCACATAAACATGACTTACTGTTGTAAGTCCAAATTATACGAAGAATATTACACGAAACAAGCTGGAAATGGTCTACCGGCTTTTTCTGGAGCTCAAATACAGAGAGGATATGGTTTGGGAAGTATATTGGGAGGACTGAAGAATATGGTGTTACCTTTATTGAAAACTACAGCCAGGACCGTGGGAAAACAGTTATTGAGAAAAGGAGCAGCCTTTGCCGAAGATGTCATTGAAGGGAAAAATGTAAAAAAGGCAGCAATCAAAAGAGTCAAAGAGGCTGGTGCAGGAGCTTGGAATGAAGTGGTTGGTGGTTCAAAACCACCCGGCAGGAAAAGTATAAAAAGGCCCGCACCACGCAAAACTAGCAAATCGACAAAAAGAAGGAGAACTGTTCAGACCCAAGACCATCTCGGTGCATGATGTCTCTCATTAATGAAAAATCTTGTGAGTGTGTCAACAGTGAACTCGACTTGTTTTCCATACCACCAACACAGACTAGTGTGGAACATGGGCAATGGGTAGAACACAGGCCTTTGGCGACTATAGGAAACAGTGGTCCAATAGAATTCCACATTGCAGGATTAGGAGATGATTATTTGAATTTGGCACAGACATACTTGTATGTTAAAGCAACGGTTGTAGATTCCAATGGGGCATCAATTGCACCCGATGCCAAAGTGGGCCCAGTCAATTTATGGATGCATTCCTTATTTAATCAAATCGATATCAGCTTGAATGAAAAACTGGTATCTCCTTCCAACAACACTTATCATTACAGAGCTTTCATAGAAACTTTGTTGAGTTATGGACCAGCTGCCAAGAAGTCACAACTGACTAATGCATTATGGTACAAGGATACGGCCGGACACATGGAAGATTTGACAGATGATAACAAGGGATTTCTTCTTCGAAAGAAATTTATAGAGAAAAGTAAAATCGTGGACATGACTGGAAGATTACATTTGGACATGTTTTTCCAAACTCGTTACTTGCTGAATGGAGTTAATGTTCATGTTAAAATGAATAGAGCCAAAGATGCTTTCGCATTGATGGCCGATACCGCTACATACAAGATCAAAATTCTAGATGTATCCATGTTTGTACGCAAAGAGAGACTCCAATCATTCGTGAGAATGGCTCACGAGAAAGCACTAACAAAAGCAACTGCAAAATATCCTATCGAGCGTGTGGAAACCAAGGTGTTTTCAGTGCCGAAAGGAAATCTGAGCATTACACAAGAAAACTTATTTTTAGGCCAACTACCTAAACGCATCGTAGTGGGATGTGTAGACAACGATGCTTTCAATGGAAACTTTTCAAAGAATCCATATAATTTCAAGAACTACAAAATCAATTACTTGGCATTGTACGTGGATGGGCAGCAGATTCCAGCCAAACCATTACAACCTAGATTCGAACAACAAGAAGTGGCGAGATGTTATGCAACTCTGTTCCAAGGAACTGGACAAATGTATGAGAATGAAGGAAACCACATCAGCCGAGAAGAGTACATAAATGGATACACCCTATTCGTATTCGACCTGACTCCAGATCTATCACATGGACAACACTTCGATCTGGTGAAGAGAGGAAACTTGAGACTAGAAGTCCATTTCGAAAACCCATTACCAACCACAATCAACGTACTGGTGTATGCAGAATTCCAGAACATCATAGAAGTGGATAAGAATAGACAAGTAATCTTCGATTACTCAACAGGAACACGTTGCAGTTAGAGAATTCACTTCGATCAGATAGTTGTTTGAAGAGAATATGTTTGGGTGTATTTTCAAGAAACAAATTACCAAGAAGATTACCAGATCACAGACCAGTGGCTTTGATAGCCAACACGGATCCAGACCACAGAAAAGGAGAACATTGGGTGGCTCTCTTTGTGAGTCACCACAACGCAGAATACTTTGATTCCTATGGATTACCACCACAACACAGACCATTCGAGAATTTCCTGAAGAAGAATTCCAGATATTGGAAGTATAATACGAAACGCCTTCAAGGACCATTACCAGTGTGTGGACAATACTGTTTGTTTTACTTGAAACATCGCTGTCGCGGTGTACCGATGGAAACCATATCCAACATGTTTACCACTGATCTAACGGATAATGATGTGTTGGTTAATGACGTCATAGAGGAAACCCGTCACTAGATGTCGCTGCATTGAAGGAAAACTATAAAAACTGGTGCACTTGGTGTTCAGCTCATTTGTGTTTCGACAGCCAAAGAAGAAGGATGTCTACTAATGTGACCGTCTTCAAACTTAACAACGATTTACAGATTCAACTGTTCAAGAACGACGTTGGGTTCCAGTTTACCACCAGAGATTGGGAACAAGTGACCAAAGCAGTGGATATTGCAAAGAAGAGAAGTCTTGAAATAGGAGAACCCAAACCAAAAAGAGAAAGAAAACCAAAGAAGAATGAAGATAAAAAGGATTGAAGAATGTTCACTATTCTATGTTTGATCAGGATGGCACTGAATGATTATCAATCAAGAAACCAAGAAACAAGAAATCCAAGAGACTTTGTAGAGAGAATGAGCGTTTCATTCGAAACGTATTTCCGTGATGTTCCGCCACCAGTACTGGAGCAGTTATTACGTGGAGAAGAAAAAACAAGAAAGACACCAGAACAAAGACCACCAAAACACATCAAGTATGCATTGGAGGAAAATCGTCTCAAGACATTTCAATTCATGTTACAAAGTGAAAGTGTGAAAATCCCGAATGAACTGACAAAAGCTGGATTCTTTTATTTGGGGACAGGAGACAGAACTCAATGTTTTCATTGTGGTATTATTGTTCGTTTCTGGGAAACCGAAGATGATGTTATAGAAGAACACAGAAAATATTCTCCAGACTGTTATTACATTCATAATTTACCACCTGAATTCATGGACGTTGAAAAAGAAGAAGAAGAAATGGCCATCAGAGAAGAAGAAGAAATGGACACATCATTTCAAGAAAAAGAAGATTCACGGAGGACAAAATGTAGTGTGTGTTTATTAGCTGAAGCCAATGTCGCTCCGCGACCATGTAACCATTTGTGCCTGTGCAAAGACTGCTGTAAACCACTGAGAAGATGTCCAATCTGCAGAAAGACTGTTTATGAATATCTGACAATCTACATACCATAAAAAGATGTATTTTTGTTGTTGAATAAAAGAAATTTAAATTTATATTTAGTGTTGTTATTTTTTTAAACTTTCCATCGAAGTACAAAGAAAAATCAAAATGAGGGATAGTAAATTAGACCTCGTACGACACATCTGTTGGGTAGATCCTCATATGAGTATATGGTGGAACTTAGCTTCCTGGCTTTCATGTACACATATGGGCCCTACTTGTAATTTTAATAATGGATTCTGGGTAAATTTGTCCTATAGCACTACGTGCTATTCTTAATAAGGAAATAAAACGTCATGGGATAGGGATCCAAAAAGGGATTCTGGGAGAATTCTAATCCAGAACATTACTCCTGTTCAATCGAATGCACCCCCTTGTACCCCTTAGTACTATAGCACTACGTGCTAAGCTGATAAAATGGGGAAATAAAGTCAATTTCGGTGTTTTTGGGTGGATTTTGGTGATTTGGAGGGAGTGTCGGGTTGTTTGTGGTAATTAGATTTACTCTTCTACAAAGGAACACACCCTCAAAACATACCCCGTCCTATTACAGAACAATTGGGTAACATAGCAATCACGTGCTACCATAGAAACCAAGATGGCGGCCTCCAGTATACAAAATGGACGACGGAAACACGTATCACCCTAACAACACATGCTGCGCATGCGCACTAACACCACGTATCACTATGGGGATGACGTCACAACATGGCCGCTCACGCGGGTTACCATGACAACACAACATGGCGCCACTACGTCACGTGACATGACGTCACTTCCGGGGTCATCCACCGGGGTCATCCAAATGTTCCCTCAAACATACGAGACATACTACTCTCCTTCTCTAAGGGGTACCAGCAGTATGAATCACAAGCAAACACCCAAAGAGCAATGCTCCTTCCCTAAGGGGTACCACACACTCGCAAATGCAAAGCTTGTCTAAGATATTTCACCGAGCTCATGTACCAATGCTTTCCCCGCGGAAACCCCGGGAAGTGAAGCAGTGTCTGTTCACTGCGATAAACAGGCTCTGTTTTACTGGTAAAATAGGGCCCAGTCACCAAAGCGTGTGAGGTGCGAACCCTCTCTAAAATGGGCAACATGGCTTATTAATACTCACCCCTGGTCTTGAGTTGATACTCATGTTGTGGTCATGAATAACCATTATGCAAAAATATGTGACCTGTCACCAACACATAAATATAAATAAACAAATAAATATGTACAAATTCTTCTTGTTTAAGATGAACAACCCGATCGCGTGCCATTGCTTCTTGTCTAAGATGTATCACCAAGATCGCGTACCAGTGCCTTTTTTTTCTAAGATGTACCACCAGAGTCGGGGACCAAGGCTTCTTGTCTAAGATGTACCGTCAAGATCGTGCATCAGTGCTTCTTGTCCTGCATGCACCGACAGGCTAAGGTACCAATGCTTCTTGTCAAAGATGTGCAACTGGGCTCGTGTACCAATGCTTCTTGTCGGAAATGTACCACCAGGTTTGTGTACCCAAATGCGTCTTGTCTAGGATGTACCACCAGGCTCGTGTACCAATTTTCTTGTCTAAGATGTACCACCAGGCAGGTGTACCGATGCTTCAAGTCTAAGATGTACCACCGGACACATGCACCAATTCTTCGTGTCTAAGATGTGTCACTGGGCTCGTGTTCCAATGCCTCTTGTCTAAGATGCACCACCAGGCTCGTGTACCAGTGCTTCTTGTCTTTGATGAACCATCAGATTGGTGTACCAATGGCCCACCTTATCCGCAAGCTTGGGCACAGTTTTACTCACTCTCCTAAAACAGCAGTATGATGTATCTAATAATGTCTACGTCACACCAGGCACACATTGGTTTTGAGCCCTGTCGATACCACACCCAGGCATACATTGGATTAGTGCCTTGGTCGACATCACACCTAGGATACATTGGATTAGACCCCAGTTCGACTCCATCCGCCGGCATACATTGGCTTAGATCCCTGGTTGACATAACACCCAGGTATACGTTGGCTTAGAGACAATGTTGACATCACACCCAGGCATGCATTGGCTTAGAGCCAAGGTCTGCATCACGCGCAGGCAAACATTGACTTTGAGCCCTGGTCGATGTCACACCCAGCCATATATTGGCTAAGAGCCCAGGTCAATGTCACACCGTAGAATACTTTGGTTTAGAGCACAGGCTGAAGCCACACCCAGGCATACATTGTCTTAGAGGCTTGGTCGATGTCATAACCAGGCATACATTAAGTTAGAGCCTGGCTCGACATTTCACCCAGTCATAAACTGGTTTAGAGCCACGGTCGATGTCACACCACGCATACACTGGCTTTAAAGCCCAGGTCAACTTCACATCCAGGCATACCTTGGCTTAGAGCCCAGGTGAACATCACACCCAAGTATAGAAGTATAGACTGGCTTAGAGCCCAGGTCGACGTCACACCCATGCATACATTGGCTTAGAGCCCAGGTCGATTGTACACCCAAGCATACATTCGCTTAGAGCCAAGGTTGTCATCACACCTAGGCACACATGGGCTTAGATCTCAGGGCGACGTCTCCCAGGCATATATTGCATTTGGGCCCAGGTCGACGCCACTCCCATGCATAGGTCGATGTCACACTCTGGCGTACATTGGATTCGAGCCAAGGTCGACACTACACCCAGACGTGCATTGGGTTAGAGCCCAGATCGAAATCACGGATAGGCATACGCTAGCTTAGAGCGCAGGTCGACGTCAAACCCAGGTATACATTGTTATAGAACCCAGGTCGATGCCATACCCACCCAGGCATACATTGGCCTTAGAGTCTGAGTCGACATCACACCCAGGCATACATTGGCTTACAGCTTGGGTCGATGTCACACCCAAGAATACACTAGCTTAGAACCCAGCTCAACGTCCCATCAGGACATACATTGACTTAATGGTCAGATCAACTTCATCCCTAGACATACTTTGGCTTAGAGTCAAGGTCAACATCACACCCAAGTATAGAATGGTTTAGAGCACAGGGCGACGTAACACCCAGGCTTTGAGCCCAGATCGGTGTCACAGACAGGCATACATTGGCTTGGAGTCCAGGTCAATGTCATTCTCAGGCATGCATTAGGCTAGAGCCTAGATCGACGTCACAATCAGGCAAACATTGGCTTAGAGTCCGGAGCAACGTCACGCTCAGGCATTTATTACCGTAAAACCTAGGTCAACGTCACACCAAAGCTTACTTTGGCTTAGAACCCAGATCGAAGTCACACCCAGGCTACATTGGCATATAGCCCTTGTTGACGTCACACCAGGGCATACGATGGCTTGTAGCCCAGGTCGACGTCACACCCACTTATACATTGGCTTAGAACCCAGATCGACGTCACATGCAGGCTACATTGGCTTAGTGCCCATGTCGACGTCACACCACGGCTTACAATGGCTTGTAGCCCAGGTCGACGTTAAACCCCAACATACATTGGACTAGAGCCCATTTCGACATCACACCCAGACACACAATGGCTTGTAGCCCAGGTCGACTTCACACCCAGATATACATTGGATTAGAACTCATGCCGACGTCACACCCAGGCATACAATGGCTTGTAGTCCAGGTCGACGTCACACCCAGACATACATTGGATTACAGTCCATGCCGACGTCACACCCAGACATACAATTCTTGTAGGTCAGGTCGACGTCACACCCAGACATACATTGGATTAGAGCCCATGTGGACATCACACTCAGGCATACATTTGATTGGAACTCATGTCGACATCACACCCAGACATACATTAGATTAGAGCCCATTATTTTGTCAATTAATTAATTTTAACTTACTGACCACCCTGTTACTGCCTGGAACTCGATGTAATTTATTGTTCCCGTTAATTAATTTTAGATTACTGACTACCCTGTTAGTGTCTTGAACTGGACATAATTTATTGTTTCGATTAGTTACTTTAATACTGACCACCCTGTTACTCTATAGAGCTGGATGTAATTTATTGTTTCCATTAATTAATGTTAACTTAATGACTACCCTGTTACTGCCTTGAACTGGGTGTAACTTATTGTTGCCATTAATTAATTTTAACTTCCTAATTTTCCCGTGGGAACCTCGGGTGTGAAGTAGTGCCTATTCACTGTGGTAATCAGGCTCTGGTTTACTGGTAAAATAGGACCTAGCCACCAATGCTTGGGAGGTGCAAACCCTCTCTAAAATGGGCAACATGACTTATTAACGTCAACCCTCGGACTTGAGTTGATACTCATGTTGTGGTCATGATTAGCCATTTTGTAAAAATACGTGACCTTAAACACCAATAAATAAATAAATAAGTTCCTAAGTACCCTGTTACTGCCTTGAACTGGATATAGTTTATTGGTCCCATTAATTAATTTTTACCTACTGACTACCCTGTTATTGTCTTGAACTGGAGGTAACTTATCTTTTCCATTAATTAATTTTAACTTACTGACTATCCTGTTATTGTCTTGAACTGGATATAGCTTATTGTTCCCATTAATTAATTTTTAATTACTGACTACCCAGTTACTGCCTTGAACTGAATATAGTTTATTGTTCCCATTAATTAATTTTTACTTATTGACTGCCCTGTTACTGTCTTGAACTGGAGGTAACTTATCTTTTTCATTAATTAATTTTAACTTACTGACTATCCTGTTACTGCCTTGAACTGGATATAGCTTATTGTTCCCATTAATTAATTTAATTAATTTTAACTTAATGACTCCTCTGTTACTGTCTTGAATTCGATAAACTTATTGATCTGATTAATTAATTTTAACTTACTGATTACCCCAACATGCTCTCAGAATGCACACATACGTCCAGTAGGTTGTCATTTTTAGATCAACTTGACAACGTCCAGAATGAGCTATGTACATGGGTTGTGATTCGTCGTCCGTCTGCACGTCCGTACGTCTGTCCGTCCGCACTTCTTTTACTACCCGCTCACTTCCAAATTTCCTACGTGGCTTTGGGGCAATGTCTGAATGGGATCTATTGATTTGTTTCGGATTTGATTGAAAAACATGGCGGCCGACGGCTATCTTAGATTTGTCATGTAAATTGTACACGACTCCATTGTTACACCCTACTGACCGCATCTCCTTGATCAGTTTCATGTTTCATGTTACTTTGTACTTTGGTGTGATGTCTAGATGGGAGTTAAAGAAGTTTTCCAAATTTCGTTGGAAAATATGGCCGCTAACAGCCATCTTGGATTTGGCACGTAAATTTACAATCATTCTGTTGGCACGCCCTACAGACCGTATCCCCCACCTGATTGGTTCCAAATTTCCCCTGTGTCTTTTGGACAATGCCTAGATGGGAGTTATTCAATGTTTCTGAATAATGTTGCAAAATATGATCGCCAGTGGCGATCTTAGGTTTGGCTCATGAACTGTCAACAGTTCCATTGGCACACCCTACCGCCTGCATCTGGTTAGCTCCAATTTTCATCTGTGGCTTTAGGACTATGTCTGATTTGGAGCTATTGAATTCTTTTGAATTCCATTGGAGAACTTTGGAAATATCAGCTTTGCGTATAAATTGTCAACAATTCGATTAGCACCCCTACAGGTCACATTTCTCACCTGATTTTTGTCAAATTTCATATATAATCTTGGTGTCATATCTAGATGGAAGTTCTCAAACCTTTTTGAATTTTGTTGAAAAACATGGCCAGCAGCAGCCATCTTGGATTTGACATATTTGTGAACAATTCCATTAGCACACCCTACAGGTCACATCTTTCACCCAATGTTTTTCAAATTTCATATGTGACTTTGGTGTAGTGTCTACCTGGGAGCTATCAGATCTTTCTGAATTTCATTATAAAACATATCCACTATCAGCCATCGTGGATTTGGCATATAAATTGTCAACAGTTCCATTATTACTCCTTACAGGTCACATCCCTCACCCGATCTTTTTCGGGTTTCATGTGTAGCTTTGGTGTGATTGTTTTTTTTGTAGAAACTTGATTGAGGGACTAATCATTACTGAAGCTCTCTATTTAGTTCAGTCCCTTCTTGGACAAGTTGAACTGCAGTGTCATTGAGACTTTCATTTCTGTAATTATTATGCAGGTTATTCACAACACTGTACACTGGGTCCAAACAGAGGAGTCTATCAGTAAATGTCTTTACTTCTCGTAGAAAATGAAACACATTTGCATGAAGAATAGAACACACACTTTTTAAAATCATTCATCTTAGAACATATGTGGTACAAATTACAGTATCTAATGTAGGGAATACGGTTAGCTGTATTAATTGCGTTGATCGCATTTTACTCAGAGAAGCATTTCTTAAATTAACACAGGTCAGACTTTCTCGTCAAAAAACAATCGTGTCAAATGTGACTCTGAATTCGAGAATACAAGTAATCTTTTCTGGTTTATCAAACATGACACGATCAGACTTATGGACAGAAAGTGGCCGAAGTCTGTGAGTGGATCTATTCTATACGACGCCCATACACGTTCTGGGTCGTAGCTTGAAGACATTCAAATAAAAGACAGAAAATTGCGTGATTTACAGGTAACAAAAAGGGAGCAAATTACACGTAGCTCATTCATACTTCTGACTTCAGAGCGTGCACACCTAATTAGCCAAGGATTACCTGCCGAAGAAAATTAAGGACAGTTTGACGGTGCTGGACGCTAGCTCGCTTCTTAATTGGGAAGTCCATGTTGAGAGTGGCTGCCTTCAGCTCACCATAATGTATAAGATGAAACCCACCTCTGGGAGTGGTAGCACCTTTCGCGGGCCTGCTCGCACTGGTCCACACCAGAGGAAGGGTAAGGGATTGAGTTCACCAGCCACCACTGAAACAACAAAAGAAGCAGAGATAACGAAACAGAGAAAGAAGAAGAAATCGCCGTCAACCAAACGCCGGGACACCAGGAGAATGGATGCGTGGCTTGAAAGGAAGAGAACTGAGACCGGGAATTAGGAGATGGGAAAGGTGATCACTGTCAACTCACCTCCAAGACCTGTATAACCAATTCCAAGCCGTACCTCTTCACCAAAGAGGTCGGAGGGAGAGGAGAAGCAGGAAGAGGAGGCAGAGGGGATGGAAATCGCCCAATCCGTACCTGACTCTCCTATCAACCTCAACCAATCGGGCTTCAAATCCAGTTAAACCTCGGAGTCCGAGCATGGACCTTCTGAAGGAGATACTAGCCTGTCAGCCTATATTGAAATCTTAGATGGACGTGCCATTGAGCGCTTCTGTGAACTCAAGCTGGAGTTTGACGGAACTGGGAATGATTATTTGGAATACCTTAAATCAACCCAGATGGAATGAGCTAAGGAAACCAACGACGTCCTCATCAACAAACCAGGACACTTGGAAGCAGAAGGATCCACGACCCGTTCTTTCAAAGATGGCTAAAACGCAAAAACTTAGAAACAACAGCTGTCAAGCCTTCTCCATCCCAGCCACCTCCTTCCAAGAAGAAGCACAAACGGAGCAAACACCACTAGACGCGAACACCTTTCTCCTTTGACGCGCCTAGGCATAGTATCAAAACTTATCCTACAGCTAAAATGGGCCGAAAGAGGCTTACCCCACATTGTCCCTGCACGCCTTCAGCGCGCAAAAAACATTTTATTCTCACGTCGCTCACACAATTTGGGGGAGATTGGATAAAACACAGTTTATATCACAGTTAATTTGTTATTTTGTTTTGAACTATTGGCTATAATTTCAGATATTGTCAAATACCTTGTTTAATAACACTTGAACGAACACTTAAAATGGAATGCCGATTGTCTGTAATGTGGAAATGGAATTTGAAATATTTAATCGTTTTATTTTGAATAGAAAATTTTGAGACACAGTTTATATCACCTTTTTTATTTAACCCTTTACCTAACATGAAAATCAGACGACACTTACAAAAAAAATTCTTGAATAACTAATTTTTGTTATTCGTTGTCTCAAAAACATAGCTCATGACCCCTCGCTTTACGAGTTCGACGAGCTCGTTCCAACGACGGGTCATAAACTATGTTTTGAGACAAAAAATGAAAAAAAATAATGAAAACTAGAGAATTGTAATTTGTTGGACAAATTACGGGCTTTCCCAACTTTTTAATGTGAAAAGGCAAACTGTATTGTACACAAAATTATCGATCAGTTTTGAAAACAGAAAATTTAGTGGAAATCAAAGTTTTTGTGATACTACTAGTTTTTATGCAGCCAAAACAGATATTTGAGATACAGCAGGACACCAAAACATTTAACACAAAATTTGCTCTTCAATAATTACAGAATATTTTCATAGAAAGCAAAAAAAGCGATGTCCTTTCTGCTTTGGAAAAAATAGTACATATGAATTATGGGCGTACGGGCCGGGGTTTCATGAAGGACTGTGCCCCAACCCACCCCTGAGTCAGGAAGGAGCCGATTTTTCAGCCAATATGCCAGAAAATTTCGGACAAGTTAGTTGCCAGAAATGACCACAAAACATTTTGGTTTTCCACACAAAATGTTGTTTTCCTATCTCATCACTTAGAAGTTGCAAGTAAACTGACCATTATACTGTACAAGTTGATTCAGTGGAACCGTATCCACGTTAATATTATTCATTTATAATCACACAAGTACATATAAAGAGTTCTATTACTACATATTACGGGAGCGCGGTGGCTCAGAAGGTAGAGATGATTGTTGCAATCCAAAAAATCCTCGGTTCGAATCCCGCCTGTGGCAACCACATTGTGTCCTTGAGCAAGACACTTCATCCCAATTTAATTTCCCACATGGGGGGGAGGGGGGGGGGGTGTGCATGATGGCGATGTGTACTAAGGGTACTTTGAGGGTGTACTTGTCTTCAACCAATGTAAATCCTGCTTTTGTGGAGTTAGTATGTTGGGGAGTCTGAGTCGCTTGCCATTGCTCGGTGGTTCTCTCCAGGTACTCAATGGGAGGGAGACCCCCCTCCCTCCTATACCCACATTTGGTATTTCCTCCTGAGATTCGACTTTTTCGGGCTAAAAGGGTTCACCCCCCCCCCACCCCCCCTGAAAAATAGCCCTGTACGCCTATGCAATGAATACCTGGACTTCAATAAATACCTATATTATGGTCATGATGTAGCTGTAGATGCTGAAAGTGACCTTACATATCAATAATTAATTTATTCTCTTTCATTCTGTCTCTTTGTGAATGTGTGGGATTTGTCAACAAACGAGGGTAAGCTTCCTACTCCATGATTTCACAATTTTGCCAACATATCTGTTTCAGATACAATGAAATACATGTAATATGAGTTACTGTCACACATAAATTAGTTGTTTATTTGATATGGTTTAAACCTTCTAGAGAGCTAGTATACACAGTGATGGCTACAGTTCAAGTCAAAGTCCCTGCCCGACAGTTTAGTATTTTTGTCAAGTGCCGAGACCGCGCGGAAATACCGTGGATCTGGTGGAAACCGAGGGCACGATTCGTCCCTACTTTATTCTCAACTCAACGACTTTTCCATTCATTATTTACCTGTCACCGGCTGAGTTAGGTATTATATTTGTCTATTTGATGAACTTTTCAACCTTAACTATTTGTGGCTTCATGTAGCACCACCGAAAGGCCACTGCACGGTTACCAATATATTCAGGGATTGATTTCACGAAAATAACAATTATTCCGACTAAACCCACATGGGAACTCCTAAATATGCGAAGGGTTAAACTTTTGATAATGACGTATAAAATAGAAGTTGTCATGTTATGCTTGTTGCATGCAGGCATAGAAAACATTCAGCGCTCAATGAATTAGGAATGGAGTAAATTGTCACTTAAACCTACGAAATTCTGAAAAAATGTGTTTTTTTCGACGGCATCTACCATTATGCATCTGAGACAGGGATTGCGTTAAACTTTATAGCAACCTTATAACAGAAAATATTCTTGGAATTGAACTGTGAATCCGAATTTCGAAAGCATTTTTGGATATTCTATTCCAAACTACCACTGCACGCTTATCAATATTCAGTGATTTTATGAAAATTAAAATTATTCCGACCATACCCATATGGGCTGTCTCGAATCTGTCAACGGTTAAACTTTTAATAATGACATATAAAACAAAAGTTGTCATACTATGACTGCTGCATACAGCCATAGAAAACGTTCAGCGCTCAATCAATTAGGAATGGAGTAAATCGTCACTTAAACTTACCAAATTCGGAAAACGAGAGTTTTTTTGGACTGCACCTATCTTTATGCAAACAGAACGAGCATAGGGTTAAACTTTACAACCAAACTTACAACAGCAAATATGCTCGGTAGGCAATTGTAAATACGAACATGTAAATCATTTTTCGATATTCCTTTCGAAAATGGAAGAAACGTGAGCTCCAAATTAGCCAATTTTATGAAGAATTTTAGGGCACTCAAATTCAAGGCCCGAAAACGGGGTGAAGGTTAAAACTTTGAATAAAATATATAACAGCAAAATTGTTCTTGGATGAAGGCCCAATCATCTCATGGAATAGGTTTTGAGACAATATGGCTCCAGTGCTGAGAAAGTGCATGTAAACGTTGCCGAAAATAACAATTATTCTGACAGTACCCTTATGGGAAGTCTAAAATCTGCCAAGGGTTAAACATTTAATAATAACATATAAAACAAAATTTGTCATACTTTCACTGCTGCAAGCAGCATTAGAAAACATTCAGAGCTCAAGCAATTAAAAATGGAGTAAATCGTCACCTTAACTCACCAAATTCTGAAAAAATTGAATTTTTTTTGGACGGTACCTACTTTTATGCAACCAGAATGGGATAGGGTTAAACTTTACAACTAAACTTACAACAGCAAATATGCTCGGTAGTCAATTGTGAATATGTACACGAAAAGTGTTTGAAATTAACTCCTTTCCAAAATGATGGAAAATGCATCCAAAGTTGGCTAATGTTGGCATTTTCAAACGATACTCTTATTCTCACCCTCGTTGTGCTTGGGGGTTAAATCTGAGATTAAAGAGTAAACAGTAACTTTCTTCCGCAATGATTGATTGTTGCATCTATCCAAACCAAAATAATTGTTACAACAACCTTGTTATTAGAGAAATTTGCCCTTGAAGTTGGTCAATTTTGAAGAAAAATTCTATATTCATGTCATTTGTGGCCTGACACCCTGACACACACACACACACCCTCACACACACACACACACCCTCACCCTGACACACACACACACACCCTCACACACACACACACACCCTCACCCTGACACACACACACACACCCTCACACACGCACACACACACCCTCACACAGAGACACGCAAGCTCAAATATATAGTAGACTAGCTGGGGTGCCCGACTTCATCCGGGCTACAGAGATCGTCACTGCGCATGCGCAAAGATTGGCTAACACGCCATAGCCGACGGTGGCAAATCACTACCCGGTGGAACGTACATACAAATTCTAGGTTTCGTCCCAATCGGATTTGTAGTTTCCGAGATCGTCACAGCGCATGCACAAAGATAGGCTGTCACCTCATAGCCGACAGAGGCCAGGTTCCAGGTTTCGCTCAAATCGGGCCAGTAGTTACCGAGATCGTCATAGCGCATACGCGAGGATAGGTCCCCCATTCCAGAGCCGATGGTGGCAAATCACTACCCGATAGACCATAGATAGAAAACCCAAGTTTTGTCCTGATCGGCCCAGTAGTTTCCGAGATCGTCACTACGCATGCGCGAAGACAGGTCCCCACCCCATACCCGACGGTGGCAAATAATTAACCGATGACCCTACATACAAACACCAAGTTTTGTGCTGATCGGACCAGTAGTTTTCGCGATCAATACTGTGCATGCGCGAAGATGGTCCCCACCACAACCCGGGAAGGTTTTAATCTATTCGGACATGTGGGTGGGGCCGTCTTAGCGCATGCGCAGTGACAATCACGAAAACTACTGTGCCGATTGGCTTAAAACCTGAGATTGGTATGTAAGTTCCATCCGGTAGTGTCCTGGGCCACTCAAATTGCTCATGCTTGGCTCAGCTGTCCATGTAAATCATTCCTGTACGGAGTGGGGCCTCGAGCTAGTCTATTAAACATTTGAGTTTATTTGTCTGTGTGTGTGTCTGTCTGTGGGTTTGCTATAGACTCAAAAACGTCTGGACATATCGGGACGAAACTTGACATGCACATGTAGTTTGGTCCTGGGAAGGTTTCCACCCATTGGACCTGGGGTGAGGGCCTGTCTTCACATATCTGTCTGTCTGCCTGTGTGTTCGCTATAGACTCGAAATCGAATGGGTTGATTGGGACGGAACTTGGCAGGCGTATATATTCCGCTCCCGAGAAGCTTTTCCACCCATCGGACCCAGGGTGTGTGCAGTGACAATCTCGGAACTACTTTTGCAATCGGGACAAAACCTGGGATTTGTGTGTACTTTCCACCAGGTAGTGATTTGCCACCGTCGGCTATGGGGTGTTAGCCAATCTTTGCGCATGCGCAGTGACAATTTCGGGCCCCCATCTAGTCTATCTATACTCGCCCATAAAAGAAAGTGTGCATTGCAGAAATTGATCAAACTCCAAAAAAATAATTTCGTAGGTGTAAAGAGTGTTAACCTGTTCATGAATAAGTTATATTGAACACAACAACAGCTTTCCCCGTTAAAATTGCATTAACGTTAAATGACGTGCTGCACGTTTGTGAAAAGGCATGTTTTGCACGTGGAGAGTCTGAAAATTCATGCAGCAGTGTGAATCCTTGGGTATTTAAACACTAAAGTAAGGCCTTCCTATCGTTTACATTCAAACTTGCGCTGCTGTTAAAACGACTCCACATTAGCATGCCAAGATTAACAATGAATCAACGTCTCCTTGCCCTGGGTATGATTAGACCTGGCAGAACACACAGAGAGGTTGCCCAGCATTTGAACTGCCACCGTAACACTGTAGACAGGCTAGTCCATCGACATGCACAACATGATGACGTTCGAGACCGACCCCGCCCCGGGAGACCCCGAGTTACCGCCCCTGCACAAGATCGGTATATCCCTGTCGTCCATCTTCGGAACCGGCAACAAACGGCAACGACGACAGCCAGGAACACTCCTAACCTGAGACGGATACATCCTCAAACAGTAATCAACCGGCTGAGAGAATACGGCTTACGTCCTCGAAGTCCTGCAATTCGTCCGATTTTGACGTTACGTCATCGTCGTGCTCGACTGCAGTGGAGTAGACAACATCTCAGGCATCCCTTATAGTGCACACCCACGCAGTGGCGTGGGCGCGCATAGGTAACCCAAGTACGTATCCATGATTTTATAATTTTTCTATATACCATGCAACAGAGTTTGGGGTGCCATCTGGCGGCGTGGCTCTCCCACTGGCAAAAAATCCAGAATCATTGTAACGGATTTTAAATTGTTTTTGGCTTTTCAAAGGACATTATGTAAAATATATTGTCGCAGAATGCTGGAAACTATGAGAAATAATTAAGTAATGAAGTGACTTTCGAAGTTAGGTGGTTGTTGGCGAGTTAGGTATTGTTTGAAAGTTCGAAGTGCCAATGTCGTCCGTTGCCGGTTTCGTCAGATTCAAAAGCCCAGTTTCAATTTTAATTGAGAACGTACACTTCACAAAAAGTTGACAACGAATAAAAAAATAAAACCAGTGCTTTATTGACACTTTTAGTGGGCCTTTTTCAGTTGTGGGGAACTTAGCCCGATTTCCTTAGAAACAGCCGGAGTTCGGATGAATTCAAGTTATGCTGATATCATTACTGAGCTGCCTAGGGAAAGTTCTCGAAAGGTGTGTTTTTAAACGAATGTGGCAGTTCTTAGAACAAAACAATATACTTAGTACTTTCCAGTCAGGCTTCACACCGCACGATTCGACAGTACTTCAACTCACGGACATTTATGATGAGTTTAGTCGCGCATTAGATGAAGGCAAAGACGTGAGGGTTGTTTTCTGTGATGTTAGCAAGGCTTTCGATAACGTATGGCATAAAGGTTTGATCTATAAACTGAACAAAATTGGTATCACCGGTGATCTCCTTGAATTTTTTAAATCTTACCTCAGTGACCGAGTACAAAGAGTGGTTGTGAACTCCGACACTTCATCGTGGAAACCGATTACGTCAGGTGTTCCCCAGGGCTCTATTCTTGGGCCCCTGCTCTTCTTAATATATATAAATGATATAGCTTTGGATTTGACAAGTAGTATTCGACTATTTGCGGATGATACAACACTGTATCTAATAGTTGACAATCCTAACAGGGCTTCAATAGTTTTAAATAGCGATTTGGCGAAAATCGAACAGTGGGCCCAAACTTGGTTAGTTCAATTTAACCCCCAAAAAACCGAAACGATGATCATATCTCGAAAGAAAGACCACGCTGGATATACCGATTTAGTAATGGCCAGCACTGCCATTAAAGAAGTCACTGAACACAAACATCTTGGTGTTATCTTAAATTCACGGTGTACCTGGGAAAACCATATTGAGCATATTTGCACAAAGGCCTGGTCACGGTTAGATCAAATCAGGAAAAATAAATTCAATTTAGATCGCAAAACTCTGGAGAAAATTTATTTCGCTTTCATCCGACCTTTGCTTGAATATGCTGATACGGTCTGGGACAACTGTACTGAACTTGATTCGATGAAGCTTGAAAGCATCCAAATAGCCGCTGCGCGAATTGTGTCTGGCGCAACCCTTAGCGCCAGCAAAACTGTGTTATATGTGGAAACTGGATGGGATACCCTCAGAACAAGACGGGAGAAGCATAAACTGATACAGTACTTCAAAATGTTTCATAATTTGGTTCCCCCTCACATATCTAACAGAATCCCTCCTCCTATCTCGACCAATCAAGCCCACGATCTCCGAGGTGCAAACAATCGTCGCGTACCCCTTTGTAGAACCAAAAATTATCAAACATCCTTCATTCCTTCGACAACAAAATTATGGAACGAGTTACCTCTCAACATCAGAGATAATCATTCTTTGTTTCAGTTTAAAAACTATCTTAATCGAAATGTTAATCGCCCACCTAAATTCTTCTTTAATTCGATTTCACGCAAGGCACAAATTTACCACTGCAGGTTGCGCCTACAATGTAGTAATCTGAAGGAGCATCTCTTTGATAACCACCTGTCTGATAGTCCGTACTGCTCCTGTGGTGAGCGCGAGTCCACCGAACACTTCTTGTTAAACTGTCCCATATACAGCGAGGTACGAAGAGTGACACTTGAACAGCTTCCCTATCTTATCGACTGTAATACGTTGTTGTACGGCTCTGAATTTTACAGCGAAGTGGACAATAAAACCATCTTTGAAATAGTTCATAAATTTATTCTTGATTCAGCAAGATTCACTTAATATCAAGTCTGATGATTAGAAACTAGTTATGGAACTGGTCGAGAGTACCACCGTGATGTTTTACTAATAAAGATCCTCATCTCTTGCCGCACGTAACAATGATGCACACAGGTACCGGAGCGTCAGGTCGAACTACAAGGACAATAACAAAAATATCAACATACTTTAGGACTATTTTTCTAGCCTCAACAACTCTCTTCTTATTTATAGCACATGAATCTGTTACGCAACAGCCAAGAGGAGCATTTTTCTGTTGCAGGCTATAGTAGGATGTTTATAATTCTCTCGCGAGTTTAGTGCGCGAATCTCTCCTATTCCTTGAATCGTAACCGGTTATTAAACGTTGTTCCTCTAAAATGTTAGGTTTCGAAACATATCTGCTTTGGTGTGAAATGGATTTGAAGTTGATTGCCTACCTTTCTTCCTCGTCTGTCTATTACTGTGTTCAATGTAATACCTCTCTGGAGTAGTTGTACATTTATTCCAAACTTCTTGAGTCTTTATTATCACATTATTCATGCTTCTACTTGAGGGTTTCTCTCTCTTACCTTATTAGTGGACTTAAAAGATACTTTAAATTTAAAGGGCATGTGTTCTGTACCCAAAGCAGATAGGTTAAACACGATCGCCGAAGCCCTTCCATGCAGGGGGTCATAACCGATTCCGATTCCGTATCATATAGACGACTCATTCTGATTCCGTATCATATAGACTACTTGTTTCCGGTAACGCTACGGGCTATGATTACAGGCACATGGATACATTATATGTGCGTTTCAGTGATCGACCGAACATTATGTCCCAAAAATGTTTTAAAAATAATTTAACCGTTTACCTAACATTTAAAGCAGACGACACGATAACTAATTTGTTTTCATTTGTTGTCTCAGGAGCATGGGTTGCGACCAGTCGTTGGAACGAGCTCGACGAGCTCGTTCCGACGAGGGGTCGTGGCCTGTGTTTTTGGGACGGAAAATGAAATAATGGAAATTAATTGGCGGTTTTTTTTTGAGAATAGCGCTGACCTTTTTTGGCCGTTACATTGGGTAAAGGGTTTAAATTTAATCTGTTTATGTGACAGAATTGTTAAATGAATGAATTATCATGATGGTGTGCATGTCCTGTGATTTGTGTCGGATTCTCGGTGGTGTCCAGGAGTGGGATCACGACTTGCCGGCACAGCCGGCTCGCTGGGATCCCATTTTGGACGTCACCTCGAGTCTGATACGAGTCGCGGGGCATGCACATTATCATGATAATCTGTATGTATCATACAGTTTTGACCTCTGCTGCAACGAAGTGTTTACACATCTTTGCATCACGAATCCCCCATTTAACGTGGATACCCGAGGACATTTACTGGAAGAACCCACATGCCGCACATGTTGTTGTCCCGAGGACACAGCTCGTGGGCCCTAATTAAACACGATCGCCGAAGCCCTTCCACGCAGGGGGTCATAACTTGTTTTCTTGGAGCTAAAATTGAAAATATAAAAAAATCAAATGTCAGGGTGGGTGTGAAGGTGGGGGGGGGGGGGGCGCGCTAACACCTGAGACTGCTTCCGACTATTTAATTAGAAAGTTATAGTGGCCATTCTTGATAATTCAAATATTCCTTTATAATGTACCGTTGCGACATCAGATCGGTTATTACCAGTATATACTTTTCGCTTCGCAGGTTCGCCTATCTGGTGTAACAAATTCAACAGTCAGGGCTATATTGTGTTCACACCACTTCCCCCACTGTTACACAATATTCTAAACGTATGCTCTATTAACCCCCTTACTACCAATATGCATACATATATTTACTACCAATTTTCCCAATACCTTTTGGACTGCTTATTTGTTCATTGGGGCTTGTGAGCCCCACTCGAACGAGCTTGCTGAGAATGATCCGAGGAGTCAAGTGAGCCTTCTCCCGAACGGGCTTGCTGCGCTGAAACAGTTTCGAGGAGGAGCCATGTTCAGTATTTTCGATGCAAGTTTTGGAGTTTGCAAATATAACACCTGTGATTCATCTAACACAACTGACATTTTTACAGTCATAGTGTAGCATTAAGAAGCAAGTCCGCTGACTTCCAATGTCTCCAGTTGATTTCAACTAGCTAGCAAATTCTGTGGAGTTTAGAAAAACTTCCAGCAGCCTGCACCAAATATAGTGTCGACCCCCCCTTAGACACGTAACGTTACAGTCCTATTCCATTTGTGCTCTTCTCAACGCGGATAAGTAACGACACTTACAAAAATCCTGATTAATTTCACTTTCTCGCCCACTTAGTTCTCATCGGTGACATAGCCTGTGGGCCATCATTGGAGCGAGCTCGTCGAGGGTTCGTTCCGGTGATGGTCCTGGGGTTATTATCTGTGACAGGCTTGTATTCAATTGAATTGAATCAATCGATTTAATTCGATTGATATATACTTTTGATTTGAATCCTGATTGAAATGAATTTTTGTCTTTTGATTCATATCAAACTTTTTAAACTGTCAGCAATATCTTCTCAAAATTTCTTGGAAATGTACAGAAGCAAGATGAAAAAAATATTAACTGTTCTTATACAGCAATTAGACACTATTTATGATAGAACTAGTCCTTGAGTGTGTCAAGCTGCTCATTAAGGAAAGTGAGCATTGTGATGTGAGCACACCCATTAAGTAACGCATGACCTCTAAAAATCAGGCTTGAAAGCACAATTTTGCTGATGTATCCCTTTCAATTTTCAGTCCCCTCAGTAATCCAAGCCTGGGCAGGACATACAATGCGTGGGGAGTGTGTTGTCGCTAGATCGTGCGCGGAGTGGGGATTCCATATTAGATGCAGGGCATAGGAAGCAGGAGGGAAGTTCCGGCCAATGGACTTCGGGGTTGTATCCGGGGGTCCATTGGCTGGAGCATTGGTTGTGTTTTTTGTCCACTTGTACAGAGTTTGAAAATAATACTTTGGGTGACAACTCCGCTCCGCGGGTGGTCTGGTTGCAGTCCGCTCTCCACGTACTGTAGATTTCCCAAAGAAGACTTCTTTCAGACGTCACACTGTTAAAGAGTTTATTTTTAAAACAAATTAATGCCAGTTAAGCTCATAGAAAAAGAACATCACAGTCTTTAAAATATTATTTTACAGGTCTGTATATATGATACGCATAGGTTCATTTATTTATCTCATCCAGTGCATTAAACACGAAACTATAACACTTTATATATATGATTTGGGGCCCTGCGAATATTCGAAATTCAGCTCTAAATTCGATTCGAGGATCGAAGTTCGATTCGACTCTAAATAGGTAAATCGAATTTCGATGCTCGATTCGGTTTCGGATGTTGGGTTCGATGTTCGATTCGATCAAAATTCACTATTCGCAGGACCCTAATATGAGTGTATGTATAAAATAAATGTATATACATTCATCATTCTTTTAGTTTATCAAATGTATTACAAAAAACATTACAAAATGTTTTGTATATATGTTTTACATACATTGATTGAAAGCATATTATTGTCTCACCATACGATAGGTACTGATATTGACTGATATCTCCCGCCGATAATTCGATATGTTGGCGCCATCTCACAGTCTACCCTACACGATGATAAGGACCGTTAATATTATTTTATCCCCCCACCCCCCTCGGGTCACACTGCCGATGCATATAAATATATATTTGGGTCAATACCTGTATACATACAGTGGCGACAATTTGTAGAATCAACTTGGGGGTTGGGGGTAGTTCATATCCGTCAACACTTGTATTGGGTAATGGTATCGGTCCAGCTAGTAGGGGCTTTTTAAGAACCGCAACAAATCAGCGGCTGGCCAAAGTGTTATTATAATATGTGTTGCTGTGAGATCCAAGACACAAGGTACAAGAATCGTTTAGAGGGTTCTCCAGAATACGATTCGGCATATGAGCCCCCCCCCCCCCCCCCCCACCCTTCACATCCTCATAGATACTCACACACTTAAGCGATTGCACTCAAAATGTTGCGCTACTTTCACCGTGCAGCCTCAACTGTGTCCCCCTTAGAGTCCCTCCTTCTATTTACTGCTGTCAACTGCTCGTCACTTGAAGAGACTTATATTGTGGAAGGAGGGAAAAAAAAAAAAAAAAAAAAAAAAAAAAAAATTTTTTTTTTTTTTTTTTTCTTTTTTCCCCTTGGGGGTTGTTCACTTTTGAACCATGCCGTTTTTGATAGGAGTCGGGTCCCCACCACCCCAACCCACCGCGCATCTCCTTTCAACTTTCGCGTACTTTTTCGTGAAAGGAGGCTTGCGTCATTTCATCTCCTTAGACACCACCAAATGGGAAAACGGTCCTCGCTTCACGATGAACCCCGCGCATCCTGTTTTGACAAATCCTCCACTCTGTTTGGTGCTACGCTGAAAGCAGTCGCTGATCGAATTGAATTTCTCACATGCTATTTTATCGTTATTGGCTGTCAGCGAACCCCCCTCTCCAAAACCTGTTCCGTGTCAACCCGAAATATGCCTCTTAACCGGTGGAGTGCTAGAACCCACTGTCAGGGCTTTCAAAAGAATGAGGGTATCAGAGCAAAAGCCAATGTTTTCCTTGCTCCTGTTTCATATTCATTCAAAAGCAAAAAATACTTTGTTTATATAAATATGTTCTACTGCAAATTGTTGGAGAGTGTCTGCAGGCACTCTCCAATAGTTTGAGATAAAACAAGTCTTCAATAACAAATTCAGACCACCAAAAATAATCTAGCCCTCAACCAGTTAATGATGGCCTCGTAGATGCGGGCCACTGCCCAGGGCCAACCATTTGGATTTGGGCAGTGTTCCGCACGGCGGGAATATTATTTGGAAGTATATACGAGAGGATGCTGGTCCTGTAGCACTTTTCCATGTGTGGCTTAAATCAATCCTTGGGAAAATGAATAAAACGACAAATACCCATCAGGTACATTTTATTCAATAGATCAGCCTAGAGAAAAGCACCAATCCATTCTTTGTTATATATGTTGCTTATTAAATTTATCTTTCTGTTCCTTATATATTCCAGTCTTCCATCTCTTTCTCTGCAGAATTCTATGAGAGCAAACGTGGGTACAACCTTGTTACAATTTGAGGGAAATGCGGCTTCTTCTTCTCTATGTATGTCCATTCTCAACTTATGTCCGGAGAGAATTCAAGGTGGTTTACAGGGATTCAATGGCGGGTAGTTTAACTTTCGACGAGGTCCAGACTTGCGATGAATACGATTTCAGACATTTGTACAACGAAAAGCTACGTACAACTCTTGAAACCGACGAGTCCCTCGTTTGTGACTTATTAAAAGACTGTAATTATTTCTCACCCAGAGATTTTCGGTCGACCACAAGCGAACTGAAAATGGAATTCTCATTGTTCCATATCAATTGTCAAAGTCTGAAAGCGCACTGGGATCCTTTGAAAGACTTGTTGTATGATCTACAACAGGGCGGCAAAACATTTGATATAATCGGTCTAACTGAAATCTTTCAGATCCCTCCTAATATTTCATACGCACTCGAGGGCTACGAATCTCTTACTAAAATTTCTAGGGCTGAAAATGACGACGGTAGAGGTGGAGTTGGAATTTATATTAAAGAGGGTACCTCATATAAAATTCGCAAAGACCTTTCCATCTTCATCCCCCATGTCTTCGAATCGCTTTTCATTGAGATTGAAACTAGAAATATCCCTAAAATTATTGGAGTAATATACAGACCTAATACAGCCCCCAAAGCGGACATAAATATTTTTCTTTCCAAGCTGAACGAAATAACTGGTATTTTGAATGCGGAAAATAAACGAGCATATATTATGGGGGATCTCAACCTCGACTTGTTAAAAGTTTCAACTCATTCCAAAACAGAAGAATTCGTTAATTGTATGTTTAGTGACGGATTTCTACCTCATATAACAAAACCAACAAGAGTTACGTGTCATTCAGCCACTTTGATCGATCACATTTTTTCGAATCATCTTGCACCGTCAACTCTTTCTGGCATAATCATATCCGACGTGTCCGATCACTTTGGAATATTCCATATTGAAACGAGCTCAAAGGGAATCAATGCGAAAAAGTTCACTGCGAAAAGAATGATAAACGCTGAAAGTATATCGGTCTTCAAAGGTCTTCTCTCTCAAAGCGACTTCAGTCTTGTAACGCAGTCAGACTGTCCAAACGTGGCATACGAAACATTTTTAAAAATTTATTTAGAAGCTTATGAAAGAGCATTTCCATTGAAAAATGTCCCCATTAATAAGAAATTCATTAAGAAAGAACCATGGATAACCAAAGGGCTTGTCGTATCATCTAATAATAAATTGAAATTCTACAACAAAAAACTTAAGCACCCGACATCTCAGAACATCCTGAACTATAAAAATTATTGCCGAATCTTCAACAAAGCTAAAAAACAATGTAAAGCTAATTATTACAGAAATGTCATACAAGAAAATAGAAATGACATGCGAAAAACATGGCAAATCCTAAATGAAGCAATTAATAAAGCAAAACGTACATCCACACTACCATCTTCATTCATCCTCAACAATGAAGAAGTAAGAGCTCCTAGCGACATAGCCAATGGGTTCAATAATTTCTTTGCAAACGTAGGTAAAGTTACATCAGAGCAAATTAAAAAAACAAATAAATCGTATTCGAATTACATGGATAGCAATTTTCCAAATAATTTCTATATTAGACCAACCAGTCCTCTGGAAGTAATTTCTGTTCTAAACAAACTAAAATCTAAATCGACAAAAGATGGCGATGGCATCTCAACTCGGCTTCTGAAAACAACGGTAGACGAAATTTCAGAGCCCCTTGCACATATTATCAATAGTTCATTTAGGAATGGCATTGTGCCAGACAGAATGAAAAGTGCAAAAGTGGTACCAATATTCAAAACAGGCGACGAGCATTGCTTCACCAACTACAGACCTATTAGTCTCTTGCCTACTTTTTCAAAGATTCTTGAAAAACTTATGTCCAACAGACTAACAGATTTTTTGGACAAATTTAATATTCTTCATCCTCATCAGTACGGTTTTAGGCAAAAACACAGCACTATACACTCCGTCCTTCACCTACTGAACAATATAGCACTGGAAAATAATAAGCTCGCAAAAAAATAACACCTTGGCGGTGTTTTTGGACCTCTCCAAAGCCTTTGATACCATCAAACATGATATCCTATTGAGTAAAATTGAAACATATGGCATACGAGGAGTAGCGAAGGACTGGTTTGTGAGCTATCTCTCTAGCAGAACCCAGTATGTCTCGTACCGAGAACACCTTTCTTATTTAGCTCCAATGAACTGCGGAGTTCCCCAAGGTTCTATATTGGGGCCCATTCTGTTCCTTTTATACGTTAACGACATTAGCAATGCAACAACACTAAACCTTCTAGCTTTTGCAGACGATACAACAGTACATGACTCCAAATCTGACATTACTCCCCAAATAATGGTACCTCAAGGAAGAACTTCAAAAACTATTTGAGTGGTGTTCTAGCAACCAATTAAAGTTAAATACTAACAAAACAAAAAGTATTTTAATAAACCCAAGTAATAAACGCAACCTGATTAGTAATCTTCAAGATGACATTTTGATTAATAACCAACCCATTACAAGGGTGGGGTCCACCAAGCCTGAAAAATCATTGAAATTTCTCGGAATAAATATCGATGATAACTTGTCCTACAATGCCCACATATCACAGATCTACCTTAAAATATCCCGTGCTAACTATAGCCTGAACAAAGTTAGACACATTCTTCCCCACGAGGCCATGAAAACCCTCTATTATGCCTTAATTCACAGCCACTTGACATATGGTATCCAGATTTGGGGGCGGTCTAAGGCAGTCAAAAGACTTGGTATTATGCAAAAACGTTCGGTGCGCATAATCAATAACAAGCGATACAATGCTCACACCGAACCCCTTTTTAAAAAAGACAAAATACTTAAAGTTGAGGACTTGTACAAACTTCACGTGTCCTTATTTGTTTTAGACTGGCACAATGGTACACTACCAACATCCTTCAACAATACATTCAACAGCGTAATACACCCATCAGGGATGGCGACAAGGCAAACAGGTCTCTTAAAGGTAGAAAGAACTCGAACCAAATCACTAGAAAATCTCCCATTCTATGCATTTCCAAGAATCTGGAACGCGCTTGACAGCTCGATCCGTGATATAAGAAATAGACACATCTTCAAGAATACGCTAACTAACAATATATTATCGTCATATTCAAGTGAGATTTACTGTAATAACCCTTACTGTCCAGACTGCACATATTGACAAGAAATAAAAATCCCAGTTTATTTTCAAACCATATAGACAAATACCAGGTATCTCAAATAAAGCGTAGGTGATTCTCCCAGATGGTTGAGCATGCTCAGTGTTGGCCATACACCCAAAGCTGTGTGGCATTTTGCGGCTGTTTTTTGCCTTAATTTACTTCATAGCCAGGATGGCTAATCGCCATTTTTAAGGGCTTGGTAATTAGCCAGACGATAAATTTTCTTATCCTCCAAAAAGCTATTTACTTTGTATAATCAACTATACTAATCATTCACCTAACAAAACGACTACAACCGCACAGATTTTTAGCCTAAGTGTGGCTTCCTCGGCTTCGTATGTTGTGGCACATATCTAATAACACCAAGCAAATGTTGATATGATTGAGGCCAGCTCTATGAGCTGGTTTCAAGGATGTTGATATCGTGTATGGTTTTATTGTATGCTAGAAAAGAAGAACCTGCTTCAAATCATGAAAGTCGGTATCTATGCGGTTGGGCCTTTTTGGGCAAAGGGTTAAAAGATGAAGAAAGCAACTCTTGAAAATTCATCTGTCTATGCCTTATGCCTTATGGTGCTGGCTTCCGATATTACCTACTGATATAACCTTCATCTGAAATCTATTGAACAATATAAATGTCAAAAATTGAATCTTTTCTGGGTACCTCGTCTCGTATAACCTGTTGTCAGAAACCACTCCATATCGTCTTCCAATTAATAGCTGTTATATGTTGTAAGTTGTGTGTCAGAACTTTTGGATGCTCCAAAATTATTCGCAACGACGACGGGTTTGGAATATGGAGTGGTCTGACATTTAGGTTTATCTACCTTGAAAAACCGCTGGATTTCTTACTGGACATACTGTAAAACGTCGATCCTGAATAAATAAATAATTTCCTCCCGCCCTGTATACACTTTCTTGAAAGAAAGAGCTACTATTACTTCCACTTGCTCTCATAGTTAGACTGCAAATAAACTGTTATTTTCTTAAGGGAATGTCGGGTAGACAGCCAATCTGGCTACGTCATTCCCTACGGTGTGCCTATTTCTGTAACACAAGATTATGTGAATTGTACTGTAAACCATTTTTGCATACCGTGAATAAAGAATTATCTATCTATCTAGGTTTTTATTGTCTGACATGGATTCAGAGTAACGTAGAGGCCTCCATTGAGCGTAGGACATTAGTACTATATCTTATCTCAATCTAAATATTCCTCCTTCCTATACCTAACCTTGTATACAATCTAGTAAATTTACTTCCAATCAACATCGAGCTGTTTCTCTATAACCCATCGAATGAAATATTTCTCACAATTATATAAAGCTATTGGCAACAGATTGGGTTATAAAAATATTACATACGTAGTTGCCACCTCGATTGTCATAGTATTTGTACTTTGGTGGAAACGACCTTGATAAGCTTGCAGCTTCCTGTCGAATCCACACATATGTTTTTGTTGTATGTGTATCTATGTATACTGGAAATAAATATTGTTTAAACTAAGTTATGCTGACGGATTCATTCTCACGTAGCCAACATTTTGAAATTAGCTAGCAACATTTTCCATTTCACACCTTTAGGAGATTTGATTATGGTCTGTTTCTGATTAAAATTAAAACCTTCAGCCCAGCAAAACATAATATTTTTTTTGTTGAACTGTTTTCAATGAAAAAAGACTTTTGGCTTGGCAATTAGTTGTAAAAACACAGGTGTTCTTTGAACCTAGTCATTGTTTTATTTGTTTTTGATAGTTTTGATAGGTTTGAGATGACTTCAATACTTTATTAAAAACTGTTGCTTTTATCTTTTTTGATTAGAAGATTTATTGTTTATTCAATAAACCTATATAAGTAAAGAATCAGACAAAATATGATCATAAGGACTGAACACATCTCACAGCTTGGATATTAACAAAGCCTATTGTTCTCTGTACCACTTCTGTGCACTCTAGTGTAATTTTGTAAGTGTTTATCTTTAACTCTATCTATTTTCTGTTTGCTTTTCTCTGTTAAAACTAAATATACTTCAACGAAATATTTTACCAATAATTTGCTGATAACTTAGACAATAACTGATAACTGATAACTGAACAGAGGACATGGCAACTAACTCCACCACTGAACCCACTTCGGGAATGGATTTAATATCGATGATATCTGGATTTCAAAAAGAGATAGCTAGATTGAACGACACTATAGAGGGTTTGCGCTCGGATATTAGGGCTCAAAAAGAACAGTTCGAGAAAGAAAAAATGGAATTAATAAAAGCTTCGACGGAATCAAAAAAGGAAAATAAGTCGGCATCTGGAAAAAAGGGAAAAGGAAGAAATAATTCAGGTTTGGGTTCGTGCCCCAGCAACGGAAACTCTAAAGAAAAGGGCAAGGGTGTGGAGTCCAACTCGTTGGGCCCTAAAACGAACACAGTTACGGATATCGCTAGTGTTTCTAAACCAGTTGATACAACTCAGCAGTTTTCGAAAACTAATCCTAGCAAGGGGATGGTGGGCAAAACTAATCCGACACCTGTTTCGCCCTTTATAGATAATACCGCTGAGATAGGGAGACCTGTGCACGCCATCTCTTTGGAGGTACCACCAAATCAGGGCTCGGAACTCGTTACCACCAGTCAAGACAACTGGTTGCCTCCGCTCATAGAGCAAGAGGCAACTACTGTTCCCACCTGTGATGTGGTCAATCAGATTACGCCGCGCCCGAAAAGGAAATTGGATACAGACTTCCAGGAAAATGGCGAGTCCCTGGAAATATAAACGGTGGCTAAGAAAACCCGGAAAGCGTCGACACACACCGATGTTGTTGTCGTTGAGACCTCGGACACCATGGATGTTACAGTAGTAACAACCAGTGCGGAGATCCACAATGGTGGGAAATCGGCAGACAGTCACGCAACGGAAACGATACCGGCGACGCCAACATTCACCACTGACGGTGGTGTATCTTTTGCCGACAAGGTAAGAGCCCTTTCTAAACAACCTCAAAAGGATAATACGGCCAAACACCGGACGAATAAACAACCACATCAACCGCTGCAAAACCCCTGCGTAGTCGTCACAAGGGTTCCCACAAAGATCAATGATGGGGATATTGATGAAGCCCTGTCGGGATACTCGTGGGGGAGACTAATATCTAAGACTACAGGCAACCCTACGTGGAAAATTAAAGTAAAATGCCCCAATAGAGCCATAAAACTTGACTTCATTAACAAAGGTGTTTGTATAAACGGACAAAAATATGAGACTGAGGAGTATCGTGTTTTGCCTCAGCCCACACAATGTCATAAATGCCAGAAATTTGGCCATATGTCGAACAGATGCAAAGGAGAGTTGCGTTGCATGAAATGCGGCGAAAAACATATAACAAAGTCGTGCAAGGTTTCAACACTGAAATGCCCAAATTGTAACGGGCAACACCCAAGCAATTATCGGGGGTGTCCCCACTACAAAAAAGTTAAAACCGACATAGAACTCAAAGCTATTAATGTCAACAGCGTAGAAAACTCAGCCTCTCCACATTCGATGTGCAGCCTAATGGCTGGTTCAATTTTTAATATAATGAACAAACACTTCGACGTCAGTCTTTCCGACATATGTAAAGAAGTTGGGAAAACAGCATCCAAATTATATCGAACTCAAATTTCTTCCTCGCTAATAGAAGCCGCCATAAATAAAATATAAATCACACCCACAACACGTTAACTAGTAAAATTACGTCACGTACTGAACACTTATGGATAAGTTGAAAATAATTCAGTGGAACGCTCGAAGCGTTAACTGCAAAAGCTCACAGATGTCCGATTACTTCACCAACGTAGATGTAATTGGTATCAGCGAAACATGGTTAAAGCCAAGTAAGACATTTTTGCTAAGTGGATTCAACATCATTAGACGAGACCGTCCCACACAACGTGGAGGCGGAGTCGCTCTACTCATAAGGCAGGACTTAAAATATAAAACGATATCAAGCGATCATCTCAACGCAGAGGTGATTGCCGCTGAGATTGAACTAGATCATAAAAAAGTTGCCGTAATCTCATATTATAATGAACCGAAAAAAACAGTTGACAGCAAAGTCTTTGAATTCTTTGTGAAAAATCACAAACACTGTATTTTCTTAGGTGATTTCAATGCCAAACATCAGGTTTTCGGATGCAATAAAACGGAGCCCAATGGCGACGCTCTCTTCAATATCATCGAACAATTTGATCTTTTTGTATTAAATAACGACCACGACATTACTCACGTCAGTAACAACACCCTCCACCAATCCGACATCCTTGACCTAATTATAACCAGTAAATCACTAACTAATCAAATGCAAGACATATATGTGGGGGACGATGATTTAGGTAGCGACCACCTGCCTGTTCATGCTACATTACACGGTTGCAGCGGACCCGCAAGATACCCCACAATGAGGAGGAGGAATCTATCCAAAATTGACTGGGACCTCTTCAGAAAAATAATTCAGGTTAAAATAAACAAAAACGACCCAATGAATACCTGCGAGCTCGAGCAAGCATGTACCAATCTCAGTGAAGTCATTAACAACACTCTTGATGAGATTTGTCCCAAACAGACAGTTAAACCGCGGGCCAACAGAATAACTGAAACCACACTCCAAATAATAAAACAAAAAAGAAAGGCCTTCCGTGCATACAAATCAGAAAAACTTCCAACTAAAAAGGTCGAACTTAAAGCCGTGTATAATCGCCTCCACGGCGAAGTTAAAAAAACAATAGCAAACGACAATCGCGTGAGATGGAAAAAAGCAACGGAAAATCTAAATGGACTCAGGGAGACTAAAAAGTTTTGGGATACTTTTAAAACCCTTACTGGACAAAAACATAAAGACGCCAACAGTAAGGCACTAAAGATCAACGATGGAACTATGGCCCTGGATGACAAGGCGAAGGCTAGCGCCTTTGCTGAGCTCCTTAAGAAATATCATCGTCCACATGAGGGCGATAGGTTTGATGACGAGTTCAAAGAAAAAGTAAACAAATTTGTTCAAGACAACAAGACAACGTTTAACGATGCCAACTTCAGCCAAACGCCCGAGGACGGGGATGGCCAAGAACTCACGGAACCGATAAGCCAAGAAGAAGTGGCTAACACAGTTAAAAAATGTAAGTCTTCTTCTTCCCCAGGAGGGGACGAGGTCTCATACAAAATCCTGAAACAATGTCCCAACACTTTTTTCGGTAGACTCACTAACCTCCTAAACTGCTGTCTCTCTAGTGGATACTTCCCAAAATGTTGGAAAGTAGCTACAGGAGTCATGATAACCAAACCCGACAAGGATTTGAGCAACCCAGCTAATTACCGCCCAATCAGCCTACTCAGCTGTATTGGAAAAATTTTCGAACGGATTCTCACGACTAGACTCCGCAGCCATCTCGAATCAATCAGCTTTTTCAACAAGTGGCAAAGGGCATACAGGAGCCAAAGAGAGGGAATAGAGCATGTTTATAGACTGGTAGATTATGTGAAAACGGCGGTCAGTCAAAATGAAATAGGAACCGCGCTATTACTCGACGTAGAAAAAGCGTTTGACTCTGTCTGGCACAATGGCATGAGATACAAACTAGCTAAAATGGGGCTACCTATCAAAATTCTAAGGATCATATCATCATTTTTATCTGATCGAAAAATCAAAGTGAGAGTCAACCGCGAAGTGTCAGCCGAGGTAAAACTCGAAGCGGGCACTCCACAGGGTTCGGTCCTCAGCCCGCTTCTATTTATAATATATGTGAATGACATTGACAAACTAGGGAAGAACCATGTTGAGCTATCTCAATTCTCAGACGACAAAGGAATGTGGACGGCCAGTAAGTCTGGAAACATAATACAAAACCGCCTGCAGGATACCATCCGCGACCTGCAAGACTGGTGCGCTCTGTGGCGCATCAAGCTAAATGCCACGAAAACACAAAGAATCACATTCTATAAAAAACAAAGGAAAAAGCCTGTCCCTAATATTGAGCTTGAGCTTTACGATCATAAACTTGAAGCTAGTAATGAGGCAAAGTTTCTGGGATTCAACCTGGATAGCAGTCTCAATCTAAACAATCACATAAACTCAGTCACCGTCAAAGCCACTAAACGCATCAATTTCCTGAAAATGATCAGAGGTAAAAATTGGGGAGCCAATAAAGAAATTCTCCTCAATCTTTACAAATCATATATACGCCCAGTACTAGAGTATGGGGCCATAATAACAAGTGACCTGAATAAAACCAACATTGAAAAACTACAACGGGTCCAAAATCATGCCTTGCGCGTGGCTCTGCGCAAGCCCACGTGGACATCGATAAAACAACTTCACGAGATAGCAAAAATAGACACTATAGCAATGCGCTTAAAAGATCTTCAAAGCAAAACTCTAAATAGACTTCAAGACAGCGAATTAATAATAGAACTCAATGCGCATCGCGTCCTCAATAGGAAAACTAAATAATCTGGGGCATGTCTATCGAAAGGGTTAAAGATTACATCATTGTGATGGGGTGAGCCAGTTATTCTGTGACCTAAATTTAGAACTGGCTGCGGGTGACACGATACGCACGAAAGCTTGCCTCTGTTACCAGTGGGAGTTGCAAACAGATATAAATCTCGGGGGAAAAATGCTGGCTTCCCCATCCAAAAGGACGGAAAAGGTGTAAATTAAAAACCGAATTGCTCTAATTTCCAGCTCTCTATCTTTTCTCCCTCCTCTATCTCATCAGACACACGACCAAACTGAATGACATACTATGAGGGATTGAAACAATCCTCAAGCAAAGATGTGCAGAAAACCTAACAAGACCAAGGCAAGGATTGAAACAATCTTGCCAGCAAACAGCCCTTTTAAGGGCTTTTTTTTTTTTTTTTTTTTTTTTTTTTGGGGGGGGGGGGGGTGGAGGACATTTGGAATTCCCGAAGGATAACCAGATACCTCAAAATCACATACGGCATCCTACCTCCCAGAAGGCTTGATGGATGACTCCCGGTTTTTTTCAAACTAAACTGTTGGAGCTTTCTCCATTCCTTTTTTGTAACCGCTATGGTCATATACCGGGGCCGCTACCAAACCGGCGTTGCTGTTTGGTTTTCTTTTTTCCTTTTCCCTTAAAATTGCCATCGCACAACATTATATTCTGGCTCGCCACCATGGTGGGACTCAAACCTCTACCATCGCCAAGCTGGAACCGAATAGAGCCCACTCTCCAATAGTCTTAATGGCTTTGAGGGTTTGGTCTTTGACAATCTTTCACTCCAATGCAAACTGCCAGGAATTCTAACCGCGTGCATACCCCTTCAGACCCCATTTGAGGCAATAGGAAAGCTAGGCCTGTGTGATCCAAGTGAAATAAAATAAGGCTAACCGGGTCGCAAGGGATTTGTAAATCCCACATCGTCCCTGCGCGCCTTCGGCGCGCTAAAACCTTTCATTCATTCAATATGATCATAAATTTATCATGGCCACTGCACAGACTGATGTTAATTTCTTGGAAAATGGTAGAGGTGGTCACTTTTTGATTCATGCTGGCTATAAATTTTCAATTCGGACAAGAAGAAATGAAAGGTGTTATTGGAGATGTGTAATTCGTGACTGCAGAGCCAAAATTGTTACCGTGGATAACATTCCAGAGTCAATAGGACAAGATCACAATCATGATAGTGACAATATGGCCCTTGCTGCCAGTGCTTTTCTAAATAAAGTTAAAAAAAGATGCCGTGATGAGGTTTCTCCCATTCCAAGAATATACGACGAAGAACTTGGCAGTCTCAGAGATAATGAGTTTGATGAAGTGACTGCAGATATGATAAAAAAAAATTCCAACATTTGACAGTTGTAAAGCTGCCTTGTATAGAAGTCGTGCAAAAGTGTTGCCCAAATTACCAAAAACACAAAGAGAGATAGAGTTAAATAATTCCTGGAAAGAAACATCAGCTGGAGAAAGATTTTTATTGTGTGATAATACCAGTGAACAGGGTCATAGAATTATCATTTTTGGCACTGATGAAAATCTGAAACAATTGTGTGATCCACCTGTCGTGTTTGGAGATGGAACATTTTATTCGTGTCCTGGCTTATTTTACCAGCTGTATACCCTTCATGGTAGAATTGAAGGATCAGTATTTCCATTAATATTTGGCTTATTGCCTAACAAGACAGAACAAACTTACCGCCGTTTTTTCTCTTTAATTAAAGACGCTGTTATTGACCGAAATTTAACCCTTGAACCAGCGATATTTCTAATGGATTTTGAGGTAGCTGCAAGAAATGCTGTGGTCGCTATCTATCCTTCCGTTTCACCAAAAGGATGTTTTTTTCATTTTACACGGTGCATATGGAGAAAAACACAAGCTGTTGGGCTGGCAGCCAGATACAGAAATGACGAGAACATAAAACTGCTGGTGCGTCGAGCAGCAGTCCTGCCGTTAGTTCCCATCCACCTAGTTGAGGATGTGTGGTTTAATGCTTTAGAGAGTAGTGAAGACAATAGTTCAGAAGTGACTCAATTTACAGATTATGTGACTGAGACATGGGTTGAAGGTTCACCCTTAGAAATGTGGAATCATTTTGATAATGACGGTGCCCGTACCACAAACAACGTTGAAGGATGGCACAGCAAAATAAACAAATTGTGTGGGCATTCACACCCAAATATATTTTCATTAGTGACTTTATTAAAGCAAATCCAGGCAACAAATGAGGCCAGAATTATTCAGCTGCAAGCTGGGGGAGTACCACGCCCCAAAAAAAGAAAATACAGGCAATTGGATTCTCGTCTTTCATTGCTGAAAACCCGCCTACAAATGGGAGAAATTGACATTATGACATGTGCAGATAAGGCTTCAGATTTAGTTCATTTAGAATAAATTTGGTGCTAGATTTTACTTGCAGTGCTCAATGTTCAGTGTTGTGTATCTCTGACAACTTTATCAAATGCCTTACTAACATCACAAAAGACGACCCTTACTTCTTTTCCTTCGTCAAGAGCGTGACAGAATTCATCATAGAGGTCTGTCAGTTGTAGAACCATAGAGTCACCTGGAGTAAAACCAGACTGAAACTGGCTTAGTATGTTGTTATCACATAAGAAATGCCATAATCGTTTGAAGATACATTTTTCAAGTAGTTTACCAGTACAGCTAAGCAAAGATATTGGCCGATAGTTAGTAACTACATTAGACGGATTCTTTTTCAGCACCGGTGTCACATTGGCTTTTTTCCATAAATTTGGAAAGTAACAGTTATCTAATAACCTATTTAGTCTGGGAAATTAGGTATTCTGACCCGGACAAAAATAGTGTAAAGCTGAAAATTTCAGGATAGTTTATGATTATCATATTGTAGAACATATCAAAAGTCCCCAAAAATCCAATGTTGGCAACATGATCAAATTAAATAATTGCCTAGCAACCAATTGTATAATATAGTAACGCATTCTATGTCAAATAGCATCACATACTGAAGCTGAAATTTAAAAACTATAACACATTTTTGAAACAATTAAAGGACATGAGTTACCTTAGATGCATAAATATACATATTGGATATTGTTAACCCTAAAACAACGTAATTTAATAACCCATCCGCGCCACATTTTAGATTCAAAAACAAAATTTCCACCGAAATTTTTGTTTCAATTGTCGACTTCTACTAAAAAAGTACATGCATCTGTAAAAAAAACAAACCTCCCATTAAATGTTTTCTTTGTCTTCACTGTCAGAGTCAGAATCTTCACACATTGGTGGGTTTTTGCATGTTATTCCCATACAATGACCACACATCCCAGAACACGAAATTCCTGCACGCCTACAACTGCATCTGTTCATACACTGTACTTTGCAATTACAACTTATAAGTTTCATCAGTTTGTCTGGAGCTGCTGGGAGATGAGTTGGCACAGGAAACAAAGTATTGTTAGTGAATTTCCAGCCCCACTCTGTTGGAGGAAGGTCTTTTTCAAGCCACTGCTGAACCTGCCAATATGTTCGAAAGGAGTGTTGTTTTGCGGCTGCACTTGTGGGTGGAAGATTGGCGAGTTGGAAGGTGGAACTCACTGAGGTACGTGCGATGTTCCTTTTATATGCGAAATACCTGTATTCATCTAATGTTGTGAATGCACTTCCCCCATACAAAGCAAGAAGAAAGTTTTCTCCCGAAAGTGCAATATCGTCATGGGTTTGATCCTCCTTGTTGAATATTGCCACACTGTCAACAAGATTACCCCCTTTTGATATTAGAAGGTCGTTCTTTTTTCCTTTATTAAACAGAGCCGATGTTGTATCACACCCTGTCACAGCATGGAGGAAAAGCAAAGTAAGTTTCTTTTCTGCAAGCTCATCCTGAATAGCACTAATATTATACACCTTTTGTCGTTTGTTGGAGGTACCTGGATTGAGCATGAAAACATCTGAAGAAGGATGAGATCGTGCGACAAGCATAACTAACAGATCAGTGTCAGTACCAACTAATGCCACTTTGTGCCCATTGTCAGCAATTGCAAGTGATGTAGACACTATGAGCACATCAGCATCAGAGGCTGCTTCTTTCACATGTATACCTGCAGAGCACATTTCTAACGCAAGGCGTTTTATCAGACGCGATTTGTTGTGTCCATTTGCAAGAAAGTCAGCTTGAGTGGTTGTTGTATGCATATCACCTGTAAACATTATATCAACAGATGAAGACTTTGTTGCCCTGCGTTTACGCTCTTCTGATTTAGTTGTTGAACAGTCATATCCATCAAACACAACTGTAGCACTGATATGGTAGCGTGTTGATACATATCTGACATAGAGTTCACAAATGTCATCGTAAGTTGCAGGTTGAGGCCAAACAACTGCATGCAGGAGATGACCACCATCAACAACAAATATAACATCATCAGGTAATTTATTTTCACATGGTACTATAGATTCGATCAAACCAGCAAGTGCAGCCTTTTTAGATTTCCTCAAAGACGTCTCGTCGAACAATGATGGTGGTTGTGGAGCTAGCTCATATTGCATGAAACTTTTGAGCTCTGAACTTGAATTAATGATACATGTTATACGATTAAATAACTGCATTGGGTTCACAACCATGTCTTCATCGCGAATTTTAACAGTGCTGTTCATGGAAGCAATGGTTTTTACTTTGTCATTACGTTTAAGTTTTATATCTGCAAAATTGCATCCAATCATTTTTTTCAAACTGATTAATCCAGCTGATACAGCATCATCACATTGGATAGTGTTGTCGGCTAAAACTCCTGTTGAAAGTGACACCAAGGTGTCTGAAGGTCTTTGGGTGAATGGTGAATGTGCATTTAGCCACCTAACAAAGCACATTAGATCATGACTATCTCTTGTCTGCCTTGAAATAAGCATATCTTTATGCTGCTCAGATGTTCCAGGAGTAATACCAGCGAATCGTTCCAATGCATTACACAATGGAACACACAATGGTAGTGCAAGGACCCACTGTGCAAGGGTACTTTCAGATATTCCACGTCCTCTTGTCAGTCCACCTGAGGTTTTAATAGATCTCATAAGCACCTGCTCAATGGTCATATCAGACCACACACCTGACCAAAACTTGTCACTGCGACGGATGGTAAAAAATCCCTCATTGGTGAACTGTTTAAATTCGCTTGCAGTCATCTTTGAATCCAGTGTTTCCATTTGTTGTATATACAGATGGGATGACTTGGCATAATTGAGGTGCCCAGCAGCATGAAAATGTGGCAGCATTTGTTTTATACTATACAAGTGAAGGTCCCAATCCCCTGTTCTCTCCGCACGAACATATAAGCGTATTATATTGATTTGTTCCAAATATTGAATCCACAATTTTGCAGTCCGAGAAATGTCACTTGCATCATTACATAATTGTTTGAGGAGTTTATTCAAATCTGTAATACTTGTATCTTGAAGAACTTCAACATGATCTCTTTCACCCTCAAGAATACTCTTATATGTTGTAAAAATTTCAGTTTTATTCATATTGTTAAATAAATCTGATGATTGAAACAAAATAGTTGCCAGTGCTTCTTGTGTTAGGAAATGTGCTCGTAAAGCTCTAGCATATGCATGGCCACCTGACATATGTGCTATTGACCCTTTAGCATACACTGTTCCCCACAACTCCTCCAGTCCGCTCCCTGACATGATATAACCAACAGCACCCATAAATGACATGAGTAAATGAAATCCACCTAACCTTACAACAACATTACTCAGTTCATCGGATGCTGAAACAATCTCTGAAGCTTTAATAAATAAAGGCTGGTCGAATGTTACAAAGCATGTAAGTGTCCCTTGTTTCTTGCACTCATCTGAAGCGAAAGTCAATGCTGTGTATATTGTGTCAAGGCGCGTTGGATCCATATTAATGAATGGCAGTGGTTCAAGATGACTAGTTTCAAATGAGCTAGATTTCTGCATGACGATTTGCATGAAACCATTCCACGAAGGCTTTGGTTTCATTCCAATCGCACATCCTGCAATCCAGAGTGAATCAAGGCTGATAGCAGTATTTAATGTTGGTACTTTATTTGTATTTTTCTGCAATATGTCAGTAATGACTATGCCCTTTAGGGCAGGCACAATGGGTTTCTTGTAAACTTTTATTGAAACTTTTGCAAAAGATCCTTTCACAATGGACTTGGGTAGATTTAAAATCCTTGGAATCGAATACTCAGCATCAGCTGTTTTGGCTGGGGTAACACATTTAATTCCACCCATGCTATGAAAGGTATTGTGTCCATCAAGTGTATTCACATTGAAGTCTGCATTATCAAAAATAAACTGCATGAAACCATCTTCATATTGATGTGATGCAGATCTATTTAATATATGTGAATACTCATATCGCTGAACTTCCTTATAGTTGGAACAAATACCTAAGCTACTTAGCATATCAATGAGCAATCTGGAACCATATTTCCGATGGACAAACACAGCAATACTGAGTAATAACGGTGATAAGAATGATCTAGGTCTTGTTGCAGCAATAATAGCTTGCTGTATCGAACAGCACTTTCTCTTTGTAATATTGTCAGTTTTACCTTTTGTTTTTATGACATTATTAATGAATAGTCTCAGAGATTTTGGCACGCTGCTTTGGTCTTCCAGTTGAGCAACAGAAGGGAATGTATCACACTCATACACAGACGTTCGAATGTCTTCTCTTACAATTGCAGCAGCTGCTTCTACTATACGTAATCGTTCGTCGTACATGTCCGCACATCTCTCAGAATACCATTTATCGTGAATCAGTTTGCTTGCAGTGTCCCGAAAACTGACTATGCCACTTTTTCCTGCTATTTCGGTTATTATAATCGAATCAGCATATCGTTCTTGGAGTTTCCGTTTTAGATGTTTGGTTGAATATCCCGTTTGTCCATTGAGAAAAGTGTCCATGATTTCACTTAACTCTGATACCGAGTACTGACACTCATCATTATGTTCTATGAAATCACAAAGATCTGAAAATGCTTTTATTTTCGATGCATCCTCTGGTCTACCGGGCAAGTGGTCTGATGGCTTATCAGGTTTAAGAAAGAATTTCAAAGAACATGTTTTGTGATATTTTGCTTCTGCAGCTACTAGATCTATAGCACTGTCTACTCGCGCCATTACTGTTCTCCCCCAATCATCATTTCGTTCCATAGCATGGGCCATAATTCTGTCACGAAACTCAGATTCAGATTCAGATTCAGATTCTTTATTCACGATATACATATATGTATGATGTAAACAAAAATAAAGACTATGCATGAGTAACAAATAGCATACCGTGGGAAGTGGCATAGCCAGATTGGCTGTCTACCTGCCACCCCCTAAAGGAAACATAACTCACGAACAGACTGTGACTAGATGAGTAAACATAGGGCGATTTGTCCGGTCTATGATAGGGATGCTGGTTCTTCCGTTCCTTGGGTCGAAATTACGTTCAAGTGTGAGAGGCTAGGATAAGAAGCCAGCGGGAGGGTGGTGTTTCTGTTTAGGCAGAGTCCGCAGACTCTAATGTTGTCACTTCACATATTGTTTTTCTATATTTTGTTTCTTGTTTCGTAACCGTCCTCATATGTGCATTTTCAGCACAAAAGAGGCAGTGTTGTTTAAAATCAAATGAACACAGAGACGAACGTAATTTTGGGATGCTTATATCATCTACTTCCAGTGAAGTACCTTCTTTCACACAATGAGTTGCATACGCTTTAATACTACTAGGGCGAGTGTATTTTTTTCGACAGCTCCCGTGCGGGCGGAGTATCGGCATGTTTTCAAACTGTGATGAAAGTCCATCTTTACGTTCTAGACTAGCTTCTATTAAAGTCTTCCGACCCTTGTCCACATGAACAACATTTTCAACACCCAATGGAGCACCACATATCAAGCAACTGCCATCCATTTCACCTGAAGAAAATAAATGTAAAATATTTTAGTTTGAGTGCAAAAGTAGACATCTTCCTAAAAACATGTATAAAAACATAAGCCATACAATTATCATGATGACTTTACTAAAGTATACACATGTGTCTCACATTATTACCTATAAGTATTACTAGGCGATATACACGTAAGGGGTGCATTATCTTTGTTTTACAGTTGGGACAGGGGTTTATTGTCTTTGTTCTGCAGTAACCATGATGGACTTTGTTCATTTGCGTTAGTTTTTTGTGTATGTTCTTTGTTTTACAGCAGGGATATGAAATCCAAATCCTCAGTAGAATGTGTAAGGTTTACGTACACCCGTGAACCAGGAGCAAATAAAGAACAAACAAATTAACATCAAACCATTGTATTTATTGTGAAATAAAGGCAAAGTAGTTAAATGTCAAAACGGCTTTCCTTACTTTTAAAAGACAAGTATAAAATGAGGGTACTTTCTGCACTGTTGTTTTATCCTGATGCCAATTTCTAATTCCAATAATCTACAGAAATACATGTAAAAGTGTGTTGAGTTTATAAACCATCATAAATATAAGAGCTAGTAACTTACATGCACTTGGAATTAGAGAGAACTTCTCCAGTGGAATTCCATTCAGCTAGATAAGTTCATTGGCATCATCTGTACTCTACAGCAGACCAACAGGGCCACTGTTCTTTCTCTATTGGAGCTTGAAATTTAGGTAATTAAATCAATCAAATTAATCAAGTTGCCAACATGGGATGCATGGGGACTTTTGATATGATGTTCAGAAAGGTTAACCCTAACTATAAACAAAAAATCAGCTTTACACTAATTTTGTCCGGGTTAGGTATACAACAGCTCTAATTATCCCAGACTAATTGAAGAGGGCCGTAAGTGGGTCACACAATGAGTCTTTACATTCTTTTAAAAGTCTGGGACTTATTAGATCAGGACCAGACGCCTTCGATACCTTAATACTCTTGATTGCTTCGTACACTTCCTTGCTTTCAAGTGTTATTTTGTCAAGCGATTGTAGGGTAGGCAGGGGTGAATCTGGCAAGGATGCATTAGTGTCATCCAATGTCGAAATGGAACAGAAGTAATCATTGAACACTTCCGCCTTTTCTAGATTAGTTGAATAGAGTTTATTGAGGTGACTTATAGTCGGGATTCCATGGATATTTTTACAGATAAATGTTTTTAATGTTTTCCACCACACTGACGATGGTGTATCCGGACAACTTAGTTCTGATTGGACTTTTGATATATATGTAGATTTGGCTTTCCTAACAGCTGATACGACTTCATTTCGTTTATGCTTATATCTCGCCCAGTCTTGCAGTTGGCCAGAGCGCTTTGCTCTGCGGTATAAACGTGTTCTTTGCCTTATTAATAATCGAATTTGATTATGCATCCATTTAGGCTGATTAGCCCTAGAGGTTATCAATTTGTTGGGAATAAATTTAGATGCCGTTTCGAGTAATTGATCGGTGAAGGTGGATACTACAGTGTCCAGGCACGAATGAGCAAGCAGTCTTTCCCAGTCTACGTTATTGTATGCAGTGTTCAGACCATCAAAGTTTCCCTCTGCATACAACCATATGCGTCTCTTAAAGTTTTTAGGCTTTTCTTTCTTGAATTCAATGGCAATATAAATTGGACAATGATAGCGAGTCATGTCAGGTACAAGTGGTTCTAGGGCTTCACATTCCAGTACATGTACAGTATTACTAACCGCAAATAGGTCGATCAGAGTTGCAGATGATTCGGTAAAGCATGTTGGTTCTTCCACAAGCTGTCTAAGATTGAAATAATTACTTAGTTCCCGGAAGCAACCATTGGGAGAACCATATTGGTTGTCGTTGAAGTCACCAGTAATAATTATGTCTGAAATTAAGGTATCTTTGGCTTTGTCAATAGATGCCGTAATTTTATCCCAAACATCTGAGGGACTACTGGGTGGGCGGTAAAATACTCCTAGCAGCAGTGACGTACCATGGGTCATGAACACTTCAGCCCAGATGCATTCAATGTCATTCACCTCAAGATCAGTTCTATGCCGAAAGCACAAGCCGTCTTTCACGTAGACGGCAACACCCCCTCCCCTCGACAGACGGTTAAATCGTACAGGTTCTTGGAAGCCATGGATCATAATATCTGATGTTGGGTCCGAGCATTGAAGCCATGTCTCAGTAAATGCTAAGATATCATGGAGGGATGATTCATATTGAACAATGTCTACTTTAGGCTTCAGGCTTTGGATGTTCAGGTGAAAGATTTTTAATGCATCATGGTTATTTTCTCTGTACACAGAGTCTGGTCCAGGGTTTGATTCAATGTCTCCGGACAATAACAAGACCACAGCCAATACCAAAGTCATAAAATATATAAAATAACAGATGGCTGAGGAAGTTGGCATTGTATATGGTACATTAAGTGTCGGTGGGAGATTGGGTCTTTCAACATTCGTACAAAGATCATTACTGCATTGGCAGCGTAGGATAAATTTGTTGAATAAAAGATGAAACAGGGCTGATGTTACAGTAATGCTGATCTGGACCTTAATACGAATAGACCACATGTAAAGATACACAAGAGCACAAAGGGACTGGTGTTTTGTTAGTCTTCTTTTCAGGCCGCGGGCATGAACTACAGTATTGAATGTACCAATCCTGGCGCGGTATGACTCAAGACTATACATTATGTAATCTGTGGGTGGTAATAATACACACGTATGCATGATGCCCGGAGATTGGTAACTTTCAATGACAGGATCATTTCGCAGTGGTGCGAATTGAATTCAGGTTGCTTTATACGAGAGTTTGGATGAAAGTGGAGAAGGTAACTCAGAAGAAACAAGCAAGAGAAAATAGTAAAGAAAAATAAGGAAAACAAGCTGGAAAAACAATTCATATTCCGAAGGAATGAACTGCTTATTCAAAGTCAAATGTCAAACTAAATAACAAGATAGTAGTGGATATCATACGTAAAATAATTCGGGAGTGGGTGAATTGTGACGCAAGCGACAAACCAAAGGTGAGGAGACACACACACACACAAAAAAGGGAAGACTATAATATTTGCTAAAATAATAGAGTTGTGTTATTGCTGCTTGGCACAGGCTGCATATATGCACATATACGTCCTCTCACACACACAAGCGTATCTACATACTCGCACACCCTCACACGCACACGCTGCCCCGCATCCTCACACACAACCTGTGCATTCTTTCTCTCTCGTACGCACACATACGCATGTACACAGGCTCTAACATAAATATACCGATACAGTTGACACCCGCCAGTTCCAAGTTCACCCGAGCGAACCACATTCTGAACCACAGTTGCCCCCAAGTGATATTTCCATAACGCACCTGAGGAACCTGGAACTGAGCAAAAGGACACGCCATCACGCATTCCAGAAGATAGAGACCATCATTGACTTTGTCAATGTCGGCCCACATCATCTGGGATGGGTGGTGGAGGGTTTATACTTACTAGTTACTGACTATTTGGGCCGACTTGTACACACATACGTGTATGTGCACACATATATGCTCTCAGATATACATAGACACAAACACACGTACACATACACACACATATATACATGCAGATACACACACACACACACACACACACACACACACACACACACACACACACACACACACACACACACACACACACACACGGATACACACACATATATACAGTCCATTTTCAGGAACCTGGAACTGAGCAAAAGGACACGCCATCACGCATTCCAGAAGATATAGACCATCATTGACTTTGTCAATGTCGACCCACATCATCTGGGATGGGTGGTGGAGGGTTTATACTTACTAGTTACTGACTATTTGGGCCGACTTCTACACACATACGTGCATGTGCACATATATATGCTCTCAGATATACATAGACACAAACACACGTACACATATACACACATATATACATGCAGATACACAAACACACACACACACACACACACACACGGATACACACACATATATACATATACATGTACACATATATACATAAACATATACATACATACACACATATATATATATATATATATATATATACATCTTTACACACATAAATACATGTACTATACTTGTGGGTTATGATAATCGTACATATATGCACAATCGAGGAGATGAGATACAGACGGTAATATATTTGGCTGGTCAGGATTCATCAAGCTTTATGTACCACTAACCACTAGCAAGCTTTGTAATTGCGCCAAGGAATAAAAATCAATGAGGGAAACGTATTCCCTTCTGACACGAAAAATCGAAAATTGTCAGAAGGGTGTAGCTATTATGCTGCGGAGGTACCTAACAAGTGGGATCCACCCCATATCTTACAGGCTTAATCCTTCTTGCAACAGGTGAGTTTCCATAGGAGGACGCTACTTTCTTTAAAAATGGCAAGAAAAGGGCAGATGCATCAGAGGCAGAGAGTTGCCCAGTCCGGAACTGGCCAGGAACTATCGTTCCAGGCTTATTCTAGGCTGGTCAAGGCTTTGTTTCGGGTGCTTCAATGTTTGCACCACATTGGGCTATTAGAGCACCATTTGGCAAATCGGGATTTCCCGAAACAGCTGGAGAAGAAAGTAGATGAGTTAGGTGGCTTTCTAAAGCCAGCTCTTCCCACCCCACACATTTTTTCTGTTTTTCGACAGATTAGTGTGGGATGGGCCAATCAAACGTTAAATGCTTTAGTTGAGCATTATAAGATAAATTTAAACCAGTTGAAGTCTAAGATAACTTTGGCTATGCGACCACCTCCTGGACTCGAAAAAATAGACTTCAACAGCGCTTCGGCGCGTGCCTTGATCTGGGCTAAAAAGAACTTTAAAAATAAGTTGACAGATAAGACGATTTCGGCCTATGAGTCTTACATTTCGGAACTTCGCCCAGCGTCTGAAGTAAGGAACAATACGGGAGGGAGCAAGCAAACTCCGGCCCGTGTTGTCCCTCTACCCCAACGCGAAAAGCAAAATAAGAAAAGATCAAGGCAAAGCACTTCTCCCTCTTCTTTTCCTTCTACTTCTTCTTTCTCTCAGAGTAAGCGCCTCAATTTGCAAACATCTCCGGTCCATATTGTGACTGAAGATGCTCGCAAATTGAGTAACGCTGTCTCGCCTCGTCTTGTTCCTCTACCTCCTACTCCTCCTCAGCCTTTCTTCTCTGGTTCTCCTAGTGCTCTCACTAGAACTCCCCCTCCTCCTTCTGTTTCTTCTCCTGCTTCTGTTTCCTCTCCTGCTTCTGTTTCTTCTCCCCCTTCTCCTGCCTCTAGTGTGGTTCAACCAGGTATATCGTACTCAGAGAAAGTCAAATCACCGAGCCGCAACTCGGGCCGCTCATTTGATTCTAAATTCTCCCAGTTTCGGCACAAAAGCGGAGTTAATTTTGACAAAAGGAATTGGCGCCTCCCCGATGTTTGTAAAAACATCCTTATGATTGGAAGTTCAAATTTAGGACGCATTGATCGAAATCCCCATCCGGACATCCAGGTGGAGTGTTACCCCGGCGCCAAATTCAATCATCTGCGCTCTATGTTTAAAGGGCACAGGGGCCAGTCCAGTCCCCAAAAAATATTATTAAATATTGGCGTGAATTCTCGAAACGATAATTCTGATCTCGTAGTTAAGCAGTTGCGGAATATGCTTAGCGATATCAGGGTCAAGTTTAGATCAGCAAAAATTTATTTCGCTGAACTAAACTTTTCGCAAAAACTCCCTCAGGCTGAGAGGAGAACCCTGAGCATCATCAACGAAACCATTCGGAAAGTGAAGGACGTTAACGTGATACCAAAAATTGATGACGCGAAGTTTGATGTTGCTCAGGATTTAATCCATTGGACCACGAGAACCGCCAATATTATGTACGATCACTGGTTGAACCACCTAAATTTAAACTAAGTAAAGGCAAAGGTAACAGCCGCCTAACAGATGTGGGATTAGGAACTAATGTGGTTAACCTGTCTGGCACCAATGACCTAACAACCCAAGAGAAATCTCTTTTAGATCGCGGTTTGACTTTTGTACCAACACCAAAGCCTAAAACTGATAACCAAACAAATTTACCATCATACAACTGTAATTTTCTTAGGCAAATGAAATTAGCCGACCGCTTTAGAAACTCCAGCGGTCGGAAACTTCCTTTTACAGAATCATCTGGTTGGTCACCTCCAGATAGTGAAGTAGATCCCGAAATTATTAAGGCTAGCAAACGAATCATCAAAAAGGTGTTCAGCATGAGCATACTCTCCGATAAAGACAATTTAACAGCTGGTGAACGGAGAGCCCTCACGAAACTTCGAAAAAATAAGAAATTAGTGATTAAACCAGCCGACAAAGGTGGGTCGGTAGTTGTTCTATCTCGGGATAATTATATAAAGGAAGCCATGAGACAACTCAGCAATACTAAACATTATAAGAAAATAGATTCACTTATTTGGCCTAGTAATATCGAAAAATTCAATAAGATCTTAAAATTTCTCCTCGACGAAGGTCACATTACCAAAAAACAATTGAAATATTTAACAGCTAAGCTCAGTGCTCAAACAAGACAATTTTATATCCTACCAAAGATCCACAAGGACCGTTCTTCATGGACGGATGACTTAACTCCTCCCGGGAGGCCAATTGTATCAGATTGTAATTCGGAATCTTATGCGATCTCGGAATTAATTGATCATCATCTCAAACCTATAGCAAATAGACATCCGAGCTATCTAAAAATTACACAGGATTTCCTGTCAAAAATTTCGAAATTGAAAATATCGAAAAATGCAATTCTGGCTACTTTGGATATCGACAGTATGTATACGAACATTGATATTGATAAAGGTGTTAAATCAGTTAAAAATGCATTTGAACAATATCCGGATGCGAAACGCCCGGATGAACAAATTTTGGATCTTTTAGAGCTGAGCTTAAAAGGTAATGACTTTCAATTCAATGGAGAATATTTTCTACAAATAATGGGTTGTCCTATGGGCAAAAGATTCAGTCCTAATTTTGCAAGCATTTATGTAGCGGAATGGGAGGAAAATGCCTTAAGCAAATGTGCAAAGCATCCTCTCGTATATCTCAGGTATTTAGATGACATTTTTATTATTTGGGAACATTCAAAAGAAGATTTTGATGAATTTTTAGAAATTTTGAACAATCACGATCCAAATATTAAATTAAAAGCTACTATCAGTGAAAATTCTGTTGATTTTCTCGATGTGACCGTGTATAAAGGCAAGCAATTTCAGGCGTCCGGTCATTTAGATTATGAAGTGTATTTTAAACCAACTGATTCACATCAATTGTTGCACACAAAATCATTTCATCCTCAACATACATTTAAAGGTATCATCAAATCACAACTCATTCGTTTCCACCGCAATTCAAGTGATACGGTAAATTTCAATGAGGCTTGTTCTACTCTATTTGGCGCCCTTAGATCGAGAGGGTACTCGCTGCGCCTTTTGCGTAGCCTGAAATCCCAAACCCTGAAAAAGCTCGAAAGTCCAGCTGAAACTACCGATTTCGAACCACTGAAGATTGAACACAACAGACCGTTGCAGAATGGTAGTGGCGTGGTGATTAATTGCAAAAAGCCTCGTTGTAGACTGCATACTTTTATGCCTGATCAGAAAGAGGAATTTTCCTCCGAACAAACGAAAAATCATTATCAGATCCGTAACCCCCTTCATTGTGATTCACCAAACATTATTTACCTTATCACTTGTAAGCGATGTCGGAAACAGTATGTTGGTCAAAGTCAAAATCCTTTTCGAGAACGTGCTACTAGACACAAACAGGATATAAAACATAATGCTGATGCCCCAGTAGCACAACATTTTAACCTTCCTGGCCATTCTTTGGACGATTTCGAAATCCATCCTATTGAACAACCACCAATTAAAGACACATTAGAAGAAACGGATGAATTTAGAAAAAAACGTGAAGCTTTTTGGATCAATACGCTTCAAACCCTCTGGCCATTTGGTATGAACATATCAGAGGGCGAATGCGAAAGGAGGTCCATCATTCCTTTCACTTTAACGTACAACAGAATGAATGTCGAAATAGCAAAAATGTTAAAAGATGAATTCAATTTTACCAATGCTAAATTAAATGAACCTTTGAATCTTCGAGCTGTCATCGCCTATAAGAAAAACAAAAGCTTGCGTAACATCCTTGTAAGGACTAAATTAGAGCCCATCAATGAATAACATCAATTTTTGCCAGCCAGTTTAACCAGTTCCTAAGCTCATCACTTAGTTTAAATCAATTTTATGTACTTTTTTGTCAGGTTTGAAACCAATCAGGGTTCAGTAAATGAAAACAATTTTTCGGCGGCATATTAAAAGAAAAAAACGTTTCAGTAGGAAATGTCTGTGCCAGTGCGATTTTTTAACCTCAAACACACACAGGCGAGTGCCAGAGTTCATATATGCCCAAAAACAAAATAGGTTCTAATTTCAATCATGTGTATGTATTTCCTAAATAAAATTATTATTTATTTTTTATATTTATTTATTGATTATTTTTATTTTTAATTGATTATTTTTAATTGATTATTTTTAATTTTTTATTCATTTTTATTTATTTATTTATTTATTTATTTATTTATTTATTTATTTATTTATTTCCTTGATTCATTTATTTAAATTATTATTTTTATTTTTAATTTTTCATACCTTTCACACAATGTAGAGGTTCAGAAGGTAAAACACACAATTTCTACGTGGTGTAAAATATTTTCCGTCATAAACCTCCGTCGGGGGATATTCATTCCAACTGATAACATTCGTGAGGCATCATGATCTTTGGCGTTATTTTTTCATTTATTTCTTTAGTCTCAATATATTTTATCAAACCATTTTTTCATATTATTTTCACATACTTCTGAAGCCAGTAAAGCAAACCGCTCCCGATTGGTTTTACTTAAATCAAAGCCAACCAATAGGGCTTCATGGGGTCAGTAAAGCAAACCACTCACTGACTGATTAAAATTCAATGGAAGCCAATCAATAGGGCTTCATCTAATTTGTTTGGACGACACAAACTGAAAAACAAACTTGGGACATCTCAGACTGAAAATAATTAATTAGATGAGTGACATTTGTCAGCTTGTTACCGAGTTTAATTATGTACTGAGCTGTGAAAAACACCCCCAGCCCACATATGGATATATACCATGCATGCCCTCCCAAAGTTGGAATCATTTTCCTCAAAGTCTCTTTGAAAAAGCCAAACCAAGCGAAACGCGTCGAGACAGACGGATTATTTTCTACCTTTGCTGAAGACTGCAACCAATCCAGGTATCTTCTTTAATAGGTAATATTTAATTTTCCAATTTTATTTATTTCATCACTTTTATATTTTATTTATACTTAATTCAGCTACTTTCTTTAAAAATGGCAAGAAAAGGGCAGATGCATCAGAGGCAGAGAGTTGCCCAGTCCGGAACTGGCCAGGAACTATCGTTCCAGGCTTATTCTAGGCTGGTCAAGGCTTTGTTTCAGGTGCTTCAATGTTTGCACCACATTGGGCTATTAGAGCACCATTTGGCAAATCGGGATTTCCCGAAACAGCTGAAGAAGAAAGTAGATGAGTTAGGTGGCTTTCTAAAGCCAGCTCTTCCCACCCCACACATTTTTTCTGTTTTTCGACAGATTAGTGTGGGATGGGCCAATCAAACGTTAAATGCTTTAGTTGAGCATTATAAGATAAATTTAAACCAGTTGAAGTCTAAGATAACTTTGGCTATGCGACCACCTCCTGGACTCGAAAAAATAGACTTCAACAGCGCTTCGGCGCGTGCCTTGATCTGGGCTAAAAAGAACTTTAAAAATAAGTTGACAGATAAGACGATTTCGGCCTATGAGTCTTACATTTCGGAACTTCGCCCAGCGTCTGGAGTAAGGAACAATACGGGAGGGAGCAAGCAAACTCCGGCCCGTGTTGTCCCTCTACCCCAACGCGAAAAGCAAAATAAGAAAAGATCAAGGCAAAGCACTTCTCCCTCTTCTTTTCCTTCTACTTCTTCTTTCTCTCAGAGTAAGCGCCTCAATTTGCAAACATCTCCGGTCCATATTGTGACTGAAGATGCTCGCAAATTGAGTAACGCTGTCTCGCCTCGTCTTGTTCCTCTACCTCCTACTCCTCCTCAGCCTTTCTTCTCTGGTTCTCCTAGTGCTCTCACTAGAACTCCCCCTCCTCCTTCTGTTTCTTCTCCTGCTTCTGTTTCCTCTCCTGCTTCTGTTTCTTCTCCCCCTTCTCCTGCCTCTAGTGTGGTTCAACCAGGTATATCGTACTCAGAGAAAGTCAAATCACCGAGCCGCAACTCGGGCCGCTCATTTGATTCTAAATTCTCCCAGTTTCGGCATAAAAGCGGAGTTAATTTTGACAAAAGGAATTGGCGCCTCCCCGATGTTTGTAAAAACATCCTTATGATTGGAAGTTCAATTTAGGACGCATTGATCGAAATCCCCATCCGGACATCCAGGTGGAGTGTTAACCCGGCGCCAAATTCAATCATCTGCGCTCTATGTTTAAAGGGCACAGGGGCCAGTCCAGTCCCCAAAAAATATTATTAAATATTGGCGTGAATTCTCGAAACGATAATTCTGATCTCGTAGTTAAGCAGTTGCGGAATATGCTTAGCGATATCAGGGTCAAGTTTAGATCAGCAAAAATTTATTTCGCTGAACTAAACTTTTCGCAAAAACTCCCTCAGGCTGAGAGGAGAACCCTGAGCATCATCAACGAAACCATTCGGAAAGTGAAGGTCGTTAACGTGATACCAAAAATTGATGACGCGAAGTTTGATGTTGCTCAGGATTTAATCCACTGGACCACGAGAACCGCCAATATTATGTATGATCACTGGTTGAACCACCTAAATTTAAACTAAGTAAAGGCAAAGGTAACAGCCGCCTAACAGATGTGGGATTAGGAACTAATGTGGTTAACCTGTCTGGCACCAATGACCTAACAACCCAAGAGAAATCTCTTTTAGATCGCGGTTTGACTTTTGTACCAACACCAAAGCCTAAAACTGATAACCAAACAAATTTACCATCATACAACTGTAATTTTCTTAGGCAAATGAAATTAGCCGACCGCTTTAGAAACTCCAGCGGTCGGAAACTTCCTTTTACAGAATCATCTGGTTGGTCACCTCCAGATAGTGAAGTAGATCCCGAAATTATTGAGGCTAGCAAACGAATCATCAAAAAGGTGTTCAGCATGAACATACTCTCCGATAAAGACAATTTAACAGCTGGTGAACGGAGAGCCCTCACGAAACTTCGAAAAAATAAGAAATTAGTGATTAAACCAGCCGACAAAGGTGGGTCGGTAGTTGTTCTATCTCGGGATAATTATATAAAGGAAGCCATGAGACAACTCAGCAATACTAAACATTATAAGAAAATAGATTCACTTATTTGGCCTAGTAATATCGAAAAATTCAATAAGATCTTAAAATTTCTCCTCGACGAAGGTCACATTACCAAAAAACAATTGAAATATTTAACAGCTAAGCTCAGTGCTCAAACAAGACAATTTTATACCCTACCAAAGATCCACAAGGACCGTTCTTCATGGACGGATGACTTAACTCCTCCCGGGAGGCCAATTGTATCAGATTGTAATTCGGAATCTTATGCGATCTCGGAATTAATTGATCATCATCTCAAACCTATAGCAAATAGACATCCGAGCTACCTAAAAAATACACAGGATTTCCTGTCAAAAATTTCGAAATTGAAAATATCGAAAAATGCAATTCTGGCTACTTTGGATATCGACAGTATGTATACGAACATTGATATTGATAAAGGTGTTAAATCAGTTAAAAATGCATTTGAAAAATATCCGGATGCGAAACGCCCGGATGAACAAATTTTGGATCTTTTAGAGCTGAGCTTAAAAGGTAATGACTTTCAATTCAATGGAGAATATTTTCTACAAATAATGGGTTGTCCTATGGGCAAAAGATTCAGTCCTAATTTTGCAAGCATTTATGTAGCGGAATGGGAGGAAAATGCCTTAAGCAAATGTGCAAAGCATCCTCTCGTATATCTCAGGTATTTAGATGACATTTTTATTATTTGGGAACATTCAAAAGAAGATTTTGATGAATTTTTAGAAATTTTGAACAATCACGATCCAAATATTAAATTAAAAGCTACTATCAGTGAAAATTCTGTTGATTTTCTCGATGTGACCGTGTATAAAGGCAAGCAATTTCAGGCGTCCGGTCATTTAGATTATAAAGTGTATTTTAAACCAACTGATTCACATCAATTGTTGCACACAAAATCATTTCATCCTCAACATACATTTAAAGGTATCATCAAATCACAACTCATTCGTTTCCACCGCAATTCAAGTGATACGGTAAATTTCAATGAGGCTTGTTCTACTCTATTTGGCGCCCTCAGATCGAGAGGGTACTCGCTGCGCCTTTTGCGTAGCCTGAAATCCCAAACCCTGAAAAAGCTCGAAAGTCCAGCTGAAACTACCGATTTCGAACCACTGAAGATTGAACACAACAGACCGTTGCAGAATGGTAGTGGCGTGGTGATTAATTGCAAAAAGCCTCGTTGTAGACTGCATACTTTTATGCCTGATCAGAAAGAGGAATTTTCCTCCGAACAAACGAAAAATCATTATCAGATCCGTAACCCCCTTCATTGTGATTCACCAAACATTATTTACCTTATCACTTGTAAGCGATGTCGGAAACAGTATGTTGGTCAAAGTCAAAATCCTTTTCGAGAACGTGCTACTAGACACAAACAGGATATAAAACATAATGCTGATGCCCCAGTAGCACAACATTTTAACCTTCCTGGCCATTCTTTGGACGATTTCGAAATCCATCCTATTGAACAACCACCAATTAAAGACACATTAGAAGAAACGGATGAATTTAGAAAAAAACGTGAAGCTTTTTGGATCAATACGCTTCAAACCCTCTGGCCATTTGGTATGAACATATCAGAGGGCGAATGCGAAAGGAGGTCCATCATTCCTTTCACTTTAACGTACAACAGAATGAATGTCGAAATAGCAAAAATGTTAAAAGATGAATTCAATTTTACCAATGCTAAATTAAATGAACCTTTGAATCTTCGAGCTGTCATCGCCTATAAGAAAAACAAAAGCTTGCGTAACATCCTTGTAAGGACTAAATTAGAGCCCATCAATGGATAACATCAATTTTTGCCAGCCAGTTTAACCAGTTCCTAAGCTCATCACTTAGTTTAAATCAATTTTATGTACTTTTTTGTCAGGTTTGAAACCAATCAGGGTTCAGTAAATGAAAACAATTTTTCGGCGGCATATTAAAAGAAAAAAACGTTTCAGTAGGAAATGTCTGTGCCAGTGCGATTTTTTAACCTCAAACACACACGGATACACACACATATATACAGTCCATTTTCAGGAACCTGGAACTGAGCAAAAGGACACGCCATCACGCATTCCAGAAGATATAGACCATCATTGACTTTGTCAATGTCGACCCACATCATCTGGGATGGGTGGTGGAGGGTTTATACTTACTAGTTACTGACTATTTGGGCCGACTTCTACACACATACGTGCATGTGCACATATATATGCTCTCAGATATACATAGACACAAACACACGTACACATATACACACATATATACATGCAGATACACAAACACACACACACACACACACACACACACGGATACACACACATATATACATATACATGTACACATATATACATATACATATACATACATACACACATATATATATATATATATATATATACATCTTTACACACATAAATACATGTACTATACTTGTGGGTTATGATAATCGTACATATATGCACAATCGAGGAGATGAGATACAGACGGTAATATATTTGGCTGGTCAGGATTCATCAAGCTTTATGTACCACTAACCACTCGCAAGCTTTGTAATTGCGCCAAGGAATAAAAATCAATGAGGGAAACGTATTCCCTTCTGACACGAAAAATCGAAAATTGTCAGAAGGGTGTAGCTATTATGCTGCGGAGGTACCTAACAAGTGGGATCCACCCCATATCTTACAGGCTTAATCCTTCTTGCAACAGGTGAGTTTCCATAGGAGGACGATATTACCTGTGATATTGGTAATAATAATGGTAATAATAATGGTGATAATATTGATAGTAACGAGAAGGAGGAGAATCTCAGCTGGTCACGTTGACACCTTGATCCCCAATGCCATCCTCCATATCAATTCAGTCCACTAAGGTAAGAGAGTCCATTTTCAATTTTAAGGGCAGACCAATCAACACTTTCGACGCGCAGCCTTCGGGCTGGTCTACGCCACATGATGTTATTATGCATTTTGCAATCCTTGATTAAGAAAAATCAGAAGGATCGTGGGCTGATGGAAGGTCATTGGGGCCCAAAGGGCCAAAGTTACATTGTGAACACAGAGACTGGCATTAATGCCGGTAACAGTAAAACTAATAACTGCGATATGATTATCCAAATGAAATTGCTTGCAAGATGGATTGAGATAAGGGTGTCCCAGTTGATAATAGTTGATGAATCGTGTTCAAGCAGAAGAACAAGACGATCGATATGAAGCCTTTGATAGCTACTTGCGAACCCCACACCAGGGAAAAAGAAGGCGCCCAAAGAGCCCAACATTCCTAATGACCAGGACAAAATTGCACCCAGTCTCAACACCCCTAGACAAAAGTTAGTAATCACGCCGTTAATCGGAGATAACCCCATGCCGATCAATAGCAGCAGACGACACCTTCAAAACAAATTATTGGATAACTAAACATTTGAAAAAGGAAAAAAAAAAAAAAAAAAAATCAAACAGAAAAATTAAATTAAACACAGCTCTTGACCCTCCACTGGAACGAGCTCATCGACCTCTTTTCAGTGATGGATAATGAGCTATGTTTTCGAGCCAAGAATATAATTAATAGATACTGATAATTAATAGATACTGAATTGAAGCATTGTTGTCGTTAATCGGAGATAACCGCTTGCCGACCAATAGCTGCAGACGACACCTTCAAAACAAATTATTGGATAGCTAAACATCTAAAAAAGGAAAAAGAAAAATCAAACAGAAAAATTAAACACAGCTCATGACCCCTCACTGGAGCGAGCTTAACGAGCTCCTTCCAGTGAGGGATAATGAGCTATGTTTTCGAGCCAAGAATATAATTAATATATACTAATAATTGATAAATACTGAGTTGAAGCATTGTTGCCGTTAATCAGAGATAACCCCATGCCGATCATAGCAGCAGACGGCACCCTCAAAACAAATTATTGGATAATTAAACATTTAAAAAAGAGAAAAGAAAAATTAAACAGAAAAATTAAACACAGCTCATGCCCCCCCCCCCCCCCCCCCCCCCCCCCCCCCCCCCCCCATTGGAACGAGCTCGTCTGCACTCTCACATTTGATAAAACAGCGGATAAGGGTGGGCTGGGATGATCAATGTAAATGTGTTAGATTATGTATTTATTTATTTATTTCTGTTTGTTTATTTGTTAATTCATTGGTGTTTAGTGCCAGGGTGACAGGGTGTGTTTCTCTTACACAAGCTAAGTTTAGATACTGGATTGAAGCAATGTTGCCAATAGCCACTATTTATGATGAGTGAGATCGCCTGTACTCACACATTTGTGAGTACAGGCGATCTCACTCATCATAAATTGTGGCTACGGCGATAGATTCACTATGCTCGATTTAGCCAATTCTTACCCGAAGATACTCGAAAGAACCGTTGTACCGGTACCTAATATAGGTGTAGGTGCAGGCTTCATGTGTCTTAATGAAGTCTAATCTACAATATGGGACTGTGATGTGTTTAAGTTAATTTTTTGAACAATCCTGAAACTTTTTTCCAGGTTGTCCATCTGCCATGGGCTCGTGATCCTTTCGACTGAGCCATCTCTGCGTTTAACAAAGATGACTCCGTCAAAGGTCCACGAGTCCTGGAGCTTCCCGTCGCGCACCATAAAACGAGCTCTGCGAGCTATCGAAGCACGAGTCCTGGTTAGATCTTCATTGATGAATATACCGGGATGGTTAGGCCTTTGATGACTAGAATCATGACCAAGCTTGACTGACTTTAATTTAGTTAGTTATTTATTTATTGGAGTTTAAGGAAGTTCTCGGCCTCAAGTGGTAAAAAGTTTTGGACATTTTTGTATGGCTTTAAATATACTTCTAACAAATTAGTGTGTGTGGGGAGGGGGGGGGGGGTCACCAGAAATTATGGAGGGAGGAATTTCTGTTCACCTGAAAGAAACATGGAGGGGGGAGGCATTTTTGCGCATTGTGCGAAAAATGATTGGGTGGTGGTGGGGAAGGGGGGGGGGGGGGGTTGTCAGGTAAAAGTTTTGTTGGTTACCCTTTGGAAGGTTTGGGGTTGATTATAGGAAATACATACATGTAAATGTACATGTATTTTGGCTTCCAACACTGATTTAATTATTATTTTTTGGATATTACACGTATTTCACATTTAAATGTTTATTCAAGAAACACAGACCGAATAATACTGTTTTATTTTTTGAAAAGTTATATTTTTGTCACAGTCAGCAATAAAGGCCATATATTGCCAAAAATAATGCAGTTAAATGCATCGTGCGCAAGTGTGGCATCCAGAACTGAGTAGCACACTATAACCTCCGGCAAATACCAAAAACACATATAACCAGCTATTTTACTTATTAACACATTTAATTTAAACCATGGTTTCCCCTCATAGTACTTGTTATAGAGGGGATTCCAATTATATTCCAATCCTCTCCCAAATCACCATCCAAACACTCAGCCAGAAAACCCATATTTCACTTGTATTCACTGGTATAATAGAAGTTTTCTCCATATTATGATTCCCCGTGGGAACCCCAGGAAGTAAGCAGCACTTGTTTACTGTGGTAAACCAGTTCTGCTTTATTAGTAAAATAGGACCCAGTCACCAATGCTTGGGGTGAAAGTCCTCTACAATGGGCAACATGTAGATCAACGATTGACTAAACTTGACTTCATCTCCATGTTGTGTCACGATTAGCCATTGCACATAAATATGTGACGTTAACCACCAACAAACAAACCATATTATGATAACCCTTTACCTTACATGTACATGAAAAGAAGATGCCACTTTTGAATAACTAATTTATTTTCATTTTTTGGGTCAAAAACATAGCTATCCCACCCCCCCCCCCCCCTCACTGGAATGAGCTGAACAAGCTCATTTCATTCCATTGAGGGGTTCATAAGCTATGTTTTTGATGCCACAAAATGCAAAAATAATTAACATTTAATGGCAATTTTGGTGAATGGTGCTAGCCGGTTTTGGCCGTTACATTGAGTGAATGATTACATGTAATAGAAGCTTTCTCCATATTATGATGTTAACCCTTTACCTTACATGAAAAGAAGATAGCACTTTTGAATAACTAATTTCTTTTTATTTTTTGCGTCAAAAACATAGCTATGACCCCCCACCCCTTCCACTGGAATGAGCTGAACTAGCTCATTCCAATGAGGGGTCATAAGCTATATTTTTGATGCAAAAATAATGAACATTGAATGGCAGTTTTGGTGAATGGTGCTAGCCTGTTTTGGCCATTACAATGAGTGAGTAATGAAAAATGTTAAAAACCAATTTCTTCATTCACAGAGTATTTTGGAACATAAATTTGGGGAAAGGGGGTGGGGGTACATTGGGAAAAGTAACAAGGTTGCAAATGTAAATGAATGGCTTTTGTGCACATACCAATATAGTAGTCTGATACTAGTGTTGTCAGGGTCCCCATGTTATAGCACAAAACTACATTAACAATTGTCCCTCTACCACCCATGCTGAACCCCTCAGCTGATGAGAAAGTTAACAGCATACACTCTTAGTTTCCTATGATTTGCTTTAGTACTGCAGCACTAAGGGTCCTCTGAGTTTTTTTTCTATTTGACAACCCTGTCCTGGCTCTTCTCACTATATTTTTCATTGTATGTCAGTCAGTATTCCTATGTACATGCAGACTGTCACTTTCAAATTATGTAATTGCATGTCTGTCATCCATCATACCATTCCTCTGTACATGTAGCCTGTCACTTTCAAGATATGTGATTGCATGTCTGTCTGTCCATCATACAAAGTGTTGGTTTGTTTTTCATTTGCACAGTTCTACATTTTCAATAACTGGCAATTGACCCCCCCTCCCATACCCATACACACACAATATACAAATATATTAAAAATTAAAGAGCACTACATTCCTGAAGCAAATATCTGAGTCATCCTCACTGGGTACTATGAATACATGTATTTTCCATAATTTCACTCTTTTTATCAGAATGGGTGCCTGTAGGGATTAAATCGAAGGTTGTAAACAAGCCCTTGTGGGTACATGTACTTGTGGGACACGCACATCACTACAACATCAATATTTAGGGTTTTATGCATTTTAACAGTGCTATGAGATACCATAGGAGCAGTGTTCAGCTGGCCATACCGTTGGAAAAAAAATCAGTGTTTAATGTTTTGTCAGTGCCATACCAATGACTCTAGGTGCCTTCACTGAGAAAGTGAGGCTTTTTTTTACAAGAGTGGCAAAATATTCATCAAATGCATTGTGACATATCTTCAGAAGCCAGAATGTGATTTAAAAACTATCACAAATGGGAAATTTAATATCACAAGAGGTTTGTTTTGCGTCAACATCAATTAATTTATGAATTTAGTTTTTGATAAAAAGGGGCATACTAGGGGGACACCTTCAGGGCTATATTTTGCCACATCAGTATGCACATGTAGAAGAAATTTTGACATCAGTTGTTTGGATAAAATGGTACTGTCTATTGATATTGGTGAATTATATAGCTGCAACCCCAATTTTTGAATCAAAATTGACATTCATATTGTTTCATGGGGTTGGAACACCACTCTTTGTCTTGGTGTATGGTTAAATGAGACAAATTTTTCCTCAAAGTATTGCATGCTGATGCAGATTTTAGTTTTATTTTGGGATTAGGTTAGTTTTCAAAGAAAAGCTAGATGAATTCCTTACCTCTCAGCTTACTCTTTAGGTAACAGAGTAGAAAAATGTATTGGAGGCAACAGCAGTTTTTAAGCCATTTGACACAGTTTGGACAATTTTCTTTAAAACAACAAATTTCCTATGTTTTTAACTCAGTGGAAGCCAAACGTTGAATTCTCATGCAGAAATGACTCTTTTGTCACGTGAAAGAGGTAAAATGTATCTTTGATAGGATTGGGGTTGATTAAGGAAATACATAATTTGGCTTCTGAACCTGATTTAATTATTATTTTGAGAGATTATTTCACATTTAAAAATGCATTGAGGTACCACACACCTTACAGTACTTTTTTATTGTTTTGAAAAATATGTTTTTGTCAGTAAGGGCTATTATATTGCAAGCAAATTCACATCTTGAGCAAGTGTAGCCTCCAGTGGCACAATACAGCCTTCAGCAAATGCCAAATAACAACCAATTTTACCCTACATGTATTAACAAATGTAATTAAACCATGGTTCCTCATCATAGTACTAGGGGCAGAGGGGGGTTCCAATCTTCCAACCCCCTTCCAAATCACCATTCAAACCCACAGCCAGAAAGCCCATATAGCACTTTTATTTACTGGTATTTAGATGTTTGTCTGAATTATGCTGTTAACCCTTTACTTAACATGAAAAGCTGATTACCTTTTCCCACAAACTTATTGACTCACTAATTTTTTTTTGTCAAAAACATGACTTTTTACACCATTGGAATGACCTCATTCCAATGAGGGGTCGTAAGCTATCTTTTTGACACAAAAAAAAGAAAAAATAATGAACATGGATTGGCAATACTTGTGAATTGCACCAGTAGCTTTTGACCGTTATATTTGGTAAAGGGTTAAAAAATGTTAGAAAATAATTTCTTCACTGAAAGAGTATTTTGGAACACAAATTTGGGGATGGGGTATAGTGGAAAAAATAACACAGTAAAGTTGCAAATGTGAATGAATGTCATTTGTGCACAGCTACCAGTAAAGCAGTCTAGTACTAATAAAGTAGTCTAGTACTAAATTTTTCCTCTTATTTGATGCACGAACCTCTGTTTTTAGGTCGGAACAAGTTCTCTGAGGGTTATACTTGACAAAGATATTTGAATCCCAAAATTAAAGTGATGCGATCAAATTTTGTTTAGTTTGAGTGATGTTGTCACGGTTCCCATGTTACAGCACAAAACTACAGTGTCAACTGTGAAATATTGTTCTCTCCTTGAATCAAGTCTCTACCTCCCACCCACCCATATTGAAGCCTCAGTTGATGAGAAACAATTGAAAAAAACTGTGCAGTCAATCTCATACACTCTCAGGTTCCTATGATGTGCTTTGGTACTGCAGCACTCAGGGTCCATTGAGGGTTTTTCTGTTTGACAATCTTGTCCTGGCTCTTCTAACAAAATTGTCCATTGTATGTCAGTTTTTATTTCTGTGTAGACTTTCAATTTGTGTGACTGCAAGTCTGTCTGTCTGTCTGTCCATCAGACAGAGTGTTTCTTTGCTTTTCATTCGCCTGGTTGTACATTTTCAATAACTGGCAGCTGACTATATTTCACCCCACCCCCACCCCCCCCCACCCTCCATTCACACACAAATACATGTATATTAAACACTAAAAAAACCCATTTTTTTTAGCAAATATCTCATTCATCCTCCTTGGAGACATATTTTCCACAATTTCACTCTTTCACTCTTTTTATCAGGATGGGTGTTTGTGGGAATTAAATCCAAGGTTGTGAAAGTACCCTAATGGATGCTTGCTGCTCAAGCAAAGCACCACAAAATCAATATTGAATGCTTTTAGGCATTTTAACAGTGCTATGATATACCACATGGGCAGTACTGGTCATACTGCTGAAACAAGCAATGTTTTATGTTTTGTCAGTACCATACCAATGACTCTAGGTGCCTTAACTGAGAAAACTGGATTTTTGTTTTTTACAAAAATTACAAATGATTCACCAAACACATGATGTGAAATGTCTTCAGAAGCCTGAATGTAATTTAAAAACGATCACAAGTGGGATATTTAATGCCACAAGTTGTTTGTTTTGTGTCAACATTAATTAATGTATGAATTATATCATGTTTTTGATGAAGAGGGGTATATTGTGGGGGGGGGGGGGGGGGCATATTCATTGAGGGCTATTTTTTTTTTTTAATTTTTACCACATCAGTATAAATTTCCCATTTCTGATAGTTTTGTCGCAAGATGTTTGTTTTGTGTCAACATCAGTTAATTTATGAATTATATCATAGTTGTTGATGAAAAGTAGTATGGAGGGGGGGGGGGGGGTCACATTCATTGAGGGCTATTTTTTACCACATCAGACCACATCAGTATGTGGAAGGAAATTTGACATCATGTGCTACGTGGGGTGGGGAGGGGGGGGGTGCAATGGATGCAAAACCAGTTTATTTAAGGATATGTGGACGTGTGAATGGCATCAATAATTTGGCCACATTGAAACTCTTTTTTCAAATTTATTTCCCCTTCCCCTTGTGTGAGGACAATAATAATCCTTATGAATCATTGTATTATGATCAATCACGAAACAAACGTCAACACAACAACTCTATGAAATGGTCCGCATAGATTTTCGAACTCGACCAAGACCTTGTTCCTTGAAACCCATGTGCCAAATATCTGTCAAATCGGTTGACGTTTGTTGAAGTATCGCGCTATCAAGCTCAAAATAAGTAGATTTTAACAAAGGGCCATAACTCTTGAGAAAAAACGCTGCGTTGCGTCATCGGGTGTTGCACGTGCATATCAAGCTGCATACCAAATATCAAAACCCGTCCAGAAATAACTAAGTTTTTTAGCAAAAAAGTCCGCCTGCCCGGCGACCGGCCCTCGCCATACCAACAGTCAAGGTTTTTTGTTGTTGAAAAAGTCGACTAAAAATAGGAAACTAATTGAATAGAATTAAATAAGTATGCCTAATGATATCACACAAAATAAATACAAAATATGCTTTTTGAACTGGCAGCAATTGCGTATCAAATAATATTAACGTCTTACTTTTGTTAACGATTCCTTCGTTTTCCTATCGCCCAAAGAGATTTATCAATTTCAAATAGCGAATCCGGACCAGAAGAAACGGAAAAATTACCAAATAACAGCGAGGTTATTTCGTAAATCCGGCGACGTAACACCGGCGACGTTTTTTTCTCGAGTCTGACAAATAACTGACAACATTGGTGTCATTAAATTGAGATAGGTCGGATATCACACATAAATCTGCTATTACGCACCCCCCCCCCCCCCCCCCCATACATCCTGCAAGTATAAATATCTCCATAATAAAATTTCTTGCCTAATGTTCCCTACATGGTTCAAATTGGAGGGGGGGGGGGGGGGCGTATGGATGAATTTTAGCTCACCGAAGGGAGCTTAACTTATCACTTGCCGTCCGTCGTCGTCCATCGTGAACTTTACATTTACATTATTGACTTCTCCTCCCAAACTACTGGACCAAATTGAACCAAATTTGGTGTGCATGTTCCTTATATGTCAATTCAAATTTGTACAAATAACCTTGCCGCGCTCACAAGGGGCACCACAAGGGGCATTACTCTGATAGCACCCATACTTTTTTTAAAAAAATTAAAAAATCTTCTACTCCAGAACCATCATTTAGAATATTTTGATATTTGGTATATAACATCTCTAGGGGTGGGGTGGGGGGTTGGGGGGGGGGGGTGTCAGTCACATTCAAGTTTGTTCAAATCGAGTCCATGGATTAATAATCGGGCTCCCAGTAGGAGCCCGAATTTTAACTTAGTGAAATATGAGGAAATCGGGTGCCTCAGTTAGTATTTGGGCTCTCTATTGGGGCCCAAAGATTAACTTAATGCAATGTGAGGACATTTCTTTAAAAAACCTCCTTCATCTCAAGGGAGATCAGGTTCAAGTTTGTTAAATTTGTGTCCCTGGCTTATTATTTGGGCTCTCTACGGGCAGGGGTGGGGGTGGCTTGGGGAGCATGATAGGTTCAGGTTTGTTCAAATCGATTCCTTAGTGTTTTTCCATAAAATTTGCCTTTCATGCCTTCATTCCTTTGTAGTGTTGATGAACCATGTATAACTGAATGTGACCCCAAATACTTCTTTGAACCACGTTGGCGGGTGAGCGATTAAGGCCACTTGGGACCTCTTGTTTAGTCAAGTTGTGAGGAAGTCAGGCTCGACATATTGTTTGGTGAATGGCGGCCGGGCGTAAACAATTGGTTTCCGGATGATAACTTGATAATGGTTCGACCCACATTCATGATGCTCCATAGGTAGGTTGGCATCGGTAGGTGGAAGAACCCTATTTATTTTGGACTTGCTTGGTCAAAGGTCAAGGTCACAGTGACTATGAACATAGTAAATTGTAAACAATTTGTTTATGGGTGATAGCTTGACTACACTTGAACCCACATTCTTGAAACTTCATAGGTAGGTTGGCCTAGGTGAGTGGAAGACCCCTATTTATCTTGGACTCGCTAGGTCAAAGGTCAAGGTCACAGTGACCTTTAACGTAATAAATCCAATCGGAATTTTTTTTTTTGGGGGGGGGGCGGTGGATGTGCCGCCATGGCTGCGCCACTGTGCCCCCACTTGGGCAATCGTGATTAAGTGCCTTGCCCAATGACACAACGCAGTTACCCCTGCTGAGGATCGAACCGTGTATCTCTCGGCTTGATGTTAGTAGTAAATCATGTACACGATCGACCCACATTGGCCGTATCTCATGCGACATGGCCCAGTTACTCCATTTTTGGTTGTCAATGGTAGCTCGCATGAGTGCCATCTTGTGACAACATCCCCATAGTGATACGTGGTCCTAGTCTGCAGGCACCGCGCGCTTTGTTGAGGGGAGACGAGTGTATGTCGTCCATTTTGTATATCTGAGACCGCCATCTTGGTTTCTATGGTGGCACATGGTTGCTATGTGACCCAAAACCTTCTAATAGGAAAGGGATGTGTTCGGAGGGTGTGTTCGATTGAATAGGAGTAAATTTAATTACAACAAACAACCTGACAATCCCTCTAAATAATCTAAAACTACCCAAACTACCATACCCCCATCTTGGGCTTATAATAGTAGCACGTAGTGCTAAATGAATGATGAGAGGTCTCATGTGGATAAATTTTACGTGAACTAGAATAAATCGAATTACCACGAACATCCAGACAAATCCTCTAAACCATCAAAACAACTTTATTTGGCACGGATTCCTCAATTTTGGACTTAAAAGAGTAGCATGCAGTGCTTTAAGGTGCGTTTCATGGTATGAGTAATTGTATTTGTTCGAATACTTTGTAAAATTATCCAAATAAATCCAACAGTTCTTTTACTAGTGCGGATTTCCCACTAAATATTAGGTTTCTATCTGTTGTCCCCTAGAATTCTTCCTTTTGCCCAACAATAGACGCATTCCTTTGTATAAGAGTAACTTTATTGTTTCGAATGTGCACCAAAGTTTCGGTATTTTATCTATTCCGATATATTCTGTGGTTTATCCTTCTATTTCCTGGCCCGTTTTGCCTTTTACTGGCCCCATTTCTGCCTATCCCAACAGTCTGTTTTGTCTTGGCCGTCTCTGTTTTTGTCTTTCCTGTGTATAACGAAGTCCTCTATGATCCTCAAACCCAAAATACAATCAAGCAGGGATAGGTATTATTCGAACGACTCGAATCTTATCGAGCGAATAAGCTGTTGAGCAATTACTGAAAAAGTCATTGCGCGAACGACTCAAATCCCATTGAGCAAATGAGTATCGAAAGAGCAATTTCTTTTACGACTCTTAATGCTCATCGGGGTATAGGAGGATACCTATGGCATGATGACGTAGTACTATATATACCTGATGATAATTTAGCTCCTAGCATCTGCCCAGTTCTAGACCTCTCCATGATCTTAATATCTCCAACACCACTGTTACTGATTTTCCCAATATTGCCATCGTCTGCCCTATGATTAGCTTTTACAGTAGTCACCAAAACCTGTAGTCTTCTTCCACTCTTGCTGCCTTGTACCATTACTAGCACCAGTACAGGCTTGCTAACCATCTCAGATTGCTCGAACGACCAGAATCGAACAAATGAGTAATTGCCTGAACGAGTGACTTCACGTACGACTCTTTTGCTCGTCTGGGTATTGAAGGATGGGAAGGATCTTGGGAACTAACAACGTGATATAATAACCTTAGTTATTGAAATTGACGTACAATCCAGCTCATAATATAGTCTTGGTTTTTGAAAGTGTTGTTAAACCCTAATGAACCTATTTGCCATTGAATTATGATCTTTTGTCAGTTTAAAAAATGAAGGTTTGTTTTACTATAGCTTGTCTCAAGTTTGATCCCTCCGCAATCTTTCAAAATTTCCCGATTGCCATATTTGTCGCCACATTAACATATGAACATACATGTGTGGTTCTGTGTTTTTGCATGTCGCTGTACAACACGTTTTGGCAAATTGTTATATTTCACATAACTGCTGCTATTTCTGCGATATATACCATCTCTTTCCTGAAAAATCTTGCTTAGGGCCTGCAATATTTACCGAAATTAACAATATTGGGTGTGCACCATTACGTGTCACGTATTTTCATATTACTGGTGGCGACGTGTTTTAATCACAGATGGATGTCGTTTCCATCTTTCATCATCAGATGGCCGCCAGAGAGTGTACAGACGTCGAAACGAACGCTTCGCAGATCCAATGTCGTGAAGCACAACCGTTATGGGGGAGGGTCTCTCATGGTGTGGAGTGGCATCACTGCCCGTAACAGAACTGAGCTGGACATTATTGATGGCAATCTCAATGCAGCCAGATATCGTGATGAAGTGCTTACACCTGTTGTTGTCCCATTTCTGCAACGTCACGGCCCCATTGTCATTCTACAGCAGGACAACACCCGACCCCACGCAGCTCGTGTTGTTCAACAGTATCTGCAGCAACAACAAGTGGATGTTCTTCCCTGGCCCGCAAATTCGCCCGATATCTCACCCATTGAGCACGTATGGGACGAAATGAAACGTCAGCTACGCCGGCTTCCCCATGCACCGTCAACGCTTGTGGAACTCCAAAGACAGCTTATCAGAATATGGAACAACATCCCACAACACTTCCATGCTAACTTGTTCGCTTCCATGAGGCGTAGATGCACAGCAGTAGTCGATGCAGACGGAGGTCATACCAGATATTGAGTGTGTGACTTTTGTGTTTGACCCTTAGTGTCTTTGACTCTCCATGGCACCAAGAGTATTCGTCGTAGCGTAATGAAATTTATCGTGTTGATCACAAATTGATTCATCTGTGATTGAATAAAATTTCCATGAATGAAAATGATATATATCTTGTTTTAGTGTTATTTTTTAGCATGCACACTTTCTTTTTTGGGAGAGTATATATATTTGAGTAATCTTGCTTGTCTATTTGTCTGTCTGTAGGTATAGACTCAAAACGATCGGGTTGATCTGGGAAGAAATTTAGTATGGGTGTGTGGTTCGGGCCCGGGAAGGTTCCACGCTACTCGGACGTGGGGTGGGGGGGGGGGGGGGGGGGCCCGTTTTCGCTCATGCGCAATGACGATCTCGGAAACTACTGTGCCGATCGGGACGAAACCTTGGATTTGTATGTCGGGTCCCTCGTGTAATCATTTGCCATTGTCGATTATGGGGTGATGCCCGGCTTCGCGCATGCGCAGTGGCGATCTCGGAAACTACTGGACCGATCGGGACGAAAATTGGCATTTGTATGTATGGTCTTTCGGCTATGGATGGGAGCCAATCTTTGCGCATGCGCAGATGCGCAGTGACAAAAGCCCGGACAAAGTCGGGCACCCAGCTAGTGTACTATATATTTGAGCTCGTCTGTCTGTCTGTCTGTCTGTCTGTCTGTCTCTCTGTCTCTCTGTCTGTGTTCGCTATAGACTCGAAAACGGCTAGGCCGATCGGGGCGAAACTTGGCATACGTATGTAGTTCGATCCTGGGAAGGTGTTCCACCCATCGGACCTGGGGTGGGGTGGGGAAAACCGTCTTCGCGCATGCGCAGTAACGATCTCGGAAACTACTGGGCCTATCGGGACGAAACTTGGGCTTTGTATGTAGGGAATATCGGGTAGTGATTTGCCACCGTCGGGTGTTTATGTAGGGGCCATCTTCGCGCATGCGCAGCGGGTATGGGGTGGGTGTCCATCTTCGCGCATGCGCAGTAACGATCTCAAAAACTACTGGGCCGATCGGGACGGAACCTGGGATTTGTACAGTTAAAAGCAGAAGTCCTGTCATGAAATGCGCGCAAATAGCACGCCGATCTGCGCGTTAATCTACGCGTTATGACCATAGTAAGGCTATCAAATTCTGTACATATGGTCTGTGCACAAGCAATATTTCAGCCAATGGACCTCCGGGTAACCCGGAGGTCCATTGGCAGAAACATTGCCTGTGTTTGCTATGAGTAACCAGGAGAACCTGCCGTTCTTTGGATGCCTCTCGATATGGCAATTGCGCGCAATTCGTCCGCGCAATTAAGCCTAGCTAAGCGCACAGTTCGTGACAGGACTTCTAGCTTTAACTATGTACGGTCAATCGCATGCGCAGTGACAAAAGCCCGGACGAAGTCGGGCACCCATCTAGTCTATATATATATTTGAGTAATCTTGTCTGTTTGTTTGCCTGTTTGTTTGTTTGTTTGTTCTCTATAGACTCAAAAACGGCTGGGCCGATCGGGACGAAATTTGTCATGGGTGTGTGGTTTGGGTCCCGGTTTTTTTAGGCTATTCAGCTGTGGGGTGGGGCCCGTCTTCACGCATGCGCTGAGACTATCTTGGAAACTACTGGGCCGATCGGGACAAAACTTGGGTTTATGTTTACGGTCCTTCGTCAACGTCGGCTGTGGGGTGGAAACCAATCTTTGTGCATGCGCGGGCACAAAAGGCGGAACGAAGTCGGGCACCAAGCTAATCTGTATATATATTTGAGTAATCCTGTCTGTCTGTTTGTTTGTTTGTCTGTTTGTTTGTTCTCTATAGACTCGAAAACGTCGGGGCCGATCGAGACGAAATTTGGCACAGGTGTGTATTTCGAGTCCGGGAAGGTTTTTTTTTTTTTTTGGGGGGGGGGGGGGGGGGGTATTCTAAATCGGGATGGGGGCACGTCTTCGCGCATGCGCAGTGACGATCTCGGAAACTACTGAACCGATCGGGACGAAACTTGTGATTTGTATGTAGGGTCCATCGGGTAGTGATTTCCCCCGTCAGATATGGGGCGGGGCCGTCTTTGCGCATGCGCAGTGACGATCTCGGAAACTACTTTGCCGATCGGGACGAAACCTGAGATTTGTATGTATGGTCCATCGGGTAATCATTTGCCATTATAGGATATGGAGTTGGGAGCTAATCTTTGCGCATGCGCAGTGACAAAAACTCATTCGTCATCGTCAGGTGTGTGTACGATCAATCGGGTAATGATTTGCAGGGGTGGGAGCCAATCTTTGCGCATGCGCAGTGACAAAAGCCCGGACGAAGCTGGGCACCGAGCTAGTCTACTATGTATTTGAGTTCGTTTGTGTGTGTGTCTGTCTGTTCGCTATAGACTCGAAAACGGCTGGGCCGATCGGGACGGAACTTGGCATGCTTATGTAGTTCGGTCCCGGAAAATCTTTCCATCCATCGGACCGGGGGTGGGGGGGCGAATTCTCATGACTCCGGGCTGATTTCAAATACCAGAGCCGACTTCTCCTGACCTCGGGACAGAAATCTCACGCCAGTATCAACTTGCAGGGCCGACTTTTGTGGGCGACTTCTTTGAAATCGATTTCTCCGGTTCCCCGGACCAACTTCTTCAGGCCGACATCTTTTATTAAGATGGGGGTTTTAAGATACAACTTTTTAGGGCTGACCGTAGTAATGGTTTGAATTCCCTATTGACATCACGAAGTCGCTTTGCTACCTACACCCCCAGTTTAGTACAGGGGTATGTACTAGACACAATTCAAGTACATATGAGTACGTTCCGGTAGTGTAGTAGTGCTATAAAAAGCCAGACCTCGCCTTATTTTCCTTACTTTGATGAAATGATGTCCGCAATATTGGTTTCCCTGGTAACCGCATTTCACATTGTGGCCTAAATGTCTGTACTAGTACAGGCGAATGTTTTCAGGCCCCGTCCCATTAACTTCGACCACAATAAATTACCCCCAAAGAGCTCAAAATCGGTTATTTTTCCGTACTTTGTCAAAGAAGAACCTACCTCCCCTTTCTCTCATTTGATAACTTTTAGACTGAACATGGTTGCTAACCAAGATATAATTGTTTGTCAAATACAGGAGTACCGTATATAGTATTGCTTAATTCAATGGTAGTATAATAAACCCATAAGAGACACAAATACAAATAATCCCCTTTCACCCCCTCCCTCCGGCTCTTTTTTGATGAAGAGCCACTATTTCCAAATTGCCTGTATAATAATGTTTAATTTGGCGGTACTATAACCAAGTGATAACGTGCCAATGCAAATAATATCACTGCCCCTCCCTCTCAAATGAATCAAAAAGACGGTATGTCTTTTTTCCAGCATTTGAATTGCTGCAAAATTTCTAATTTTGGGTATTTATCCAGTCACTGTTCTCAGTAACCCCAATTCCAACGTCCTATGTTAGGGCCCCATTGCTAAACACCAGGCAGGCCCCTGGCGGCCCAAAATGAGTCTGTGGAAGCTATTAGGATGTGCGCACAATGGTCTCTTTTTCATACTACTCTTTGACTCATTTCGCTATTTTGGTGTCCCAGCGCCCCATTTCAACTATTTGTATCTATGTCCCAATTTTAGCACCTCCTTTTAGCGAGGGATTTATAAGCGTCAGGCTTTTTTGGTGTCCGCAAGTGAGTCCATGAGACCGATGAAAATTAGCGCAATGTTCTATTTTCCGTACGTCTCAAAATGGGGGGTATGAAAATGAAAGCATCGCGCCCATTTCCATAGCTATCACAAACGCATTTTGGGTGTCAAAGTTAAGGAAATGGGACCTAAAAACATTACCTCGTACTATAATACAAGCCTTTGGACTATAAAGGGAAATAGGGTACTGTAGTGAACCCATACGACGGGCAACGAAGTCAAAGTAGGTAAAATAGGATCATAGGTATACGAGTAATTGCTTTTTTTCCGGGGTAGCGGCCAGTTGGATGGGGTCTTTGCTTTTAATGCCCTATGTATAGAGTTGTCTATACCAATCCTGCCGCGCCGAAGGCCTCCTGTGTATACCTGTGACTGCCACAGTAGATATAATTTCTCGAGATATTTGAACTATTGGCGCCATCCTACGACCTAAAAGTGAAGTAGATGGGCTACTCCGGACACATTTCTCAACTCCAGGGGAGAGGGGACAAACTTGCCCAAAGCAATACAAGGGGTTGGCAACGAGTGTTTAGGCCTTAGGCTTTTGTTGTTGATGTTCTTTATATAGAACTGCCCAGTCGCCGTAGGCCACATATGTATACTCATACCCAACCAAACAAAATAGCCCCCCGGACCACTTATATTTTTCCAGACTTATGCACCTACACCTGTTTCTGTAGATTTCTATACAGAGTCTCCCAGACAATCCAAGCCATTACCACAGTCGTCGGTATTAAAAGGTACCCCTCGACCATTTCTATGAATAACTACTAGCAGTTCTATGTTTATAGAAGCGATTACCAATACTGGCGCGCTATAGGCCTCCCACATGTATTCACACATCAATACCCATATCCCTAGAGAAGTTCTATGTATATAGAAGCGATTACCAATACTGGCGCGCTATAGGCCTCCCGCATGTATTCACACATCAATACCCATATCCCTAGAGAAGTTCTATGTTTATAGAAGCGATTACCAATACTGGCGCGCTATAGGCCTCCCACATGTATTCACACATCAATACCCATATCCCTAGAGAAGTTCTATGTATATAGAAGCGATTACCAATAATGGCGCGCTATAGGCCTCCCGCATGTATTCACACATCAATACCCATATCCCTAGAGACGTTCTATGTATATAGAAGCGATTACCAATAATGGCGCGCTATAGGCCTCCCGCATGTATTCATGCTAGAGTCTAAAATTGGGACCCTCTTATGACGTCATAACGTCGGCGCCGTCAGAACGCTTCCAAATTCCCTTCACATTCTAGAACGTTTTTGTGAACATGTCTTGTGGGACAAACGTGTTCTATTGAGACCCGTGTTACTACTCGCGTCTATCATGAAAGGATGGCCGAGTGAATACAGAAGATCTACCCCCCCCCCCCCCCACCCCTTTCACCCATTCCAGAAGACGTCGGTCTGAAAAAGTTGGTTCTGAGAAATCGGTCCCAGAGAAGTCGCACCGGAAAAATTGGCCCGCACTTGTCGGCCCAAGAGGTTAGGAGAAGTCGGTCCTGGAGATAGAAGTCTGCCAGAGGTCAGAACTCGACTCTGAGAATGTCAGACTGATGTAAGGAGGAGTCAGTCTGGAGTCATAAGTCACCCCGCTAAAATTTATACTTCGACAGAAATAAATGGAAACAGGGTGTTTCTAATATAATTTTATTTTTACCACTTTCCACGGGGATGGATTGAGGTGGGGTGAGGATGATCATTTATCTTAGAGGTACAAAATGTAAACAGCAAATTTTATAACGAATGCCTGGCGGCTGGTGTTTCTGTAACAAATTGAGGACCGCGCCGAAACGACACCAACAAATTGTGTTTGAAGGGAAGATTCGGGAATTATATACCAAATTATCTCCTAATTAGGATTTACTGTGTCTTTATTAGGAGTTAGTATCTCCTAATTAGGACTATTATCTCCTAATTATTAGTTATTATCTGCTAATTAGGAGATACTAAGATCTAATTAGGACATAGTATCTCCTAATTAGTAGTTAATAAGTCCTAATTAGGAGTTATTATCTCTTAATTAGGAGCTATCGTCTCCCAATTAGGATATATCTCCCAATTAGGACTTATCTCCCAATTAGGACATATTATCTCCTAATTAGGACTAATTATTTCCCAAAAAGGAGTTATTATTTCCTAATTATGACTTAGTATCTCTCAATCACGAGTTATTATCTCGGTATCTCTAAATTAGGACATATAGTAACATTCGTTTTTTTAGATGTGGCACTAATACGCTTCCATTTTATTCAGCTTGGTTAAAACAAAGAATACTGAAGACGCCGGTGTTCTGTTTCTTATTTTGCAATATCTTCTGAAGAAAGAAACATGATCATGTGCGCGGGAACATTAAAGGTTACAAGTTTATGAAAGATTTTTTTGGCTTTTCCAATTGCTAAATAATACAATTGAAACTTTCACTTTTCGCTCACAGAATTTGAGTTCCCATCCCCTACTGGTAAACGCTCGTTGAGCCTTTTAGTGTTCCGGGATGGAAAATAATAAAAAAAACCCACATTTCTGCCAAATTAATAAATGTTTCATTTTATGCTTTCAAAACATACTCTATGACTTTAACTGGAATGAGCTCGGCGAGCACGTTACAATGAGAGCCTATAAGCTATGTTTCGACAGAAAAATGCAAAACAAGCAGATAACAAGAAACTGAATTGCTCTTTCAAAATCAAGTTTGTATGTCTATTTTTGTCTCATAATAAATAAAAACCCATTTTTGCGTGCATTGAATCATTTTTCGTACGAAAAATGATTTATTTTAGAATTGAAATGATGGGGATCCATGTTAGCCAGGTATTGAGGTGCCTAATCTGTTGTTCTTCCAGGTATTCGTGCCACATGCTAACCAAGAAGAGACAATGATAATGGTTCTAACTTATATTCTGTAACTGGTGTTTTAAGTGATGCGAGTATTGGGCTTCGAGTGTAGGGCCCAAGACGTGAGACAAAAAAACTGTTTTCAGCCCCTTAGATTGGCTCGGAAAAAAGTAACACTGGGCCGCGTATACAAGTAAGTAATGGAAAATGTGGGGAAGGGGAGGGGAGTCCAAGGCTTTGTTTATATCTAAATTACTCTGGAACCAAGTACCGAGAACCTCTCGAAGTCAGAAACAAGGAAACGCTCAAATGGAAGTGCCCACCGCCACTTTTCCGACAGTCATTTCTTCGTCAATCATATATGTACCATTTTCATCTTATCTCGGACTACTATAAATAATTATTATTTACTTCATTCATTAATTATTATTCCCTCCATATTTGACGTCTGGGGACAAATGGCCTATTTGGTCCAGGAAGACCTACAAAATAATCAACCAATTGTTATATTCATATTATGAACATAACAATTGATTGATTGGTTAGTAGTTGTAACAAACAATCAAATTACCTCCAAGGGATCTCAAACTTTCCAGCAAACGGACAAATCACGGAAAATTCTCATGAATTAACTCATCACACCACACCACAGAGATGAAAAGTATTCAAACATTCCATATAGTTGACCATTGACCTACATTTTGGTCCACGGAAACTGTTTCCTAAATCAGATGTCAGTGTTGGATCTCCTGCAACCCCTTATAACAGCCGAAGTGTTCTCTAAGAATTTGTGACAACCGCTCTCATCTTTGACTTTGGGGACCTAACCCCCCCCCCCCCCCGCCCCGCCCCACCCTACCACCAATACCACCACCACCACCCCTGCTCGTCGCTATGTAAGTCTTTCCTCGACAGGATTTTCCTACATGTGCCAACGACGTTTAATTTGAAAGCGCGCGTGCATAATTATGTACGCAATACTCACCTGTATTGAATATTCGTCTTCAGATTAAATATCGCAATAAAAGCTTCTCTTCACAAGGAAAAAATAATCTTCTCTTTACAAGAAAAATACCGCAAAGATGCAGTTTCAGTTATAAAAAAAAGAGCTCACTAAAAAGCAAAATTGCAAAAATGTCATTATTATGGTTTTGCTACAGGTGCGTCTTTTTTAATGATAGAAATCGACAACTTCGCATATCTTTACCATTTCGACATGATAGAAGTCGACAACTTTGATTTTCCCCCAAAGGACCAGCACATCAACATCAAAGAATAGCGCAGGGAATCCAGTCTGTTAGAAATGTTATGTTATCAAAATTACAAAGAATTAACCTATGAAACTTTGGGCAGAGAGTTCCGTTTCGTCGATCTGAAAATCTTTGATCTAAGTCCCTGCCAATTGACACCATTCTCATCTGAATGAAAAAGGATGAATCTGAAATGAAACTGCCGAAACATAGTATCGTCAAAACCTTTTGTAACGCTTGGGGAATGCCAAGGTTGATTAATTTTGGTTAAACACTTAAACAGCCAGAGCCATAGGGCGCTGGACAGTGTCACGGTGAGGAAGGCGGGGAGAACTATCGGACGGAGACGAGTCACTGTCAAACTGTTTAAGTTACTAATCCCACTGAAGTAGGGTTAGCATTGGTTAAATGTACGGACATACTCAATGAGCGGCATGGCTTATCACACGACGACTTACTTGAATATAAAATACACAATATGTAATCACAAATAGAAACCCCACAAAAGCTTTTTAAAACGACCTGGCATACCACCCACATATGCCCATAGTACTGGCTGAAAGACGAACGGACAGACCGAATATATTCCTGTCAAGGTAATCTCAACAAAGAGAGCTCAACCTAAAATAAAAAGATGAAGATGAAAATCTGATCATTTCGTGTGGACATCTGAAATGAAATGGTTTGTTCAAAATTTACAAAGTTTAGCAATTTTTGAAAATGTTACTACAAAAGTGGCAAAAAAGTTCCTACAAAAGTGGTGACTTTGTTTTTTTATGACAAAAGTGGGCAATGGTTACTACAAAAGTGGAGACCTCATTTTACTACAACAGTGGGCGACGTTACTACAAAAGTGGTGAGCTACCACAAAAGTGGGCGTTTTCTACTACAAAAGTGGTGAGCTACTACAAAAGTAGACAGTTACTACAAAAGTGGGCGTAACACACGTGCCACACCTCTCACACTTTTTTCACCATTTACAGGTACCCTAACGACATTTTGCGACATAACGCACGCATCCCGTATCGCCACTCCGCATTTCTTTATCATCAATTCTCATTCGATTCATATGTACCGTGTTCACTTTTACTCTGTGGTTTAGCAAAATATAAATGTGTATTCAAAGGCAAAGAACTGACTCAATTCAATTCAATCCAAAGTATGCGCATTGGGTGGACGCCATTTTGATTGCAGTGTGTACCAAAAGGAGAGATACATAAAGACGATTGCTACTCTTAATCAAACACAAAACAAAAAATAAATCCACTACCACTATCCTAATCTGTAGTAATACCCGAAGACAGCCAATACCACACGGAGACAGCTGATGCCACACGATTCCATATTGACCGGTCAATATCTAATATCTCAAAATAATGACCATAAGGTTGAAGTTAGGTTGAGGTTGCTGAGGTTAGTGTCTTAAATAGGATGGAGACAAAGGAAAGGGGTAGCGTATATAAATTTATATAATTTGGATGAATAAACCGCCCCACCACGATTGCCCCACCCCCGACCCAACCTCCACACGAAGAAATAATAGTTTCCATCCTACACCCTAGTGGTACCCAGAAAGATGTGACCCTCACTTTTCGGTGTGATTTCCCATTTTTGGAGATTTCGCTGCCTCTGATTATAATGTTTTATTCTATTTTAATTTAACACTTTATCCAAGCACAGGATATCACAGATTATAATTATGATGTTTTATTCTGTTTTAATTTAACACTTTATCCAAGACACAGGATATCACAGATTATAATTATGATGTTTTATTCTGTTTTAATTTAACACTTTATCCAAGACACAGGATATCACAGATTATAATTATGATGTTTTATTCTATTTTAATTTAACACTTTATCCAAGACACAGGATATCAGAGATTATAATTATGATGTTTTATTCTATTTTAATTTAACACTTTATCCAAGACACAGGATATCACAGATTATAATTATGATGTTTTATTCTATTTTAATTTAACACTTTATCCAAGACACAGGGTATCACAGACTATAATTATGATGTTTTATTCTGTTTTAATTTAACACTTTATCCAAGACACAGTATATCACAGATTATAATTATGATGTTTTATTCTATTTTAATTTAATCCTTTATCCAAGACACAGGATATCACAGATTATAATTATGATGTTTTATTCTATTTTAATTTAATCCTTTATCCAAGACACAGGATATCACAGATTATAATTATGATGTTTTATTCTATTTTAATTTAATCCTTTATCCAAGACACAGAATATCACAGATTATAATTATGATGTTTTATTCTATTTTAATTTAATCCTTTATCCATGACACAGGATATCACAGATTAGAATTATGATGTTTTATTCTGTTTTAATTTAACACTTTATCCAATTGCCCCACCCCCGACCCAACCTCCACATGAAGAAATATTAGTGTCCATCCTACACCTTAGTGGTACCCAGAAAAATGTGACTCTCCCTTTTCAGTGTGATTCCCCATTTTTTGGAGATTTCGCTGCCTCTGATTATGATGTTTTATTCTATTTTAATTTAACACTTTATCCAAGGCACAGGATATCACAGATTATAATTATGATATTTTATTCTGTTTTAATTTAATCCTTTATCCAAGACACAGGATATCACAGATTATTATTATGATATTTTATTCTGTTTTAATTTAATCCTTTATCCAAGACACAGAATATCACAGATTATAATTATGATGTTTTATTCTATTTTAATTTAATCCTTTATCCAAGACACAGGATATCACAGATTATAATTATGATGTTTTATTCTATTTTAATTTAATCCTTTATCCAAGACACAGAATATCACAGATTATAATTATGATGTTTTATTCTATTTTAATTTAATCCTTTATCCAAGACACAGGATATCACAGATTATAATTATGATATTTTATTCTATTTTAATTTAATCCTTTATCCATGACACAGGATATCACAGATTAGAATTATGATGTTTTATTCTGTTTTAATTTAACACTTTATCCAATTGCCCCACCCCCGACCCAACCTCCACATGAAGAAATATTAGTGTCCATCCTACACCTTAGTGGTACCCAGAAAAATGTGACTCTCCCTTTTCAGTGTGATTCCCCATTTTTTGGAGATTTCGCTGCCTCTGATTATGATGTTTTATTCTATTTTAATTTAACACTTTATCCAAGACACAGGATATCACAGATTATAATTATGATGTTTTATTCTATTTTAATTTAATCCTTTATCCAAGACACAGGATATCACAGATTATAATTATGATGTTTTATTCTATTTTAATTTAATCCTTTATCCAAGACACAGGATATCACAGATTATAATTATGATGTTTTATTCTATTTTAATTTAATCCTTTATCCAAGACACAGGATATCACAGATTATAATTATGATGTTTTATTCTATTTTAATTTAACACTTTATCCAAGACACAGGATATCACAGATTATAATTATGATGTTTTATTCTGTTTTAATTTAACACTTTATCCAAGACACAGGATATCACAGATTATAATTATGATGTTTTATTCTGTTTTAATTTAACACTTTATCCAAGACACAAGATATCACAGATTATAATTATGATGTTTTATTCTATTTTAATTTAACACTTTATCCAAGACACAGGATATCACAGATTATAATTATGAGGTTTTATTCTGTTTTAATTTAACACTTTATCCAAGACACAGGATATCACAGATTATAATTATGATGTTTTATTCTGTTTTAATTTAACACTTTATCCAAGGTACAGGATATCACAGATTATAATTATGATGTTTTATTCTATTTTAATTTAACACTTTATCCAATTGCCCCACCCCCGACCCAACCTCCACATGAAGAAATATTAGTGTCCATCCTACACCCTAGTGGTACCCAGAAAGATGTGACCCTCACTTTTCGGTGTGATTCCCCATTTTTGGAGATTTCGCTGCGTCTGATTATGATGTTTTATTCTATTTTAATTTAACACTTTATCCAAGGCACATCATATCACAGATTATAATTATGATGTTTTATTCTGTTTTAATTTAACACTTTATCCAAGACACAGGATATCACAGATTATAATTATGATATTTTATTCTATTTTAATTTAACACTTTATCCAAGACACATTATATCACAGATTATAATTATGCTGTTTTATTCTGTTTTAATTTAATCCTTTATCCAAGACACAGGATATCACAGATTATAATTATGATATTTTATTCTATTTTAATTTAATCCTTTATCCAAGACACAGGATATCACAGATTATAATTATGATGTTTTATTCTGTTTTAATTTAACACTTTATCCAAGACACAGGATATCACAGATTATAATTATGATGTTTTATTCTGTTTTAATTTAACACTTTATCCAAGACACAGAATATCACAGATTATAATTATGATGTTTTATTCCATTTTAATTTAACACTTTATCCAAGACACAGGATATCACAGATTATAATTATGATGTTTTATTCTATTTTAATTTAACACTTTATCCATATAATTATTTAATTATTCATCAGATAGTTGCATCTAATTACTTAATTCTACAGACTTCTGAGGTGCAGTTCGTAGAATTAATTACTTAGATGTAACTATCTGATGAATAAATATTTTCATTTGCAGAACGTATAAGATAGCGTGTTTAAGCCGAATATGTTATATTTTCTATCCTACCGACATTCAAAATCCTGTTTTGTTTTTTGAAAGTTTGATCGGCGATCACACTTCTCAAAGCTGTAAGTATGGCAAAATGACCTGCGTAATCCTAGCCCTCCAGGGTTTTAGAAATTTAACTGGACATCATGGACTAAACATTTAGAGTGGATTTTGGAGACTTATCATTACCAAGGTGGAGCGTGATTGCTCAGTGGTTAGAGCATTGGAAGTTAAACACAAAGGTCGACAGTTCGGTCCTAACCAGCGATAACTGAGCTGTGTCCTTAGGAAAGTCAGACAATCCCGAGCTGAGGTGCACTGCGGTTATTAGAGCATTGGAAGTTAAACACAAAGGTCGACAGTTCGATCCTAACCAGCGATAACTGAGCTGTGTCCTTAGTACAGGCAGACAACCCCGAGTTGAGGTGCACTGCGGTTATTAGAGCATTGGAAGTTAAACACAAAGGTCGACAGTTCGATCCTAACCAGCGATAACTGAGCTGTGTCCTTAGGACAGGCAGACAATCCCGAGCTGAGGGGCACTGCAGTCATTAGAGCATTGGAATTTAAACAGAAACGTCTGAAAAAGAAACTATGAGGCATACACACGTATTCTAATCACCACAATCACCACATTAGTCGAAACTTAATTCGAACAGTTTAAAACCACAGTCACCAAATAAAACGTCTGTTACAACCGTAAATGTAATAAACTGTCGTAAATGTAATAAACGGTCATAAATGTAATAAACTGTCACAAATGTAATAAACTGTCATAAATGTAATAAACTGTCAAAATGTAATAAACTGTCACAAATGTAATAAACTGTCATAAATGTAATAAACTGTCATAAATGTAATAAACTGTCATAAATGTAATAAACTGTCATAAATGTAATAAACTGTCACAAATGTAATAAACTGTCATAAATGTAATAAACTGTCATAAATGTAATAAACTGTCATAAATGTAATAAACTGTCATAAATGTAATAAACTGTCATAAATGTAATAAACTGTCATAAATGTAATAAACTGTCATAAATGTAATAAACTGTCATAAATGTAATAAACTGTCATAAATGTAATAAACTGTCATAAATGTAATAAACTGTCATAAATGTAATAAACTGTCATAAATGTAATAAACGGTCATAAATGTAATAAACTGTCATAAATGTAATAAACTGTCATAAATGTAATAAACTGTCATAAATATAATAAACGGTCATAAATGTAATAAACTGTCATAAATGTAATAAACTGTCATAAATGTAATAAACGGTCATAAATGTAATAAACTGTCATAAATGTAATAAACTGTCATAAATGTAATAAACTGTCATAAATATAATAAACTGTCATAAATGTAATAAACTGTCATAAATGTAATAAACTGTCATAAATATAATAAACGGTCATAAATGTAATAAACTGTCATAAATATAATAAACGGTCATAAATGTAATAAACTGTCATAAATGTAATAAACTGTCATAAATGTAATAAACTGTCATAAATGTAATAAACTGTCATAAATATAAGAGAACTCTCTTCCTTTTGCTATCAGTATCTTGGAATGAAAATAATATGAACTTCCGATACCGAAGTAATCTCAATGTTAAATAACTTGATGCTAAGATAATGAAAACATGCTCAAAACTTGTTTAGAACTGTTCTTTACATCTCCCGAGACGAATCTTCGTAAATGTAGTATAATAAAAAGTGACCATAACTGTAATAAATGGTCATCAATGTAATAAACTATATTTCCTTTGCAATCAATATCTTCGAGGGAAAATTTAATGTATGCAATTTAATGTACGCATAAATTAAAAATACATTAATTATGCGCGCGTTCGATGTCTTTTTTCTTTAAAAAAGACAGTCTTAATGTCTTAGTAAATTTCTGTCGGCTAATTACTAGAAGCGCACAGTGGGTATTTTGTGGTCTGTGTTGGTCATACATTTCGACACGGTCTATCCGAAGTATCAACTGATATGAGATTTTCAAAGGACTTGAAACAAGGGTTTTATTAATAAACAATATAAATCGACTGCGGCCATTTCAAGAAAAACACTTAAAGGATAATATATTACCTCCATTTAGGAAATAAAAGTAGGGATAGATTGTCGAGAAATCATCCCAGGTCTGGAGAGGCATATAGACCGCGTCGAGGTCGTAGGCGGCTAGGTGTCACGTAAGTGCGAAAGTATAGGCACGATTGTTTAGTAAGTGGAGCTACACAGAACTCTGATCCATAAAAGGAACAGTCGCGGGCCAATGGTTGGTCATAGATAAGAGTAGGCTCAGAACAGGAAGATACGTTAGCTCATGATATTGACAGTCAGATAGACGGCGTTACTCGGTGTAGACGGCAAGCTAAACAGAGAATGAGTAGGCTCGGCCTGTGTGAACATTAGAGAGAGGTAACTAGAAGAGTAAGCTACGTTAGCTCATGATATTGTCAGTCAGGTAGGCGGCGTTACCCGGTGTAGACGGCAAGCTAAACAGAGAATGAGTAGGCTTGGCCTGTATGAACATTAGAGAGAGGTGACTAGAGGGAATCAGTTAACCCTCTAAGTGGCGGATGTAGAGTAAAGGCGTCCAGTAAAGTGACAATACGTTAGAACTATTAAAACTACTCGGCAGTGAAAGTTGATATAATTTTCCTTCGATGATATTGATTGCAAAGAAAAGACAGTTTATTGTATTTATAAGAGTTTAATACATAAGTCCATGGAGATTTTCTACTTAGGCACCTAACAATAACAACCATTCGCGAACAGTTGTATTCTAACAGGTGATATAGAATACTGAGAATATGAAAACTGTTTGTGAACATATCCGCCGATATTTATATCAGTTACCTGTATTCAAACACAAATCGATTATTAGTAACGTTATCGATATCGGCCGATATGTCCGATTCCAAGATAATATCAGTCATCGCTCGCATGTTGATAAACAATAGTGATTAGTAGATTAACGGTAACAAAATCCATATCAGCCGATAAGTCCGATTGATATCTGTCATGGTCCTCGTGTTGATAAACAATAGTGATTAGTAGATTAACGGTAACAATATCCATATCAGCCGATAAGTCCGATTGATATCTGTCATCGTCCTCGTGTTGATAAACAATAGTGATTAGTAGTTTAACGGTAACAATATCGATATCAGCCGATAAGTCCTATTGATATCTGTCATCGTCCTTGTGTTGATAAACAAAAGCGATTAGTAGATTAACGGTAACAATATCGATATCAGCCGATAAGTCCTATTGATATCTGTCATCGTCCTTGTGTTGATAAACAATAGTGATTAGTAGATTAACGGTAACAATATCGATATCAGCCGATAAGTCTTATTGATATCTGTCATCGTCCTCGTGTTGATAAACAATAGTGATAGGTCGATTAACGGTAACAATATCGATATCAGCCGATAAGTCCGATTGATATCTGTCATCGTCCTCGTGTTGATAAACAATAGTGATTAGTAGATTAACGGTAACAATATCGATATCAGCCGATAAGTCTTATTGATATCTGTCATCGTCCTCGTGTTGATAAACAATAGTGATAGGTCGATTAACGGTAACAATATCGATATCAGCCGATAAGTCCGATTGATATCTGTCATCGTCCTCGTGTTGATAAACAATAGTGATTAGTAGATTAACGGTAACAATATCGATATCAGCCGATAAGTCCGATTGATATCTGTCATCGTCCTCGTGTTGATAAACAATAGTGATTAGTAGATTAAGGTAACAATATCGATATCAGCCGATAAGTCCGATTGATATCTGTCATCGTCCTCGTGTTGATAAACAATAGTGATTAGTAGATTAACGGTAACAATATCGATATCAGCCGATAAGTCCTATTGATATCTGTCATCGTCCTCGTGTTGATAAACAATAGCGATTAGTAGATTAACGATAACGTTATCAATATCAACCGATAAGTATGATTTCAAAATAATATCTGTCGTTGTCCTCGTGTTGATAAACAATAGCGATGGGTCGATTAACGGTGACGTTATCAATATCAGCCGATAGGGGTGATTCCAAGATGATATATTTCGTCGTCCTCATGTTAATAAACAATAGTGATGGTTCGATTAATGGTAACGCGAAAGACTGATCTGCGTTAATACAGGGAAAGTTCTTCCGAGTATACTACGATCATCAGAATTTATAATGTTAACTGTATTCCGTGCTATATGGGTTAAGGAAGGGAGTACATTTCATCTTTCGGACAGAATGAATTATATAATGAATACGTGTATAATAATAACAGTAATTAGCCATACATCGATTTTACAACATATTCTCCATGCTCTGGACGCTGAAAGAGGGTGTACATTTATTTTTCAGAACAAATCGATTACACATTGATTAACTGTGTAATAATAAAAAATGATACGTGTGGTTCCCTCTGATTTCTTGCGGTATTATAAGAACGTGGTCTATGTTAATTCCCACCCCCACCACCCACCGGGTGCTACCTCCCAGCCTTCTCTTTTAATCTCTCAGTATTCACACATAACCTGTTTTATACTTTAACCCATTTCCCAATCTCCACAACATTAATTTGGTCTTTTCATTAATGTCACCCCTTCATCTATTTGTCTGTCATATTTTCATCCCTTATATCAATTCATAACGGAGTCTTATTTTACTGGGCAAGTATCTGGGGTATTTTAAAATTAAATGATTCAGGGTCGCCCACACCCCAACCTATGCACTTGGCACTCTCTTCCTGAGCCTTTCCCGATTTCCCTCTCAACTTCAATGAATTTGATCTCACTTTGTTCAACAGTGACCACGCAAAAGGTCAGTGAAGGTTGTCCCCATCTTTTTTGCATAACCGGTCCGTATAAGGGGGTGGGATCTGGATAGAGGGTTAACTATTCCATTAGTGTCACGACTGTTCGTATCGTTCGAGCGTGAATAAATTCATTTCAAGCTTTAATAAGTTTCTGTGGAGGGTAGGGTTTTGAGTCTGCCTATCCCAAGTATATTCCTTTTCAGAAAATCACCCACTCGTTTTCCTTTGTATATATAACATAGAAATCATTAAATATTTTTGTATGAGATCCATAAATATGTGCTTGCAACGCCCTGTACCTAAATTAAATTCGTGTTTCTTGACAGCATTAACCCTTTACCCAACGTAACGGCCAAAACCGGCCAGCGCTATTCTCAAAAATCGCCAATTAATTTTCACTATTTTTTTCATTTTTTGTCTCAAAAACATAGGTTATGACCCCTCGTTGGAACGAGCTCGACGAGCTCGTTCCAACGAGGGGTCATAACCTATGTTTTTGAGACAAAAAATGAAAAAAATTAGTTATCCAAGAATTTTTTTTGCAAGTGTCGTCTGCTTTTCACGTTAGGTAAAGGGTTAAATACAACCTACAGAGGTAACGGGTTTAACACCTTGTATGCTGCTGGTGGATATTCCTGCCAAGCGCACGATTTCTCTTTCTACTGAAATAAGTATCATTATGACACTATTAATCAGATTTCCACCTCGTAAACGGAATGGATATTTTCACTGAAGGTTTCTACTGAAATAAGTATCATTATGACACTATTAATCAGATTTCCACCTCGTAAACGGAATGGATATTTTCACTGAAGGTTTCTACTGAAATAAGTATCATTATGACACTATTAATCAGATTTCCACCTCGTAAACGGAATGGATATTTTCACTGAAGGTTTCTACTGAAATAAGTATCATTATGACACTATTAATCAGATTTCCACCTCGTAAACGGAATGGATATTTTCACTGAAGGTTTCTACTGAAATAAGTATCATTATGACACTATTAATCAGATTTCCACCTCGTAAACGGAATGGATATTTTCACTGAAGGTTTCTACTGAAATAAGTGTCATTATGACACTATTAATCAGATTTCCATCTCGTAAACGGAATGGATATTTGCACTGAAGATTTCTACTGAAATAAGTGTCATTATGACACTATTAATCAGATTTCCATCTCGTAAACGGGATGGATATTTGCACTGAAGATTTCTAAAGTAAAATTTAGATAAAGTTTTCATCAAATCTCGTCATGGCTGCTTCATAGCAGCCATGACTACATTTGATGAAAAACATCTTGAAAATACTCAGCGGGTTAAGAGTTAAATAGTTTAATTGAGTAGTTAATTAAAGAATTAATTAACTGGTAAAGTGCTGAGTTTTTTCTGACAACAAATCAAAGCTCATCATATACTGCTCTATTACATTTCATTGGATAGTGCCTTATAGGCACTATCCAATTAAATGTCAGAGAGCAAGGTATTGTATAAAAAATCTGATTCATATCAGGGACAATAAAGGCTTCCTCAGGCAGAATGTAGCTACAGACAGTTATTGCCTGTCACTTTTAGTAAAGCCCAAAATAGGGCTTCCAGCACTCTACCAGTTAATGATCATAGAATTAGATGGTCAGTCGTTAGTGCTAATCTACTGTGCTCTACTCTGTTTCCTATAGAAGAATTATTATTGTTACAGATCTACATATGAGATGTCAAGTACTATATATAAACTTTGGTTAGTTTATTGCTTGTCTATACTGACCTCTCAATCATCTTAGTATTGTTTCATTGTGCTGTGTAACAGTCACCTGCCTACAGGAAGTAAACACATTTCACAGACATTTCTTCCGACACGACGTGACCCTGGCTTCGAATGTGACGTTAAGCCCCAATGAATAAATAAACTATTTGTCCGTAGTTATTTTATACACAGAATGGCGCGTGTGAATTGGTTAATCGATATGGCACGAGTGCCACGGCGGGAGGATAAAACGAGAGGCCACAGGCCTCAAGTTTTATCCTTCCGCGATGACACAAGTACCATGTCGATTAACCCATTCACAATCGAGTCGTTCTGAGGTTTATTACACTTCCTAACGTCTATAAAACAATTATTAGAAGGACACCCAGCAATTCATTTGACAACTATCAACAAAAACAACACATTTTATTGCCAACCAAATTTGCGAGGGAATCCGTGTTGCTATTTCGTCCCCTGAGTTCCAATGTGTTCTATGTGCCTACTGGCAGCCTACTGGCATATAGAACACATTGGAACTCAGGGGACGATATTCAGCTATCGTTAACGATTCAAATTGTAATTGCGACGTACGATTTGTAGAAAATTCCAGCAACATTTCATTTCTATTTAAAAATAGTCCGTCAACGATTTTATTATTTACACATATGTGTTGAACATATTTCCATTTTCCTCATGTTTTAGGGTTCCTGTAGATAAGGATTATACAGAGTAATAAAAAATACGGGGACACTTCAGGCTCCCAGATTGAATATCGATCACAGAATTTGTGTTTTTGAAATATTTCAGGAATAATGTATATAGAATAAATTAACACAGAGTTAAGTTACAACCTGCTGAATCACAAGTCAGGACACCGGATAAAACGTGCCACGGGTTTTCAGAACCACAACAGAATCACGAGATATATGGGACTGAAAACGTCTGGGAGAAAACCGAAGTCCTAAAACCTTTTATCAAACAGACAAGCACTAGACGACCACTGTGATTAAAACGAAGCTATGTAACACGACGAACAGGTTAAACCGGTTTTAGTATTTCTTTCTCGTAAACTTTCGAGACATGAATGACAAAACAATCACAAGGTGACCGTGATATAAATGTCATATTGTAATAGAATTTGACAAGTATGACGCACTAGTTAATCTAACCATACAGGGAGCTCAGTGAGACAGTGGTTAGAGAGTTAAATTCTAAACTGAAAAGTCGACAGTTCGACCATCACCAGCGGTAACAGCGTAGTGACCTTAGGCTAGACATTCAATCATGATTACTAATGTGGGGACATCATGTATGTACACTGTACTTCATCCACTGGTAAACCTGCTTGGACAGAGTTAGTGACATGAAGAGTCGGAGAGTTGCTTGTCGCTACTGGGTTGTTCTCGCCGAGTATTCCGGGCTCCAATACTCGTAAACCTGTCTCACACAATGTGACCATGACTGTAGGCACTATTTGTAATTCCCAATAAACAAACAAACTAAGCTAACCATTCTATGTAGCTTTTCAAGTCTACTTGTTTTCGTATCGATTTCCCAAAGTGAAGTAATGTGAAGTACGAACCAAAAGCTAAAAAATCCGTGACCTGCGAGTCATATCACCGACCAGCGAGTTATATCACCGACTTACGAGTCATATCATCATATTTATTTATTTATTGGTGTTTAATGTCACATCCTTATGCACAATGGTTAATCGTGATCCTGACAGTTTTACTATTGGGGAGGCCGGAGTACCAGGAGAGAATCACCAAGCATCGACGAGCAGCTGTCAGCTCCTCAACATTCTAACTCTGTTCAAGCTCCGCTCAAGCAGGGTTACAGTGGATGAAGACATGAGCACCATCGACGTGCCATACGCCTTAGTACATGGCGTGTCCAGCCTCCTTTGGTTTGCTCTCACTATGTAAGTTTGGGTCATTTCTTATTTCTATTTACGGACCAGGGTTAATGTTTCATTGAGATGTCTCCTTTAAAATAGTGATTATTTCTTTCTCTTGCTGCTATTATAATATTTGTTTATATATAGTTGCTATTTTTAAAATCTGCGAGTGTCATTATTGGTGTTAGGGTAGGATGACCTGTCACTGAAGTGGACTAAAAACTGATGTGTTGACTCTTGTGCTAAGACTATCAGTATAACGCAGTCTGAAATTACGAAACAAATACAATACTGAATCCTAACCGCGGGACTCAAGTTTTATCCTTCCGCGATGACATAAGTGTCTTATCGATTAATCCATCCACACGCGTGTGTCGTTCTGTGTTTATTGCACGCCTTCACGTCTATAAAGTCAACTATTAGAAGGACATTCAGCAATTCATTTGAGAACAATCAACAAAAACAACACATTTTATCGCCAACCAAATTTGAGAGAGAAACTCGTTTTACTATTTCGTCCTCTGAGTTCCAATGTGTTCTATATGCCTACTGGCACACAGAACACATTGGAACTCAGAGAACGATTTGTTAGCTCTCGCTAGCGATTCAAATTGTAATTGTGGTGCTAGCTTTGTAGAAAATTTCAGTAAATTTTCGCTTCTTTATAAAAATAGTCCGTCAACGATTTCCGTTCCGTACATGTGTGCGGAAGAGATTTTCATTTCCGCCTGGTCTCGTGTTTCTGTAGATGGGGATTTCAAAGAACAGGCGTGTAATGGAATGCAATCTGAAATGTAGAAATAAATAGAATGCTGAATCGTAACTCGTAATATTTTCCCGTCTAATTTTTTTTTCAAAGGCTTCTATTGGGCAAAGTCTTTTATCGCCACTTGGGAATAACAGATGTTCGGCAATTTTTGGAAGGGTGACGCTTTTGTTTCAAATTTAAAAGATTCAGTCGGATTTTTAACACCAATCTCTGTTTTTATTGCGAATGAATGCAATTACGTCGCTAATATTCTAACCAGTTTACTCTAGGATTTTACGGCAGCTAAAAATACACTGTTGTGTCATCTGTTACTTCAAGAAATCATTGTCAACCTCTTTGGAAAAGAGATTCATAGAAGTGTGACTGGTTCTCTTCTAGGTTGAAAGACATTTGTATCACACATGTGTGCGATACAATTTTTTTATCGCATGCTTAGAAATGTCGTGAACAAACGTTAATTTCAAATGGGTGTGTGTAATAAATAGGTCTTCTTCTTCTTGGAATATTATCATCCTAACCTCAGTGTCTGTCATAAATTTTGTTCGACTGGGAATATTTTCCTACTCATGCACATAGTCACTGTTTTTTTCGGGGCTGAAAAGAACCTGCCATTCCATTGATCATCTACCGATTTTTTCTAAATCTTCATGTAGTACTATAATAGCAAGAAGGGGATCCTCAATTATTAAATATAATGACGTATCGTCGGCATACAGCCGAATGTTGGACGTAATAAAATTGCACCCCACCATACAGGCATACCTATAATCCACTTAAAACCCACTATACTGTCATACCTACCATCCACTTACATCCCGCGATACAGTCATACCTACCATCCGCTTACATCCCGCCATACAGTCATGCCTATAATCCACTTAAAACCCACCATACTGTCATACCTACCATCCACTTACATCCCGCGAGACAGTCATACCTGCCATCCGCATACATCCCGCCATACAGTCATGCCTATAATCCACTTAAAACCCACCATACTGTCATACCTACCATCCACTTACATCCCGCGATACAGTCATACCTACCATCCGCTTACATCCCGCCATACAGTCATGCCTACAATCCACTTAAAACCCACCATACTGTCATACCTACCATCCACTTACATCCCGCGATACAGTCATACCTGCCATCCGCTTACATCCCGCCATACAGTCATACCTACCATCCACTTACATCCCGCCATACAGTCATACCTACCATCCACTTACATCCCGCCATACAGTCATACCTATAACCCACTTAAAATCCACCATACTGTCATACCTACCATCCACTTACATCCCGCCACACAGTCATACCTACCATACAGACCCGTGTCAGTCTTCGCCTGAGGCCAACCACAATACTTTAGTCGAACTGCCATAAGGAAAGTGAAGGAAGTTTCCATGAGAACATCATCTAGAAACTTGGATTCCAGCCATCGTTGTTTGGGGGTGTGCAGTGGTCCAGTGGTTTGTGTGTTGGGTCCATGAGAACATCATCTAGAAACATGGATTCCAGCCATCGTTGTTTGGGGGTGTGCTGTGGTCCAGTGGTTTATGTGTTGGGCTCCTGAATGACTGACTGGGTTGCGGACGGTTTTATTCCCGACCGGCGATCAGAAATCAACATTACAAATTCTTCGAAAACATTATTGTTTCCTTCTATATGCATACATAGGTCCGTATCAGTCTTCGTCTGAAGCCAACCACAGCACTTTCGTCGTACTGTAGCCAGCGCGTTATACACAATATACATACACAGGTCCGTGCCAATCGTCGTCTGAAGCCAACCACAGCACTTCTGTCGTACTGTAGCCAGCGCGTTATGCACAATATACACCCATAGTTCCATGCCAATCGTCGTCTGAAGCCAAAGACAGCACTTCCGTCGTACTGTAGCCAGCGCGTTATACACAATATACATACACAGGTCCGTGCCAATCGTCGTCTGAAGCCAACCACAGCACTTCCGTCGTACTGTAGCCAGCGCGTTATACACAATATACATACACAGGTCCGTGCCAATCGTCGTCTGAAGCCAACCACAGCACTTCCGTCGTACTGTAGCCAGCGCGTTATACACAATATACATACACAGGTCCATGCCAATCGTCGTCTGAAGCCAACCACAGCACTTCCGTCGTACTGTAGCCAGCGCGTTATACACAGAAAAGTCACACAGGTCCGTGCTAATTTTTGTCTGAAGCCAACCACAGCACTTTCGTCGTACTGTAGCGAGCGCATTTTTCACTTTCATGTAACTGTCGTAAGGAAATTGAACCTAGTATTCATGAGAACATCATCTTAAAACCTGGAAATGGCCATTGTTTTCTGACAGTGTGCAGTGTTCGATGGTTTAGATGTTGGACTCCTGAAAGCCAGTTTAGGCTCCTGACAGTTCGATTCCAGGTCAGGGATCAGCAATCAATATTACAAATTCTCCGTAATCATGATTGTGTCCTTTACTATCCACTTACCACTTTTTCTTCAATAAGATGTACACATATAACATTGATTTTGATTTGACGTAAAAATAGTGTTTAAACTGAAACATTATTGGCAACTAAATTTGTTTACATTTATTATGAGGTATCTCCGACAAAATGTATGGTATATGGAGATTTCATACCTTGATGTCAATCTTTAAACACCGATCCGCAGGCGAGGTGTTTAAACGAGACATCCAGGTATTAAATCTTCATATACTGTACAGGTTGATGGAGATAACGTCTTTGTCCCGTTTGAACGCAATAGAAACAAAGTGGTGACAAATTTGAGGACGCGTTTCGCACGGTCTACAATCAGTTAGACCCAATTTGGGAATAAACGTGTGGGGAAATGTACTGTCAGAACATAAGCTAACGATTTAACAATAAACGTGTGGGGATGTACGGTCAGTACATCATAAGCTAGCTATGTTACAATAAACGTGTGGGGATGTACGGTCAGTACATCATAAGCTAGCGATGTTACAATAAACGTGTGGGGATGTAGGGTCAGTACATCATAAGCTAGCGATGTTACAATAAACGTGTGGGGATGTACAGTCAGTACATCATAAGCTAGCGAAGTTACAATAAACGTGTGGGGAAATGTACGGTCATTACATCATAAGCTAGCGATGTTACAATAAACGTGTGGGGATGTACAGTCAGTACATCATAAGCTAGCGATGTAACAATAAACATGTGGGGATGTACGGTCAGTACATCATAAGCTAACGATGTAACAATAAACGTGCGGGGAAATATACGGACAGTACATAAGCTAGCGATGTTACAATAAACGTGCGGGGAAATATACGGACAGTACATAAGCTAGCGATGTTACAATAAACGTGTGGGGATGTACGGTCAGTACATCATAAGCTAGCGATGTTACAATAAACGTGTGGGGATGTACGGTCAGTACATCATAAGCTAACGATGTAACAATAAACGTGTGGGGAAATGTACGGTCAGTACATCATAAGCTAGCGATGTTACAATAAACGTGCGGGGAAATATACGGACAGTACATAAGCTAGCGATGTTACAATAAACGTGTGGGGATGTACGGACAGTACATAAGCTAGCGATGTTACAATAAACGTGTGGGGATGTACGGTCAGTACATCATAAGCTAGCGATGTTACAATAAACGTGTGGGGATGTACGGTCAGTACATCATAAGCTAACGATGTAACAATAAACGTATGGGGATGTACGGTCAGTACATCACAAGCTAGCGATGTTACAATAGACGTGTGGGGGAAATGCACGGTCAGTACACAAGCTAGCGATGTTACAGAAGCAATCCTTGCGCATTATCAGCAATAAGAGATATAACGGGAATAAACGTGTGGGGGAATGTACAGTCAGTACATCATAAGCTAACGATGTTATAGAAACGATCTTTGCACATTATAAGCAATAAGAGACATAACGGGAATAAACGTGTGGGGGAATTGCACCGTCAGTACATAAGCTAGCGGTGTTACAGAAGCGATCCTTGCGAAATATAAGCAATAAGAGATATAATGCACATACAGACCCCCTCTTTCGCAATATAGAATATTAAAAGTTGAAGACCACTATAAACTCCAGACGTGCTTATTTGTATTCGACTGGTATAATGGGAACATGCCTCATTCTGTTAACCCAACATGTAGGTCGAGCAGAAGAACTGGGCGTCTTCAATTCAATAAAACGAGAACTAAATCCCACAATTTCCTTCCGCCAAATGTGTGTACTAAAATCTGGAACGAGTTTTTTTTCTATCATCATACCCCAACAATGTTAATTACAACAATCCATATTGCCCCGACTGTAGTCTGTGATAGAGACACAATGTTGATTACAACAATCCATATTGCCCCGACTGTAGTCCGTGATAGAGACACAATGTTGGTTGCAACAATCCATATTGCCCCGACTGTAGTCCGTGATAGAGACACAATGTTGATTGCAACAATCCATATTGCCCCGACTGTAGTCTGTGATAGAGACACAATGTTGATTGCAACAATCCATATTGCCCCGACTGTAGTCCATGATAGAGACACAATGTTGATTGCAACAATCCATATTGCCCCGACTGTAGTCCATGATAGAGAAACAATGTTGATTACAACAATCCATATTGCCCCGATTGTAGTCCATGATAGAGACACAATGTTGATTGCAACAATCCATATTGCCCCGACTGTAGTCTGTGATAGAGACACAATCCATATTGCCCCGACTGTAGTCCATGATAGAGACACAATCCATATTGCCCCGACTGTAGTCCATGATAGAGACACAATGTTGATTGCAACAATCCATATTGCCCCGACTGTAGTCCATGATAGAGACACAATTTTGATAGCAGCAATCCATATTGCCCCGACTGTAGTCCATGATAGAGACACAATGTTGATTGCAACAATCCATATTGCCCCGACTGTAGTCCATGATAGAGACACAATGTTGATTGCAACAATCCATATTGCCCCGACTGTAGTCTGTGATAGAGACACAATGTTGATTACAACAATCCATATTGCCCCGACTGTAGTCCATGATAGAGACACAATGTTGATTGCAACAATCCATATTGCCCCGACTGTAGTCCATGATAGAGACACAATGTTGATTGCAACAATCCATATTGCCCCGACTGTAGTCCATGATAGAGACACAATGTTGATTGCAACAATCCATATTGCCCCGACTGTAGTCCGTGATAGAGACACAATGTTGATTACAGCAATCCATATTGCCCCGACTGTAGTCCGTGATAGAGACACAATGTTGATTGCAACAATCCATATTGCCCCGACTGTAGTCCGTGATAGAGACACAATGTTGATTACAACAATCCATATTGCCCCGACTGTAGTCTGTGATAGAGACACAATGTTGATTACAACAATCCATATTGCCCCGACTGTAGTCCATGATAGAGACACAATGTTGATTACAACAATCCATATTTCCCCGACTGTAGTCCATGATAGAGACACAATGTTGATTGCAACAATCCATATTGCCCCGACTGTAGTCCATGATAGAGAAACAATGTTGATTACAACAATCCATATTGCCCCGATTGTAGTCCATGATAGAGACACAATCCATATTCCCCCGACTGTAGTCCGTGATAGAGACACAATGTTGATTACAACAATCCATATTGCCCCGACTGTAGTCCATGATAGAGACACAATGTTGATTACAACAATCCATATTTCCCCGACTGTAGTCCATGATAGAGACAAAATGTTGATTACAACAATCCATATTGCCCCGACTGTAGTCCATGATAGAGACACAATCCATATTGCCCCGACTGTAGTCCGTGATAGAGACAGAATGTTGATTACAACAATCCATATTGCCCCGACTGTAGTCCGTGATAGAGACAGAATGTTGATTACAACAATCCATATTGCCCCGACTGTAGTCCGTGATAGAGACACAATGTTGATTACAACAATCCATATTGCCCCGACTGTAGTCCGTGATAGAGACACAATGTTGATTACAACAATCCATATTGCCCCGACTGTAGTCCGTGATAGAGACACAATGTTGATTACAACAATCCATATTGCCCCGACTGTAGTATGTGATAGACACAATGTTGATTACAACAATCCATATTGCCCCGACTGTAGTCCATGATAGAGACACAATGTTGATTACAACAATCCATATTTCCCCGACTGTAGTCCATGATAGAGACACACTGTTGATTGCAGCAATCCATATTGCCTCGACTTTAGTCCATGATAGAGACACAATGTTGATTGCAACAATCCATATTGCCCCGACTGTAGTCCATGATAGAGGCACAATGTTGATTGCAACAATCCATATTGCCCCGACTGTAGTCCATGATAGAGACACAATGTTGATTACAACAATCCATATGGCCCCGACTGTAGTCCATGATAGAGACACAATGTTGATTGCAACAATCCATATTGCCCCGACTGTAGTCCATGATAGAGACACAATGTTGATTACAACAATCCATATTGCCCCGACTGTAGTCCATGATAGAGACACAATGTTGATTACAACAATCCATATGGCCCCGACTGTAGTCCATGATAGAGACACAATGTTGATTGCAACAATCCATATTGCCCCGACTGTAGTCCATGATAGAGACACAATGTTGATTGCAACAATCCATATTGCCCCGACTGTAGTCCGTGATAGAGACACAATGTTGAATACAACAATCCATATGGCCCCGACTGTAGTCCATAATAGAGACACAATGTTGATTACAACAATCCATATGGCCCCAACTGTAGTCCATGATAGAGACACAATGTTGATTGCAACAATCCATATTGCCCCGACTGTAGTCCATGATAGAGACACAATGTTGATTACAACAATCCATATTGCCCCGACTGTAGTCCATGATAGAGACACAATGTTGATTACAACAATCCATATTGCCCCGACTGTAGTCCGTGATAGAGACACAATGTTGATTACAACAATCCATATTGCCCCGACTGTAGTCTGTGATAGAGACACAATGTTGATTACAACAATCCATATTGCCCCAACTGTAGTCCATGATAGAGACACAATGTTGATTGCAACAATCCATATTGCCCCGACTGTAGTCCATGATAGAGACGCAATGTTGATTGCAACAATCCATATTGCCCCGACTGTAGTCCATGATAGAGACACAATGTTGATTACAACAATTCATATTGCCCCAACTGTAGTCCATGATAGAGACACAATGTTGATTGCAACAATCCATATTGCCCCGTCTGTAGTCCATGATAGAGACACAATGTTGATTACAACGATCCATATTGCCCCGACTGTAGTACGTGATAGAGACACAATGCTTTTTCACCGTCTAATAGAATAAGAATATTTGCTACACTACTGAAGTGACTACCGTTTCAATGGATATGAGTTTTTTTCTTTTTTTCATTTACACAATTGTGCATATTCCTGTTGCTTATTTTTTTGTAAATCACCTATGTGAGTACACAACTGTATCGATTATCACTGTACATTTCAAATGTAATACTATATATATATATATTTTCTCATTGCATACTAAATTACCAACCCTCCATATAGTGGACTCCTTGTACGGTAAGCCTTACTCTTATAGTTACAAGGCGCTATGAGAAATCTGAGGTAAGAATACGTTACTTCTGATGCAATTGTTTGAACTTCTAAATTAGTATCTAACATATTCCTAGTACTGGTCTGGATCACCCCACGTGCACCTCTTAGTCTCTGTAACAGTTTCTTCCTAGTGTGTATTTTTTTTAAACAGTGCTTGCAGCAGGAGGCGTGCCGTTGTTTCAGCTGACTGCTGCGCCATCTTATCTCATCTTATCCAAATGTTTCCCTGTTCTTTATGCATGAGAGTAAGTCACGTTACGTAAAAACACATAATTGTGAAACAGTTTGGTTAAAGGTTGAGTAATGCACAGTTTGGGAGACAATAGATAGACAGCCAATGTGGATATATTGTCTCCATGCAGTATACATTAATATTGTCATGCTTGAGCAGTGTTAATTTACACAATGTAGATATATTGTCTCCGTGCAGTATACATTGATATTATCATACTTGAGTAGTGTTAATTTACACAATGTAGATATATTGTCTCCGTGCAGTATACATTGATATTGTCATACTTGAGTAGTGTTAATTTACACAATGTAGATATATTGTCTCCGTGCACTATACATTGATATTGTCATACTTGAGTAGTGTTAATTTACACAATGTAGATATATTGTCTCCATGCAGTATACATTGATATTGTCATACTTGAGTAGTGTTAATTTACACAATGTAGATATATTGTCTCCATGCAGTATACATTAATATTGTCATACTTGAGTAGTGTTAATTTACACAATGTAGATATATTGTCTCCATGCAGCATACATTGATATTGTCATGCTTGAGTAGTGTTAATTTACACAATGTAGATATATTGTCTCCGTGCAGTATACATTGATATTATCATACTTGAGTAGTGTTAATTTACACAATGTAGATATATTGTCTCCATGCAGTATACATTAATATTGTCATGCTTGAGCAGTGTTAATTTACACAATGTAGATATATTGTCTCCGTGCAGTATACATTGATATTGTCATACTTGAGTAGTGTTAATTTACACAATGTAGATATATTGTCTCCATGCAGTATACATTAATATTGTCATACTTGAGTAGTGTTAATTTACACAATGTAGATATATTGTCTCCATGCAGCATACATTGATATTGTCATGCTTGAGTAGTGTTAATTTACACAATGTAGATATATTGTCTCCGTGCAGTATACATTGATATTATCATACTTGAGTAGTGTTAATTTACACAATGTAGATATATTGTCTCCATGCAGTATACATTAATATTGTCATGCTTGAGCAGTGTTAATTTACACAATGTAGATATATTGTCTCCGTGCAGTATACATTGATATTATCATACTTGAGTAGTGTTAATTTACACAATGTAGATATATTGTCTCCGTGCAGTATACATTGATATTGTCATACTTGAGTAGTGTTAATTTACACAATGTAGATATATTGTCTCCATGCAGTATACATTAATATTGTCATACTTGAGTAGTGTTAATTTACACAATGTAGATATATTGTCTCCATGCAGCATACATTGATATTGTCATGCTTGAATAGTGTTAATTTACATATCTTTCTTGTATCCTTGGGAGTCAATAGATGGACAGCCAATGTAGCTATATTGTCTCCGTGCAGTATACATTGATATTGTCATAGTTGAGTAGTGTTAATTTACACAATGTAGATATATTGTCTCCGTGCAGTATACATTAATATTGTCATACTTGAGTAGTGTTAATTTACACAATGTAGATATATTGTCCCCATGCGGCATACATTGATATTGTCATGCTTGAATAGTGTTAATTTACATATCTTTCTTGTATCCTTGGGAGACAATAGATAGACAGCCAATATAGATATATTGTCTCCGTGCAGTATACATTGATATTGTCATACTTGAGTAGTGTTAATTTACATATCTTTCTTGTATCCTTGGAAGACAATAGATAGACAGCCAGTGTAGATATATTGTCTCCGTGCAGTATACATTGATATTGTCATGCTTGATTTGTGTTAATTTACACAATGTAGATATATTGTCTCCGTGCAGTATACATTGATATTTTCATACTTGAGTAGTGTTAATTTACACAATGTAGATATATTGTCTCCGTGCAGTATCAATTGATATTGTCATACTTGAGTAGTGTTAATTTACATATCTTTTTTGTATCCTTGGGAGACAAAAGATAGACAGCCAATGTAGATATATTGTCTCCGTGCAGTATACATTGATATTGTCATACTTGAGTAGTGTTAATTTACACAATGTAGATATATTGTCTCCGTGCAGTATACATTGATATTGTCATGCTTGAGTAGTGTTAATTTACACAATGTAGATATATTGTCTCCGTGCAGTATACATTGATATTGTCATGCTTGAGTAGTGTTAATTTACACAATGTAGATATAATGTCTCCGTGCAGTATACATTGATATTGTCATACTTGAGTAGTGTTAATTTACATATCTTTCTTGTATCCTTAAAACACTCTTTATACTATAATATGTATCATTTATATTTGTGTCATGTATACTGTAAAATAAAGAAATCAATCAATCAGTCAATCAATCGGCAATGTGTCATGTAAACTGTAAAATAAAGAAATCAATCAATCAGTCAATCAATCGGCAATGTGTCATGTATACTGTAAAATAAAGAAATCAATCAATCAGTCAATCAATCGGCAATGTGTCATGCATACTGTAAAATAAAGAAATCAATCAATCAGTCAATCAATCGGCAATGTGTCATGCATACTGTAAAATAAAGAAATCAATCAATCAGTCAATCAATCGGCAACGTGTCATGCATACTGTAAAATAAAGAAATCAATCAATCAGTCAATCAATCGGCAATGTGTCATGTATACTGTAAAATAAAGAAATCAATCAATCAGTCAATCAATCGGCAATGTGTCATGTATACTGTAAAATAAAGAAATCAATCAATCAGTCAATCAATCGGCAATGTGTCATGCATACTGTAAAATAAAGAAATCAATCAATCAGTCAATCAATCGGCAATGTGTCATGCATACTGTAAAATAAAGAAATCAATCAATCAGTCAATCAATCGGCAATGTGTCATGTATACTGTAAAATAAAGAAATCAATCAATCAGTCAATCAATCGGCAATGTGTCATGTATACTGTAAAATAAAGAAATCAATCAATCAGTCAATCAATCGGCAATGTGTCATGTATACTGTAAAATAAAGAAATCAATCAATCAGTCAATCAATCGGCAATGTGTCATGCATACTGTAAAATAAAGAAATCAATCAATCAGTCAATCAATCGGCAATGTGTCATGTATACTGTAAAATAAAGAAATCAATCAATCAGTCAATCAATCGGCAATGTGTCATGTATACTGTAAAATAAAGAAATCAATCAATCAGTCAATCAATCGGCAATGTGTCATGTATACTGTAAAATAAAGAAATCAATCAATCAGTCAATCAATCGGCAATAATTGTTTGTTTTTTACAAACTCAAAAGACAACAGATACAGTTACATCCCTTGGGTCCTTAAGGAAACCAGTTAACAGTATTTTGTTGCATATCGTCCCCGGAGTTCCAGTGTGTTCCATATACCTACTGGAACATAGAATACACTGGAACTTTGGGGGCGATATTTGCTCTTAATTTATTTTTCTCAAGTTGTTTCATTTAATTATTCGCCTATTTAATTTATAACAGCAAAATATGATCGAATTGTCGGAAATCTGATAACACTTGTGACTATTTTGTGGTTTTTTAGTACAAGTTTTATATCGAGGTTAAGGTAAGCGAAAAGCTTTCATTTAAACCATATATCCTAGATGTTGTACCCTCTCATATACCTTGGATGGTGGGTGCACCCTTTGCCGTGACTATTTGTCCAAGGCATTTTGACCAATCAAAATACAGAATTTATCGGTATATAGAGACAATGTCTGTGGTTTGTTGAGGTTTAGTCACATTTTCAACAGGAATGATGACGTCATGTTAAACAATTTAACAGATGAAAACACAGTAAGATCCACGATGTAGCGATAAGTAATTATTTATGGAATTGTCGGCCTTGAGTAAACGTAACTGACCATGTGATTTTCCCGTCAAAGTTTGTGTCAATATGCTGGTATGCGACTCGGCAATGTCGGAACCCAGCGGACTCGGAACCCGACCAACTCGGACCCCGGCTGACTTGGAACTATGGTTTACTCGGGCCCTAGGTAACTCGGAACTGCGGCTTACTCTGGCCCACGGAATAACTTTTCACATAAGCACATATGACAAAAAAAGGATTCTCCAGTAGGTATTCTCGATAGGTGTCCTCAAATAACACAATGCCAGGCCATAGGTATCCTCAAATACCCGCATGTGCCTATGTGCTAGGGCACATTGTGTCACATTGTGCATTTTCACATAAGCACATATAAGCACATATCCACCTCGTAAACGGAATGGATATTTTCACTGAAGGTTTCTACTGAAATAAGTATCATTATGACACTATTAATCAGATTTCCATCTCGTAAACGGAATGGATATTTTCATTGAAGGTTTCTACTGAAATAAGTATCATTATGACACTATTAATCAGATTTCCACCTCGTAAACGGAATGGATATTTGCACTGAAGATTTCTACTGAAATAAGTGTCATTATGACACTATTAATCAGATTTCCATCTCGTAAACGGGATGGATATTTGCACTGAAGATTTCTAAAGTAAAATTTAGATAAAGTTTTCATCAAATCTCGTCATGGCTGCTTCATAGCAGCCATGACTACATTTGATGAAAAACATCTTGAAAATACTCAGCGGGTTAAGAGTTAAATAGTTTAATTGAGTAGTTAATTAAAGAATTAATTAACTGGTAAAGTGCTGAGTTTTTTCTGACAACAAATCAAAGCTCATCATATACTGCTCTATTACATTTAATTGGATAGTGCCTTATAGGCACTATCCAATTAAATGTCAGAGAGCAAGGTATTGTATAAAAAATCTGATTCATATCAGGGACAATAAAGGCTTCCTCAGGCAGAATGTAGCTACAGACAGTTATTGCCTGTCACTTTTAGTAAAGCCCAAAATAGGGCTTCCAGCACTCTACCAGTTAATGATCATAGAATTAGATGGTCAGTCGTTAGTGCTAATCTACTGTGCTCTACTCTGTTTCCTATAGAAGAATTATTATTGTTACAGATCTACATATGAGATGTCAAGTACTATATATAAACTTTGGTTAGTTTATTGCTTGTCTATACTGACCTCTCAATCATCTTAGTATTGTTTCATTGTGCTGTGTAACAGTCACCTGCCTACAGGAAGTAAACACATTTCACAGAAATTTCTTCCGACACGACGTGACCCTGGCTTCGAATGTGACGTTAAGCCCCAATGAATAAATAAACTATTTGTCCGTAGTTATTTTATACACAGAATGGCGCGTGTGAATTGGTTAATCGATATGGCACGAGTGCCACGGCGGGAGGATAAAACGAGAGGCCACAGGCCTCAAGTTTTATCCTTCCGCGATGACACAAGTACCATGTCGATTAACCCATTCACAATCGAGTCGTTCTGAGGTTTATTACACTTCCTAACGTCTATAAAACAATTATTAGAAGGACACCCAGCAATTCATTTGACAACTATCAACAAAAACAACACATTTTATTGCCAACCAAATTTGCGAGGGAACCCGTGTTGCTATTTCGTCCCCTGAGTTCCAATGTGTTCTATGTGCCTACTGGCAGCCTACTGGCATATAGAACACATTGGAACTCAGGGGACGATATTCAGCTATCGTTAACGATTCAAATTGTAATTGCGACGTACGATTTGTAGAAAATTCCAGCAAAATTTCATTTCTATTTAAAAATAGTCCGTCAACGATTTTATTATTTACACATATGTGTTGAACATATTTCCATTTTCCTCATGTTTTAGGGTTCCTGTAGATAAGGATTATACAGAGTAATAAAAAATACGGGGACACTTCAGGCTCCCAGATTGAATATCGATCACAGAATTTGTGTTTTTGAAATATTTCAGGAATAATGTATATAGAATAAATTAACACAGAGTTAAGTTACAACCTGCTGAATCACAAGTCAGGACACCGGATAAAACGTACTACGGGTTATCAGAACCACAACAGAATCACGAGACATATGGGACTGAAAACGTCTGGGAGAAAACCGAAGACCTAAAACCTTTTATCAAACAGACAAGCACTAGACGATCACTGAGATTAAAACTTAAAGCTACGTAACACGACGAACAGGTTAAACCGGTTTTAGTATTTCTTTCTCGTAATCTTTCGAGCCATGAATGACAAAACAATCACAAGGTGACCGTGACATAAATGTCATATTGTAATAGAATTTGACAAGTATGACGCACTAGTTAATCTAACCATACAGGGAGCTCAGTGAGACAGTGGTTAGAGAGTTAAATTCTAAACTGAAAAGTCGACAGTTCGACCATCACCAGCGGTAACAGCGTAGTGACCTTAGGCTAGACATTCAATCATGATTACTAATGTGGGGACATCATGTATGTACACTGTACTTCATCCACTGGTAAACCTGCTTGGACAGAGTTAGTGACATGAAGAGTCGGAGAGTTGCTTGTCGCTACTGGGTTGTTCTCGCCGAGTATTCCGGGCTCCAATACTCGTAAACCTGTCTCACACAATGTGACCATGACTGTAGGCACTATTTGTAATTCCCAATAAACAAACAAACTTAGCTAACCATTCTATGTAGCTTTTCAAGTCTACTTGTTTTCGTATCGATTTCCCAAAATGAAGTAATGTGAAGTACGAACCAAAAGCTAAAAAATCCGTGACCTGCGAGTCATATCACCGACCAGCTAGTTATATCACCGACTTACGAGTCATATCATCATATTTATTTATTTATTGGTGTTTAATGTCACATTCTTATGCACAATGGTTAATCGTGACCCTGACAGTTTTACTATTGGGGAGGCCGGAGTACCAGGAGAGAATCACCAAGCATCGACGAGCAGCTGTCAGCTCCTCAACATTCTAACTCTGTTCAAGCTCCGCTCAAGCAGGGTTACAGTGGATGAAGACATGAGCACCATCGACGTGCCATACGCCTTAGTACATGGCGTGTCCAGCCTCCTTTGGTTTGCTCTCACTATGTAAGTTTGGGTCATTTCTTATTTCTATTTACGGACCAGGGTTAATGTTTCATTGAGATGTCTCCTTTAAAATGGTGATCATTTCTTTCTCTTGCTGCTATTATAATATTTGTTTATATATAGTTGCTATTTTTAAAATCTGCGAGTGTCATTATTGGTGTTAGGGTAGGATGACCTGTCACTGAAGTGGACTAAAAACTGATGTGTTGACTCTTGTGCTAAGACTATCAGTATAACGCATTCTGAAATGACGAAACAAATACAATACTGAATCCTAACCGCGGGACTCAAGTTTTATCCTTCCGCGATGACATAAGTGTCTTATCGATTAACCCATCCACACGCGTGTGTCGTTCTGTGTTTATTACACGCCTTCACGTCTATAAAATCAACTATTAGAAGGACATTCAGCAATTCATTTGAGAACAATCAACAAAAGCAACACATTTTATCGCCAACCAAATTTGAGAGAGAAACTCGTGTTACTATTTCGTCCTCTGAGTTCCAATGTGTTCTATATGCCTACTGGCACACAGAACACATTGGAACTCAGAGAACGATTTGTTAGCTCTCGCTAGCGATTCAAATTGTAATTGTGGTGCTAGCTTTGTAGAAAATTTCAGTAAATTTTCGCTTCTTTATAAAAATAGACCGTCAACGATTTCCGTTCCGTACATGTGTGCGGAAGAGATTTTCATTTCCGCCTGGTCTCGTGTTGCTGTAGATGGGGATTTCATAGAACAGGCGTGTAATGGAATGCAATCTGAAATGTAGAAATAAATAGAATGCTGAATCGTAACTCGTAATATTTTCCCGTCTAATTTTTTTTTCAAAGGCTTCTATTGGGCAAAGTCTTTTATCGCCACTTGGGAATAACAGATGTTCAGTAATTTTTGGAAGGGTGACGCTTTTGTTTCAAATTTAAAAGATTCAGTCGGATTTTTAACACCAATCTCTGTTTTTATTGCGAATGAATGCAATTACGTCGCTAATATTCTAACCAGTTTACTCTAGGATTTTACGGCAGCTAAAAATACACTGTTGTGTCATCTGTTACTTCAAGAAATCATTGTCAACCTCTTTGGAAAAGAGATTCATAGAAGTGTGACTGGTTCTCTTCTAGGTTGAAAGACATTTGTATCACACACGTGTGCGATACAATTTTTTTATCGCATGCTTTAAAATGTCGTGAACAAACGTTAATTTCAAATGGGTGTGTGTAATAAATAGGTCTTCTTCTTCTTGGAATATTATCATCCTTACCTCAGTGTCTGTCATAAATTTTGTTCGACTGGGAATATTTTCCTACTCATGCACATAGTCACTGTTTTTTTCGGGTCTGAAAAGAACCTGCCATTCCATTGATCATCTACCGATTTTTTTTAAATCTTCATGTAGTACTATAATAGCAAGAAGGGGGTCCTCAATTATTAAATATAATGACGTATCGTCGGCATACAGCCGAATGTTGGACGTAATAAAATTGCAACCCACCATACAGTCATACCTATAATCCACTTAAAACCCACTATACTGTCATACCTACCATCCACTTACATCCCGCCATACAGTCATACCTACCATCCGCTTACATCCCGCCATACAGTCATGCCTATAATCCACTTAAAACCCACCATACTGTCATACCTACCATCCACTTACATCCCTCGATACAGTCATACCTACCATCCGCTTACATCCAGCCATACAGTCATGCCTATAATCCACGTAAAACCCACCATACTGTCATACCTGCCATCCGCTTACATCCCGCCATACAGTCATACCTACCATCCGCTTACATCCCGCCACACAGTCATGCCTATAATCCACTTAAAACCCACCATACTGTCATACCTACCATCCACTTACATCCCTCGATACAGTCATACCTGCCATCCGCTTACATCCAGCCATACAGTCATACCTATAATCCACTTAAAACCCACCATACTGTCATACCTGCCATCCGCTTACATCCCGCGATACAGTCATACCTACCATCCGCTTACATCCCGCCATACAGTCATGCCTATAATCCACTTAAAACCCACCATTCTGTCATACCTACCATCCACTTACATCCCTCGATACAGTCATACCTGCCATCCGCTTACATCCAGCCATACAGTCATACCTATAATCCACTTAAAACCCACCATACTGTCATACCTGCCATCCGCTTACATCCCGCGATACAGTCATACCTACCATCCGCTTACATCCCGCCATACAGTCATGCCTATAATCCACTTAAAACCCACCATACTGTCATACCTACCATCCACTTACATCCCGCGATACAGTCATACCTACCACCCGCTTACATCCCGCCATACAGTCATGCCTATAATCCACTTAAAACCCACCATACTGTCATACCTGCCATCCGCTTACATCCCGCGAAACAGTCATACCTACCATCCGCTTACATCCCGCGATACAGTCATGCCTATAATCCACTTAAAACCCACCATACTGTCATACCTACCATCCACTTACAACCCGCGATACAGTCATACCTGCCATCCGCTTACATCCCGCCATACAGTCATACCTACCATCCACGTACATCCCGCCATACAGTCATACCTGCCATCCACTTACATCCCGCCATACAGTCATGCCTATAATCCACTTAAAATCCACCATACTGTCATACCTACCATCCACTTATATCCCGCCATACAGTCATACCTACCATACAGACCCGTGTCAGTCTTCGCCTAAGGCCAACCACAGTACTTTAGTCGAATTGCAATAAGGAAAGTGAACCAAGTTTCCATGAGAACATCATCTAGAAACTTGGATTCCAGCCATCGTTGTTCGGGGGTGTGCAGTGGTGCAGAGGTTTATGTGTTGGGCTCCTGAATGACTGAATGGGTTGCGGACGGTTTTATTCCCGACCGGCGATCAGAAATCAACATTACAAATTATTCGAAAACATGATTGTTTCCTTCTATATGCATACATAGGTCCGTGTCAGTCTTCGTCTGAAGCCAACCACAGCACTTTCGTCGTACTGTAGCTAGCGCGTTATACACAATATACATACACAGGCCCGTGCCAATCGTCGTCTGAAGCCAACCACAGCACTTCCGTCGTACTGTAGCCAGCGCGTTATACACAATATACATACACAGGTCCGTGCCAATCGTCGTCTGAAGCCAACCACAGCACTTCCGTCGTACTGTAGCCAGCGCGTTATGCACAATATACATACATAGGTCCGTGCCAATCGTCGTCTGAAGCCAACCACAGCACTTCCGTCGTACTGTAGCCAGCGCGTTATGCACAATATACATACATAGGTCCGTGCCAATCGTCGTCTGAAGCCAACCACAGCACTTCCGTCGTACTGTAGCCAGCGCGTTATACACAATATATATACATAGGTCCGTGCCAATCATCGTCTGAAGCCAAAGTCAGTACTTCCGTCGTACTGTATCCAGCGCGTTATATACAATATGCATACATAGGTCCATGCCAATTGTCGTCTGAAGCCAACCACAGCACTTCCGTCGTACTGTAGCCAGCGCGTTATACACAATATACACACACAGGTCCGTGCCAATCGTCGTCTGAAGCCAACCACAGCACTTCCGTCGTACTGTAGCCAGCGCGTTATACACAATATACACACACAGGTCCGTGCCAATCGTCGTCTGAAGCCAACCACAGCACTTCCGTCGTACTGTAGCCAGCGCGTTATACACAGAAAACTCACACAGGTCCATGCCAGTTTTCGTCTGAAGACAACCACAGTACTTTCGTCGCACTGTAGCGAGCGCATTTTTCACTTTCATGTAACTGTCGTAAGGAAATCGAACCTAGTATTCATGAGAACATCATCTTAAAACCTGGAAATAGCCATTGTTTTCTGACAGTGTGCAGTGTTCGATGGTTTAGATGTTGGACTCCTGAAAGCCAGTTTAGGCTCCTGACAGTTCGATTCCAGGTCAGGGATCATCAATCAATATTACAAATTCTCCGTAATCATGATTGTGTCCTTTACTATCCACTTACCACTTTTTCTTCAATAAAATGTACACATATAACATTGATTTTGATTTGAAGTAAAAATAGTGTTTAAATTGAAACATTATTGGCAACTAAATTTGTTTACATTTATTATGAGGTATCTCCGACAAAATGTATGGTATATGGAGATTTCATACTTGATGTCAATCTTTAAACACCGATCCGCAGGCGAGGTGTTTAAACGAGACATCCAGGCATTAAATCTTCATATACTCTACATGTTGATGGAAATAACGTCTTTGTCCCGTTTGAAACGCAATAGAAACAAAGTGGAGACAAATTTGTGGACGCGTTTCGCACGGTCTACAATCAGTTAGACCCAATTTGGGAATAAACGTGCGGGGAAATGTACTGTCAGTACATAAGCTAACGATTTAACAATAAACGTGTGGGGAAATGTACGGTCAGTACATCATAAGCTAGCTATGTTACAATAAACGTGTGGGGAAATGTACGACCAGTACATCATAAGCTAGCGATATTACAATAAACGTGTGGGGAAATGTACAGTTAATACACAAGCTAGCGATGTTACAGAAGCAATCCTTGCGCATTATCAGCAATAAGAGACATAACGGGAATAAACGTGTGGGGGAAATGTACAGTCAGTACATCATAAGCTAGCGATGTTATAGAAACGATCCTTGCACATTATAGGCAATAAGAGACATAACGGGAATAAACGTGTGGGGGAATTGCACGGTCAGTACATAAGCTAGCGGTGTTACAGAAGCGATCCTTGTGAATTATAAGCAATAAGAGATATAATGCACATACAGACCTCCTCTTTCGCAATAGTAGAATATTAAAAGTTGAAGACCACTATAAACTTCAGACGTGCTTATTTGTATTCGACTGGTATCATGGGAACATGCCTGATTCTGTTAACCCAACATGTAGGTCGAGCAGAAGAACTGGGCGTCTTCAATTCAATAAAACGCGAACTAAATCCCACAATTTCCTTCTGCCAAATGTGTGCACTAAAATCTGGAACGAGTTTTTTTTCTATCATCATACCCCAACAATGTTGATTGCAACAATCCATATTGCCCCGACTGTAGTCTGTGATAGAGACACAATCCATATTGCCCCGACTGGAGTCCATGATAGAGACACAATCCATATTGCCCCGACTGTAGTCCGTGATAGAGACACAATGTTGATTGCAACAATCCATATTGCCCCGACTGTAGTCCATGATAGAGACACAATGTTAATTGCAGCAATCCATATTGCCCCGACTGTAGTCCATGATAGAGACACAATTTTGATTACAACAATCCATATTGCCCCGACTGTAGTCCATGATAGAGACACAATCCATATTGCCCCGACTGTAGTCCATGATAGAGACACAATGTTGATTGCAACAATCCATATTGCCCCGACTGTAGTCCATGATAGAGACACAATGTTGATTACAACAATCCATATTGCCCCGACTGTAGTCCATGATAGAGACACAATCCATATTGCCCCGACTGTAGTCCATGATAGAGACACAATGTTGATTACAACAATCCATATTGCCCCGACTGTAGTCCATGATAGAGACACAATCCATATTGCCCCGACTGTAGTCCATGATAGAGACACAATCCATATTGCCCCGACTGTAGTCCATGATAGAGACACAATGTTGATTACAACAATCCATATTGCCCCGACTGTAGTCCACGATAGAGACACAATGTTGATTGCAACAATCCATATTGCCCCGACTGCAGTCCATGATAGAGACACAATCCATATTGCCCCGACTGTAGTCCATGATAGAGACACAATGTTGATTGCAACAATCCATATTGCCCCGACTGTAGTCCGTGATAGAGACACAATGTTGATTACAACAATCCATATTGCCCCGACTGTAGTCCATGATAGAGACACAATGTTGATTGCAACAATCCATATTGCCCCGACTGTAGTCCATGATAGAGACACAATGTTGATTGCAACAATCCATATTGCCCCGACTGTAGTCCATGATAGAGACACAATGTTGATTACGACAATCCATATTGCCCCGACTGTAGTCTGTGATAGAGACACAATGTTGATTGCAACAATCCATATTGCCCCGACTGTAGTCTCTGATAGAGACACAATGTTGATTACAACAATCCATATTGCCCCGACTGTAGTCCATGATAGAGACACAATGTTGATTGCAACAATCCATATTGCCCCGACTGTAGTCCATGATAGAGACACAATGTTGATTACAACAATCCATATTGCCCCGACTGTAGTCCATGATAGAGACACAATCCATATTGCCCCGACTGTAGTCCATGATAGAGACACAATGTTGATTACAACAATCTATATTGCCCCGACTCTAGTCCATGATAGAGACACAATGTTGATTACAACAATCCATATTGCCCCGACTGTAGTTCATGATAGCGACACAATGTTGATTGCAACAATCCATATTGCCCCGACTGTAGTCCATGATAGAGAGACAATGTTGATTACAACAATCCATATTGCCCCGACTGTAGTCCATGATAGAGACACAATGTTGATTGCAGCAATCCATATTGCCCCGACTGTAGTCCATGATAGAGACACAATGTTGATTACAACAATCCATATTGCCCCGACTGTAGTCTGTGATAGAGACACAATGTTGATTGTAACAATCCATATTGCCCCGACAGTAGTCTGTGATAGAGACACAATCCATATTGCCCCGACTGTAGTCCATGATAGAGACACAATGTTGATTACAACAATCCATATTGCCCCGACTGTAGTCCATGATAGAGACACAATCCATATTGCCCCGACTGTAGTCCATGATAGAGACACAATGTTGATTACAACAATCCATATTGCCCCGACTGTAGTCCATGATAGAGAGACAATGTTGATTACAACAATCCATATTGCCCCGACTGTAGTCCATGATAGAGACACAATGTTGATTGCAACAATCCATATTGCCCCGACTGTAGTCCATGATAGAGACACAATGTTGATTACAACAATCCATATTGCCCCGACTGTAGTCTGTGATAGAGACACAATGTTGATTGCAACAATCCATATTGCCCCGACTGTAGTCCATGATAAAGACACAATCCATATTGCCCCGACTGTAGTCCATGATAGAGACACAATGTTGATTGCAACAATCCATATTGCCCCGACTGTAGTCCGTGATAGAGACACAATGTTGATTACAACAATCCATATTGCCCCGACTGTAGTCCATGATAGAGACACAATGTTGATTACAACAATCCATATTGCCCCGACTGTAGTCCATGATAGAGAAACAATGTTGATTGCAACAATCCATATTGCCCCGACTGTAGTCCATGATAGAGACACAATGTTGATTGCAACAATCCATATTGCCCCGACTGTAGTCCATGATTGAGACACAATGTTGATTACAACAATCCATATTGCCCCGACTGTAGTCCGTGATAGAGACACAATGTTGATTGCAACAATCCATATTGCCCCGACTGTAGTCCATGATAGAGACACAATGTTGATTACAACAATCCATATTGCCCCGACTGTAGTCCACGATAGAGACACAATGTTGATTGCAACAATCCATATTGCCCCGACTGTAGTCCATGTTTGAGACACAATGTTGATTACAACAATCCATATTGCCCCGACTGTAGTCCGTGATAGAGACACAATGTTGATTGCAACAATCCATATTGCCCCGACTGTAGTCCATGAGAGAGACACAATGTTGATTGCAACAATCCATATTGCCCCGACTGTAGTCCACGATAGAGACACAATGTTGATTACAACAATCCATATTGCCCCGACTGTAGTCTGTGATAGAGACACAATGTTGATTGCAACAATCCATATTGCCCCGACTGTAGTACGTGATAGAGACACAATGTTGATTACAACAATCCATATTGCCCCGACTGTAGTCTGTGATAGAGACACAATGTTGATTGCAACAATCCATATTGCCCCGACTGTAGTCTGTGATAGAGACACAATGTTGATTACAACAATCCATATTGCCCCGACTGTAGTCCATGATAGAGACACAATCCATATTGCCCCGACTGTAGACCATGATAGAGACACAATGTTGATTACAACAATCCATATTGCCCCGACTGTAGTCCATGATAGAGACACAATCCATATTGCCCCGACTGTAGTCCATGATAGAGACACAATGTTGATTGCAACAATCCATATTGCCCCGACTGTAGTCCATGATAGCGACACAATGTTGATTACAACAATCCATATTGCCCCGACTGTAGTCCATGATAGAGACGCAATCCATATTGCCCCGACTGTAGTCCATGATAGAGACACAATCCATATTGCCCCGACTGTAGTCCATGATAGAGACACAATGTTGATTACAACAATCCATATTGCCCCGACTGTAGTCCATGATAGAGACACAATGTTGATTACAACAATCCATATTGCCCCGACTGTAGTACGTGATAGAGACACAATGTTGATTGCAACAATCCATATTGCCCCGACTGTAGTCCATGATAGAGACACAATCCATATTGCCCCGACTGTAGTCCATGATAGAGACACAATGTTGATTACAACAAACCATATTGCCCCGACTGTAGTCCATGATAGAGACACAATGTTGATTGCAACAATCCATATTGCCCCGACTGTAGTCCATGATAGAGACACAATGTTGATTACGACAATCCATATTGCCCCGACTGTAGTCTGTGATAGAGACACAATGTTGATTGCAACAATCCATATTGCCCCGACTGTAGTCTCTGATAGAGACACAATGTTGATTACAACAATCCATATTGCCCCGACTGTAGTCCATGATAGAGACACAATGTTGATTGCAACAATCCATATTGCCCCGACTGTAGTCCATGATAGAGACACAATGTTGATTACAACAATCCATATTGCCCCGACTGTAGTCCATGATAGAGACACAATCCATATTGCCCCGACTGTAGTCCATGATAGAGACACAATGTTGATTACAACAATCTATATTGCCCCGACTCTAGTCCATGATAGAGACACAATGTTGATTACAACAATCCATATTGCCCCGACTCTAGTCCATGATAGCGACACAATGTTGATTGCAACAATCCATATTGCCCCGACTGTAGTCCATGATAGAGAGACAATGTTGATTACAACAATCCATATTGCCCCGACTGTAGTCCATGATAGAGACACAATGTTGATTGCAACAATCCATATTGCCCCGACTGTAGTCCATGATAGAGACACAATGTTGATTACAACAATCCATATTGCCCCGACTGTAGTCTGTGATAGAGACACAATGTTGATTGTAACAATCCATATTGCCCCGACAGTAGTCTGTGATAGAGACACAATCCATATTGCCCCGACTGTAGTCCATGATAGAGACACAATGTTGATTACAACAATCCATATTGCCCCGACTGTAGTCCATGATAGAGACACAATCCATATTGCCCCGACTGTAGTCCATGATAGAGACACAATGTTGATTACAACAATCCATATTGCCCCGACTGTAGTCCATGATAGAGAGACAATGTTGATTACAACAATCAATATTGCCCCGACTGTAGTCCATGATAGAGACACAATGTTGATTGCAACAATCCATATTGCCCCGACTGTAGTCCATGATAGAGACACAATGTTGATTACAACAATCCATATTGCCCCGACTGTAGTCTGTGATAGAGACACAATGTTGATTGCAACAATCCATATTGCCCCGACTGTAGTCCATGATAAAGACACAATCCATATTGCCCCGACTGTAGTCCATGATAGAGACACAATGTTGATTGCAACAATCCATATTGCCCCGACTGTAGTCCGTGATAGAGACACAATGTTGATTACAACAATCCATATTGCCCCGACTGTAGTCCATGATAGAGACACAATGTTGATTACAACAATCCATATTGCCCCGACTGTAGTCCATGATAGAGAAACAATGTTGATTGCAACAATCCATATTGCCCCGACTGTAGTCCATGATAGAGACACAATGTTGATTGCAACAATCCATATTGCCCCGACTGTAGTCCATGATTGAGACACAATGTTGATTACAACAATCCATATTGCCCCGACTGTAGTCCGTGATAGAGACACAATGTTGATTGCAACAATCCATATTGCCCCGACTGTAGTCCATGATAGAGACACAATGTTGATTACAACAATCCATATTGCCCCGACTGTAGTCCACGATAGAGACACAATGTTGATTGCAACAATCCATATTGCCCCGACTGTAGTCCATGATTGAGACACAATGTTGATTACAACAATCCATATTGCCCCGACTGTAGTCCGTGATAGAGACACAATGTTGATTGCAACAATCCATATTGCCCCGACTGTAGTCCATGAGAGAGACACAATGTTGATTGCAACAATCCATATTGCCCCGACTGTAGTCCACGATAGAGACACAATGTTGATTACAACAATCCATATTGCCCCGACTGTAGTCTGTGATAGAGACACAATGTTGATTGCAACAATCCATATTGCCCCGACTGTAGTACGTGATAGAGACACAATGTTGATTACAACAATCCATATTGCCCCGACTGTAGTCTGTGATAGAGACACAATGTTGATTGCAACAATCCATATTGCCCCGACTCTAGTCTGTGATAGAGACACAATGTTGATTACAACAATCCATATTGCCCCGACTGTAGTCCATGATAGAGACACAATCCATATTGCCCCGACTGTAGACCATGATAGAGACACAATGTTGATTACAACAATCCATATTGCCCCGACTGTAGTCCATGATAGAGACACAATCCATATTGCCCCGACTGTAGTCCATGATAGAGACACAATGTTGATTGCAACAATCCATATTGCCCCGACTGTAGTCCATGATAGAGACACAATGTTGATTACAACAATCCATATTGCCCCGACTGTAGTCCATGATAGAGACACAATCCATATTGCCCCGACTGTAGTCCATGATAGAGACACAATCCATATTGCCCCGACTGTAGTCCATGATAGAGACACAATGTTGATTACAACAATCCATATTGCCCCGACTGTAGTCCATGATAGAGACACAATGTTGATTACAACAATCCATATTGCCCCGACTGTAGTACGTGATAGAGACACAATGTTGATTGCAACAATCCATATTGCCCCGACTGTAGTCCATGATAGAGACACAATCCATATTGCCCCGACTGTAGTCCATGATAGAGACACAATGTTGATTACAACAAACCATATTGCCCCGACTGTAGTCCATGATAGAGACACAATCCATATTGCCCCGGCTGTAGTCCATGATAGAGACACAATGTTGATTGCAACAATCCATATTGACCCGACTGTAGTCCATGATAGAGACACAATGTTGATTGCAACAATCCATATTGCCCCGACTGTAGTCCATGATAGAGACACAATGTTGATTACAACAATCCATATTGCCCCGACTGTAGTCCATGATAGAGACACAATGTTGATTGCAACAATCCATATTGCCCCGACTGTAGTCCATGATAGAGACACAATGTTGATTACAACAATCCATATTGCCCCGACTGTAGTCCATGATAGAGACACAATCCATATTGCCCCGACGGTAGTCCATGATAGAGACACAATCCATATTGCCCCGACTGTAGTCCATGATAGAGACACAATGTTGATTGCAACAATCCATATTGCCCCGACTGTAGTCCATGATAGAGACACAATGTTAATTACAACAATCCATATTGCCCCGACTGTAGTCCATGATAGAGACACAATCCATATTGCCCCGACTGTAGTCCATGATAGAGACACAATGTTGATTGCAACAATCCATATTGCCCCGACTGTAGTCCATGATAGAGACACAATGTTGATTGCAACAATCCATATTGCCCCGACTGTAGTCCATGATAGAGACACAATGTTGATTGCAACAATCCATATTGCCCCGACTGTAGTCCGTGATAGATACACAATGTTGATTACAACAATCCATATTGCCCCGACTGTAGTACGTGATAGAGACACAATGTTGATTGCAACAATCCATATTGCCCCGACTGTAGTCCATGATAGAGACACAATGTTGATTACAACAATCCATATTGCCCCGACTGTAGTCCGTGATAGAGACACACTGTTGATTGCAACAATCCATATTGCCCCGACTGTAGTCCATGATAGATACACAATGTTGATTACAACAATCCATATTGCCCCGACTGTAGTCTGTGATAGAGACACAATGTTGATTGCAACAATCCATATTGCCCCGACTGTAGTCTGTGATAGAGACACAATGTTGATTACAACAATCCATATTGCCCCGACTGTAGTCTGTGATAGAGACACAATGTTGATTGCAACAATCCATATTGCCCCGACTGTAGTCCATGATAGAGACACAATGTTGATTGCAACAATCCATATTGCCCCGACTGTAGTCTGTGATAGAGACACAATGTTGATTGCAACAATCCATATTGCCCCGACTGTAATCCATGATAGAGACACAATGTTGATTGCAACAATCCATATTGCCCCGACTGTAGTCTGTGATAGAGACACAATGTTGATTACAACAATCCATATTGCCCCGACTGTAGTCTGTGATAGAGACACAACGTTGATTGCAACAATCCATATTGCCCCGACTGTAGTCCATGATAGAGACACAATGTTGATTGCAACAATCCATATTGCCCCGACTGTAGTCCATGATAGAGACACAATGTTGATTACAACAATCCATATTGCCCCGACTGTAGTCTGTGATAGAGACACAATGTTGATTACAACAATCCATATTGCCCCGACTGTAGTCTGTGATAGAGACACAATGTTGATTGCAACAATCCATATTGCCCCGACTGTAGTCCATGATAGAGACACAATGTTGATTGCAACAATCCATATTGCCCCGACTGTAGTCCATGATAGAGACACAATGTTGATTGCAACAATCCATATTGCCCCGACTGTAGTCTGTGATAGAGACACAATGTTGATTGCAACAATCCATATTGCCCCGACTGTAGTCTGTGATAGAGACACAATGTTGATTGCAACAATCCATATTGCCCCGACTGTAGTACGTGATAGAGACACAATGTTGATTACAACATTCCATATTGCCCCGACTGTAGTCCATGATAGAGACACAATGTTGTTTACAACAATCCATATTGCCCCGACTGTAGTCCGTGATAGAGACACAATGTTGATTGCAACAATCCATATTGCCCCGACTGTAGTCCGTGATAGAGACACAATGTTGATTGCAACAATCCATATTGCCCTGACTCTAGTCCATGATAGAGACACAATGTTGATTACAACAATCCATATTGCCCCGACTGTAGTCCATGATAGAGACACAATGTTGATTACAACAATCCATATTGCCCCGACTGTAGTCCATGATAGAGACACAATGTTGATTGCAACAATCCATATTGCCCCGACTGTAGTCCATGATAGAGACACAATGTTGATTACAACAATCCATATTGCACCGACTGTAGTCCATGATAGAGACACAATGTTGATTGCAACAATCCATATTGCCCCGACTGTAGTCCATGATAGAGACACAATGTTGATTGCAACAATCCATATTGCCCCGACTGTAGTCCATGATTGAGACACAATGTTGATTACAACAATCCATATTGCCCCGACTGTAGTCCGTGATAGAGACACAATGTTGATTGCAACAATCCATATTGCCCCGACTGTAGTCCATGATAGAGACACAATGTTTTTTCACCGTCTAATAGACAAAGAATATTTGCTACACTACTGAAGTGACTACTGTTTCAATGGATATGAGTTTTTTTTCTTTTTTTCATTTACACAATTGTGCATATTCCTGTTGCTTATTTTTCTGTAAATCACCTATGTGAGTACACAACTGTATCGATTATCACTGTACATTTCAAATGTAATACTATATCTGAATAAAAAAATATAAAACAAAAAAAAGAATATTTGTTGTTAGAGGTGTCTTTGGGTCCCCAGTTCTTTTCTCATTGCATACTAAATTACCAACCCTCCATATAGTGGACTCCTTGTATGGTAAGCCTTACTCTTATAGTTACAAGGCGCCATGAGAAACCCAAAGTAAGAATACGTTACTTCTGATGCAATTGTTTGAACTTCTAAATTAGTATCTAACATATTCCTAGTACTGGTCTGGATCACCCCACGTGCACCTCTTAGTCTCTGTAACAGTTTCTTCCTAGTATGTATTTTTTTTAAAAAGTGCTTGCAGCAGGAGGCGTGCCGCTGTTTCAGCAGACTGCTGCGCCATCTTATCTCATCTTATCCAAATGTTTCCCTGTTCTTTATGCATGAGAGTAAGTCACGTTACGTAAAAACACATAATTGTGAAACAGTTTGGTTTAAGGTTGAGTAATGCACAGCTTGGGAGACAATAGATAGACAGCCAATGTGGATATATTGTCTCCATGCAGTATACATTAATATTGTCGTGCTTGAGCAGTGTTAATTTACACAATGTAGATATATTGTCTCCGTGCAGTATACATTGATATTGTCATACTTGAGTAGTGTTCATTTACACAATGTAGATATATTGTCTCCGTGCAGTATACATTGATATTGTCATACTTGAGTAGTGTTAATTTACACAATGTAGATATATTGTCTCCGTGCAGTATACATTGATATTGTCATACTTGAGCAGTGTTAATTTACACAATGTAGATATATTGTCTCCGTGCAGTATACATTGATATTGTCATACTTGAGTAGTGTTAATTTACACAATGTAGATATATTGTCTCCGTGCAGTATACATTGATATTGTCATACTTGAGTAGTGTTAATTTACACAATGTAGATATATTGTCTCCGTGCAGTATACATTGATATTGTCATACTTGAGTAGTGTTAATTTACACAATGTAGATATATTGTCTCCGTGCAGTATACATTGATATTGTCATACTTGAGGAGTGTTAATTTACACAATGTAGATATATTGTCTGCGTGCAGTATACATTGATATTGTCATACTTGAATAGTGTTAATTAACACAATGTAGATATATTGTCTCTGTGCAGTATACATTGATATTGTCATACTTGAGTAGTGTTAATTTACACAATGTAGATATATTGTCTCCGTGCAGTATACATTGATATTGTCATACTTGAGTAGTGTTTATTTACACAATGTAGATATATTGTCACCATGCAGTATACATTGATATTGTCATACGTGAGTAGTGTTAATTTACACATGTAGATATATTGTCTCCGTGCAATATACATTGATATTGTCATACTTGAGTAGTGTTAATTTACACAATGTAGATATATTGTCTCCATGCAGAAAAAATAAAGAAATCAATCAATCAGTCAATCAATCGGCAATGTGTCATGTATACTGTAAAATAAAGAAATCAATCAATCAGTCAATCAATCGGCAATGTGTCATGTATACTGTAAAATAAAGAAATCAATCAATCAGTCAATCAATCGGCAATGTGTCATGTATACTGTAAAATAAAGAAATCATTCAATCAGTCAATCAATCGGCAATGTGTCATGTATACTGTAAAATAAAGAAATCAATCAATCAGTCAATCAATCGACAATGTGTCATGTATACTGTAAAATAAAGAAATCAATCAATCAGTCAGTCAATCAATCGGCAATGTGTCATGTATACTGTAAAATAAAGAAATCATTCAATCAGTCAATCAATCGGCAATGTGTCATGTATACTGTAAAATAAAGAAACCAATCAATCAGTCAATCAATCGGCAATGTGTCATGTATACTGTAAAATAAAGAAATCAATCAATCAGTCAATCAATCGGCAATGTGTCATGTATACTGTAAAATAAAGAAATCAATCAATCAGTCAATCAATCGGCAATGTGTCATGCATACTGTAAAATAAAGAAATCAATCAATCAGTCAATCAATCGGCAATGTGTCATGTATACTGTAAAATAAAGAAATCAATCAATCAGTCAATCAATCGGCAATGTGTCATGTATACTGTAAAATAAAGAAATCAATCAATCAGTCAATCAATCGGCAATGTGTCATGTATACTGTAAAATAAAGAAATCAATCAATCTGTCAATCAATCGACAATGTGTCATGTATACTGTAAAATAAAGAAATCAATCAATCAGTCAATCAATCGGCAATGTGTCATGTATACTGTAAAATAAAGAAATCAATCAATCAGTCAATCAATCGGCAATGTGTCATGTATACTGTAAAATAAAGAAATCAATCAATCAGTCAATCAATCGGCAATGTGTCATGTATACTGTAAAATAAAGAAATCAATCAATCAGTCAATCAATCGGCAATGTGTCATGTATACTGTAAAATAAAGAAACCAATCAATCAGTCAATCAATCGGCAATAATTGTTTGTTTTTTACAAACTCAAAAGACAACAGTTACAGTTACATCCCTTGGATTTTTAAGGAAACCAGTTAACAGTATTTTGTTAACATATCGTCCTCGGAGTTCCAAGGTGTTCCATATACCTACTGGAACATAGAGCCCATTGGAACTTTGGGAGCGATATTTGCTCTTAATTTATTTTTTCAAGTTGTTTGATTTAATTATTCGTCTATTTAATTTATAACAGCAAAATATGATCGAATTGTCGGAAATCTGATAACACTTGTGACTATTTTGTGTTTTTTTAGTTCAAGTTTTATATCGAGGTTAAGGTAAGCGAAAAGCTTTCATTTAAACCATATATCCTAGATGTTGTACCCTCTCATATACCTTGGATGGTGGGTGCACCCTTTGCCGTGACTATTTGTCCAAGGCATTTTAACCAATCAAAATACAGAATTTATCGGTATATAGAGACAATGTCTGTGGTTTGTTGAGTTTAGTCACATTTTCAAGAGGAATGATGACGCCATGTTAAACAATTTAACAGATGAAAACACAGTAAGATCCACGATGTAGCGATAAGTAATTATTTATGGAATTGTCGGCCTTGAGTAAACGTAACTGACCATGTGATTTTCCCGTCAAAGTTCGTGTCAATATGCTGGTATGCGACCCGGCTATGTCGGAACCCAGCTGACTCGGAACCCGACCAACTCGGACCCCGGCTGACTTGGAACTATGGTTTACTCGGGCCCTAGGTAACTCGGAACTGCGGCTTACTCTGGCCCACGGAATAACTTTTCACATAAGCACATATGACAAAAAGGATTCTCCAGTAGGTACTCTCGATAAGGTGTCCTCAAATAATACAAGGCCAGGCCATAGGTACTCTCAAATACCCGCATGTGCCTATGTGTTAGGGCACGTGGTGTCACATTGTGCATTTTCACATAAGCACATATAAGCACATATCGGCACATCCAGCATGTGTCTATGTGCTAGAGCACATTGTGTCGCATTGTGCCTTTTCACATAGGCACATATGACAAAAAGGGATGCTGAAGGCCATATGTTTTCCAAAAAGGGGTCTCTTGGGATACGGCCATTGGATACAGAGGTGATGTGAATCGGATACTACTTCGTTGTAATAAGGGGAGATAACTACATACGGTTAAGTAAAGGTTATGGGAAATATAGCAATCTGATTGGTTAGTTATAATTTATATAAATGAAACAACAAGAGTACTCGGAATAGGGTCAGAACTAACAAGAACAGGCCAGAATTGCTAAATATAGTAAGAATAAGCAAAGCTGTTCCAGCTGATAGGCCCGTCTACGCTACTGGAATATATTCCAGAACAAAAGAACATGGTAAGGTGGACGAAAACTATTACATAGATAGATAGATAGAAGCAGAGAATTCTGAAAGAATTCGAAATAGTACAACTTGTCGGGTTGTTTGTGGTAATTAGATTTACTCCGATTCAATCGAACACACTCTCCGAACATACCCCTATCCTATTAGAATCCTTTGGGTAACATAGCAACCACGTGCCAACATACAAACCAAGACGTCGGCATCCGGTATACAAAAATGGACGACGGAAACATGTATCACCCTAACAACACTCACTGCGCATACCGCGTATCACTATAGAGATGACGTCACAAGATGGCCGCCCACGCGGGTTAACATGACAACACAACATGGCGTCACTGGGTCACGTGACATGACGTTACTTCCGAGGTCATCCACCGAGGTCATCCAACCTTTCCCTGAAACGTGGGAGACATACTACTCTCCACTATCGCTTTTAATCTCTCAGTATTTTGACACAAACCGTTTAACTGTTCCCTACATTGACGCTTTGTCAGTCTCTCTATCAATGGTATTGACTCTTTCACTCATAGCATGTCTCATCCACTTATTCCTCTTGCTTTCACCACTTTAATTTCCCAAGGAATCTTATTCTTCAAGGTAAATATTAAGGGATTCTAAAATGAAATATCCCAAGATCTCCGTTACCCCTAATCTTCACATCTGGCAACCCTTTTCCTCCTCTTCCTACATTTGTCCTCTCAAATCGACTGACTTTGATCTCATTTTGAACACAAAGACCCCCCACCCCTTTCCCCAGTGGATACATCGGGGTACTCCTCGCCTGGTTTGTCCATCCTGTCTGAATCTTGTAATCACATATGTAGCTGAATGTCGCCTTTCACCACCTGCTGTTTGGAAGGTTTATAAGGTAATTCAAGAAACATGTTAAAGAGGCATCCAACTAAGTTCCCCTAGTTAGCCCACAAGTTTTAACTGATTCCTTTCCCTTCTGTGTTAAGTTTGTTTGTGTGGCTTATGTGTATGTCTCTACTCGTGACACATAAGTTCAACACCCCTCCCCCTTATGTATATGTATACAGATCTGATCCGAAACAATCTTTAATTTCTATTATTGCAGAGACTCCGAGGTGGATTATAACTGAATTCAGATCTTCGCTTATCAATACGAACAAGGGCAATTCTGTGCGAAGTCGGCAAACCTCTCAATTAAATTTGGGGTAAGGTGTCGGCGGAGGGGGGGGGGGGGGGATGTTCAGACGCACTTGACCCAGCGGTGGGATATAATTTGTAGAAATGAATTCATAACTATGTAAAAACTAAATAGCCAAGCAATATGTCAGCAACATTCATCAAAAAATAAAACATACGTGTTCTATCAAACACCACCAAGTGATCGGTTGACAAACAGAATAGACGAACGACTGGTGGTGTTAATTGATGCACCGTGCGTGCGTCTTCACTTTGGGGACGATGACAAAGAGTTATCTCCCTTAGAACGTGAGCGAATATAGTATCACAGAACTAAATATTTTCCCAGAGGCCACCGTTATTACGTTCAGGAGAAAAGAAATATGATCGCATCACTTTAATTTTGGCATTCAAATATCTTTGTCAAGTATAGCCCTTCAGACAAAGTTTTCTGCCCTGAGAACAGGGGGTCATGCAACAAACAAGAGAGAAAAATGGCACGAAGGGAAGTATCAGTCACGTGCACATATTTTCCAGGGAATTCCCAACAAAAACACACAAAAAGTAAATTATATTTTTTAGGTACAAAAGTCATCAAATCAACTTTCGTTTATCAGGAAGATTTAACAATAATGCAAGATGTCAATATAATATTTCAAACGTTTTTTGAAACCATATATTTTCCCAATGCTGTTTATTTTTAGAGACTGCATCATTTCCGAGGGCAACATTTCAAGGCGGGTGACTCCAATTCAAATATTTAGTTCAGTGATACCTATAATTATCCCCAACGGAACAAAAGAGACATTTTACCACTTCCGTGGGATGAAAGAGTCATTTATGCATTAGAATCCAACTTTTCGCTTCTACTAAGTTAAAAACATGGGAAATTTGGTCTTTTAAAGAAAAGTGTCCAAACGTTGTCAAATGGCTAAAAAACTGGTATTGCCTTCAAAAGATTTGTCTAGTCTGTTACTTAATAAATTAACTGAAAGGGACGAGAATGTACAGCTTTGTTTAAAAAACTACCCTGATCCCAAAATAAAACTAAAATCTGCATCAGCACACAGTATTTTTGTAAAACGATTGTCTCATTCAACCATACTGCAGGCAAAACAGTGCACCAACACCCACGAAACAATATGAATGTCAATTTTATTTCAAAAACTGGCGATGCAGCTAAAACTTTCACCAATATAAAAGGTCTCTGCCGTTTATCCTAACAACTGATGTCCAGTTTCCTTCTACCTACTGATGTGGTAAAACATAGCCCTGAATAGAACGCCCCCCCCCCCCCACATCCCCCTGGTATGTATGCCTCATTTCATCAAAATCTGTGATATAATTCATACATTAATTGACCAAAACAAACCTACTGTGATGTTAAATTTCCCTTTTTGTGATTATGTTTAAATCACATTATGGCTTCTGAAGAAATTTCACATTGTGTTTGATGAATAGTACCCACAATAACACTTTGTTTTAATCCCCACAGACACCCATTCTGACAGAGTGAAATTGCTGACAATATGTTTCCAAAAAGAATGAATCAGACATTTGCTTCAAGAATATAGTGGTCTTTGATGTTTAATATATTTGTGAGTATGTGTGTGTGTGGGGGGGGGGGGGGGGGGGGGGGTTGAGGGTGAAAGATAGTCATCTGCCAATTATTGAAAAATGTTGATCCAGGCAAATGAAAAGCAACGAAACACCTTGTCTGATGAAGAGCAGGCAGGCAGTTACCCATTTAGGAAGTCTACATGACAGTACTGAATGACATACAATGAAAAATATAGTGGAGGAGCCAGGACAAGGTTGTTAAATAGACAAAATAACTCAGAGGACCATGACTGCTGCAGGCTCAAAGTAAATCTTGACAAACTGAAAGCGTATGATATTAACTTCAACCTCTAAAAACATGCTGTACACTTTTTCCAAATATTAATCATCAGCGGAAGGGTTAAGTATATGTGGGAGGGGCACTTGGTTCAAGGAAAGAACAATATTTAACAACTATCACTGTAAATTTGTTCTTATGGGAACCATGGCAGCACAGTTAAGAGACTACTTTTTTGGTAGCTATGCACAAATTCTTTTCATTCACATTTGTCATTTTATTAATATATTTTTTCCTCTGCATCCCCATACCCTCCCCACATTTCTGTTCCAAAATACTCTTTCCAACATTTTAAAAAACATAATATAGAAGAGAAGAACTTCTAAATAGCAGTGAACAGAGGTGCATTTTAGGTTCTTTGGCTGTGTTTGAATGGTGAGTTGGGAAGGGTTTGGAAGATTGGAACCCACCCTGCCCCTAGTACAATGAGGGGGGGGGGGGGGGTGACCATGGTTTAACTAAAAGTGTTAATAAGGTAAGATAGGCTGTTAGTTAGCAGCTTATAGATGTTATAGTGCGCTCCGGGGAAACACACTTGCTCAAAATGGGAATTTGCTTGCATTAACAACCTTAGTTTTGGCAATATATAGCCTGTATTGCTGACTATGACAAAACTGTAACGTTTCAAAATAGTAAAACAGTTTTGTAAGGTGTATGGTTCCTCGATAAACATTTATATGTGAAATAATCCCCCAAAATAATAATATAATGTGGTTTGGAAGCCCAAAAACATATTTCCTATAGGTATCAAAGAACAAAATATTTTTCCCATACGCTACCATTATAACGTTCAGGCGAAAAAAATATGATCGCATCAGTTTAATTTTGGCACTCAAATATCTTTGTCAAGTTTAGCCCTTCAGATAACTTTTTCTGTCCCGAAAACATGAGGTCATGCAACAAATAAAAGAAAAAAAAATGACAGGAATGGAAGTACCGGCCACTTGCACGTATTTTTCAGGGAATTCCTAACAAAAACCACACCAAAGGATGACAAAGAGTTATCTCCCTTAGAACGTGAGTCAATATTGTGTATCAGAATTTCTTCCCTGCCTTCCCTTTCCACTTGGGGGACAACGAATCGTCCCCAGAGTTCCAATGCGTTCTATGTGCATATTGGCAGCCTACTGGCACAGAGAACACATTGGAACTTAGGGGACGAAGTGATAACTTTTCAAAGGGAGTCTTTTGATAGACGTTGTATAATATATAAGGCAATCTGGTTCCTTAGAAACGATATTCGTCTATTTCTAAATATTTAGTAACTGACTAACTAACTAACAGTAAGTAAAAATTCCGTAGGTAGTTTGACTGTCGAATATTGATGTCCGATTACCGATCATTAAACTAAATAATCGTGGCAACTCTGCACTAAAGGGGATCTCTAAAGCGCAGTGGACTTGTAATTGGAAGGTTGTAGGTTCCTTCTTAACGCATACTACCTTCCATGTATCCATCAGCACTATAATTATCTCTGGGACTCAGGGGAGCCCGGCGGCTCACAGCGTCTGAAACCAATGTGTCTTTAGGACTGAACTTAGGATTTGTTACCACGCTGAAAAAACTGCCATCTGCTTACCGAGTAATCTTGTGTTCCAATTAAAAATACAGGTGGGAATAAAAATACGGGGTGGAACATTTGTCAAAATTAAATAAAAGTACAGACCCAAATAATAGTACAGGGTGGAAATCCATTGAGGGTGTGGGGGAGTAATGCTAGTTAATTTAATCTAAAAGCCAGCTTATTTTCCAGGATTGCAGTTAGTTTTATCAAAGAAAACTAATAGGCATTTAGGCACCATGACTACAACAATAAATACACTGTGTAAAACAGAAGACTATCACACAATCTTGTGAAGATTTACTAATTTGAAGATCTCCTCCCTGTTGGAAGGGTCATCTTAATTAATATACAGGTCCAAATAAGGTGCATACAGGGTGAAAAAATCTCCAAAATTGATGAACATACATGCATGTTTATTAGGAACACAAGTGTACTGTGGATTGTACGGTCAGCTTTTCGGTAATGTGGCTCACAATACAGTATGTACAACATCGAACACCTCGCGTGATTACAGACCGTAAACCTATGACTCTTTTGCTATGGGGAGAGGTGAATGAATCACAAAATGCATATCCGGATATTTGAGGGGTCTGAAAAAATTGCAGTTCTTGATGCCGGGGTGTGTGGGTGGTCAAACGGCTCAAAAACTCATTTTTTCCAACCCTTTGCAATTTTTTTTCTGCCAAATCAAACACTTTAAAATGATTTAAACCAATATACAAACATTAGAGCTCTATTATGGGATGGGGTTGTATTGACTGGTATGTTCAGCTATCTGACCCATCTGAGTCCATGATTTATTATGGGATGGGGTTGTATTGACTGGTATGTTGAGCTATCTGACCCATCTGGGTTCATGATTTATTATGGGATGGGGATGTATTGACTGGTATGTTGAGCCATCTGACCCATCTGGACCCAAGATTTATTATGGGATAATGATGTATTGACTGGTATGTTGAGCTATCTGACCCATCTGAGTTCATGATTTATTGTAGGATGGGGTTGTATTGACTGGTATGTTGAGCTATCTGACCCATCTGTGTTCATGATTTATTATGGGATGGGGTTGTATTGACTGGTATGTTGAGCTATCTGACCCATCTGAGTCCATGATTTATTATGGGATGGGGTTGTATTGGCTGGTATGTTGAGCTATCTGACCCATCTGGGTTCATGATTTATTATGGGATGGGGTTGTATTGACTGGTATGTTGAGCCATCTGACCCATCTGGGTCCATGATTTATTATGGGATGGGGTTGTATTGACTGGTATGTTGCGCTATCTGACCCATCTGAGTCCATGATTTATTATGGGATGGGGTTGTATTGACTGGTATGTTGCGCTATCTGACCCATCTGAGTCCATGATTTATTATGGGATGGGGTTGTATTGACTGGTATGTTGAGCTATCTGACCCAACTGAGTCCATGATTTATTATGGGATGGGGTTGTATTGACTGGTATGTTGAGCTATCTGACCCAACTGAGTCCATGATTTATTATGGGATGGGGTTGTATTGACTGGTATGTTGAGCTATCTGACCCATCTGGGTTCATGATTTATTATGGGATGGGGTTGTATTGACTGGTATGTTGAGCTATCTGACCCATCTGAGTCCATGATTTATTATGGGATGGGGTTGTATTGACTGGTATGTTGAGCTATCTGACCCCATCTGGGTCCATGATTTATTATGGGATGGGGTTGTATTGACTGGTATGTTGAGCCATCTGACCCATCTGAGTCCATGATTTATTATGGGATGGGGTTGTATTGACTGGTATGTTGAGCCATCTGACCCATCTGGGTTCATGATTTATTATGGGATGGGGTTGTATTGACTGGTATGTTGAGCCATCTGACCCATCTGAGTCCATGATTTATTGTAGGATGGAGTTGTATTGACTGGTATGTTGAGCCATCTGACCCATCTGAGTCCATGATTTATTATGGGATGGGGTTGTATTGACTGGTATGTTGAGCTATCTGACCCATCTGGTCCCATTGATTTATTAAACTAGCAGTATTTTCTGTCTTGAGTGTCTCGATTTCTTTAACCTTTTACCTAACATGAAAAGCAGACGACACCTGCAAACAAAATTCTTAAATAACTAATTTTTTAAATTTTTTGTTTCAAAAATATAGGTTATGACCACCCATTGGAAGGAGCTGGACGAGCTCGTTTCAAAGAGGGATCATAACCTATGTTTTTGAGACAAAAAAATGAAAATATAATGGAAATTAATTGGTGATTTTTTAGAATAGCGATGACCGGTTTTGGCCGTTACATTGGGTAACGGGTTAAATGTATATCTATTTGTGTATTTAACCCCCTGCACACTGATGTCGAAATATCTAAAGTTCAAGGTCCAAATTTTTCCCATAATGCAACTGGAAATTTAACCAATTCAATCTTGTTTGACAGAGCTCATTGAGCTCTGTCAAACAAGATTGAATTGGTTAAATTCCCAGTTGCATTATGGGAAAAATGGCTACTTGAAATTTGGATATTTGGACATCAGTGTGCAGGGGGTTAAATAGGTTTTAAACATTTCGGATAATTACAGATAATCAAAGGTATTTTAGGTTCCTCGTGGCTCCTGAGGAATAAAGACTTTAAGTATATGTACATAATTTTTAACATACATCAAAAATCAAGATACAACTAACAGTAGAACAAATTGTTTATATAACAATTGCACCAAGCAGTGTTAAAATAAAAAATAAAATTACAGAATTTTTTTTAAAAAAAAAGCTGTCATGTTCCATCTGGATAAAGCGGCCTAAACCTAAGGGGGCAGCGCAGGTTCATGTGTCAAAAATGGTTTCTTTAAAATCAGTCGCATGACAAAATATCTCCGTAAATCTCGGGGTCACATAAGAAATGCCCAGAAACGCTATAAAATGGTCCCCAACAACACTCAACAGTTGATACATGATTCTGAGAGGGAGGGGTGGGTGTCCTAAATATATCGAATTTTGTTGTTGTTACTGTTGTTGCACGATATGGGGTAGGTGTACAAAATGACGGTGTCAAATGGGGAAAAATAAGAAAAAATCTTGCGGTTAGGGATGTGTGGGTGACCGGGAAGGTCAAATGCAAAAAAAACTCCATCGCGTACTGCAATTGTTTACCGAACAAGCCCCCCCCCCCCCCTCCCCCTCCTTCTTCCCTGTGAATAATTCGGCTTTCCCGTACATGTACGCGATTATTCTTGCTATATGAAAGGGGGTGGGGGAGGGGGGGCACCAAAAATTTGCAAGACGTGACATGGGGGTGGGTGGGTCTCTTGAGTGCGCCAAAAATGTGCATTTCGAACTTGTGCAATTTTTTGAATTTTTTAAAAATATATCAATATATCAGCTAATATATACCATCATTTGTGTTTCAAACCTGAAAGATGATGTTGTACATCACACTCTCAACATAAATACAACATCAGGAGGCTTTATGTGTGAGAATACTGGGCTTAATCTGGGAAAATGTCACACGTTAGTTGGGAGTGGGTGTCTTGTTGGAAATGTAGAAAATGTGCAGACACTATTTTGGGAAAATTCTCTTTGATGCACTAAATTCAACCCAAGTTATTTATTTATTAATTGATTTATGTATTTATTGGTGTTTAACGACACTTTAACAACCAAGGTCATATCGTGTCGGTGATAGCTTTACGGGTGGAGGGAGCCAGAGTACCCGGAGAGAACGACCGAGCAGCGACGAGCAGCTGTCAGCTCTTCAACATCATAACCCACGACTGTACTACACACGGCACAGCAGTACTGCGTACTACACAGCACAGACAGGGTTAGATTGGCTGAAGACATGTGCACACCGGCGTGCAGTACGTCTCAGCACACAGCGTCATCGTGCCCCCGCGTGCGCAGTTGGGGTAAGTTTATTTTGGATTTTAATGAGAGAGTCGGGGTGGGTGTCTGAGAACGTTAGTAGAAAATTTGCACGTAGTGTGTAGCCGAATAAAAAATAGGACGTCACGTCTTGCAAATTTCTAGTGCCCCCCTGTATATGCGATGAATTTCAAGAAAGTTATCTTTCCACTGCATTAGCAGACCAACACCGCGGGGTGACACTGGGAGAACTGAACAGCTGATTACGTTAAAGAGAGAGCGAGGAGATAGGGGGAGGGGGTGCTGGGGGTTACCAATTTCATTAAACTAAATATTCCGTTAATCCGATCAGGTCAGAAGATCTGGGTTCGCAACCGGCTGCCCTATTGTTTTTAACTTAATTGTTGCACACGCTGCGAGGACGGCGTATTATCCTCGAAAACATATGAGTATGCATTACACCTGCATACAGCTATAGCTCCTGCACGAGTCTTCTCACTCTGCCCAATGGACTGGTGCCGTCAGTAGTAGGATAGCGGTAGCTCGTACCTCACTGTGGGTATATCATGGATGATCTCATATATGATGTGATAGTCACGTTACCTAGTGATGTCATGTGTGATTGTCGTTGTAGCCCGCGTGAGTGGCTATCTTGTGACGTCATACCCATGTTTTTGGTGCGCATGCGCAGCGCGTGCTGTTAGGTTGATACGTGTTTCCGCCAGCCATTTTGTATACTGGAGGTTGCCATCTTGGTTTTTATGTAGCACGTGGTTGCTATGAGACCTAAAACTTTCTTATAGGACAGGGGTATGTTAGAAGGGATTGTTGGATTGAATGAGCGTAATTTCCCAATTCGTAGAATTACTACAAACAACCCGACAAGTTGTTTGTGGTAATTCTACGAATCTGGAACTTACACTTATTCAATCGAACATACCCCTGCCCTATAAGAATGTTTTGGGTCAAGGGATTCGGTCGATGATGAGTCGTCGGAACTATCAGAATAAGAAGAAGACAATTTTGTGATGGGAAATATCATCCAAAGTGTCTATGATAAATATCAAGACGATTTTGACAACATGAACAAGTATATCGAGGATGGAATGGATAAAGAAGATGCAGTTGAAACACCATATTTAGCACTTCCAAAGACAGTTAGAGAAACTATTGGCGTGAAATACATTGATACATCGGTGTACATTAGGCAGTATTGTAAGGACCCAATATACAAGAATATTCAAGAAACTGTCATGCGTCTTCGTGAAGAAGAGAACTTTCACTTTGAAGAATCCTAGAAATATGCCTTGGAAAAGATTTCTGTTTGACAACCTTATGACAAACTACGCATTCACAGTAGAAAATGAAGAAGAAGACGACGATTAGGGAAAAAAGTATAAAAGGAGTGTTAGTATGAAAATAAAACCATTTCCGTTCTGATTGTCTGTATCAACAACAGTGCTCACATTCAAAGATGACTTACATATACAGATCTTCAAGAATGATGCTGGATTAAAGCTGACTTCCCAAGAACCGGCCCAAGTGAATCGTGTGGTTTATGGAGCCAAGAGAAGAAAACAAAACTAGACATGGGTGTTGATGTAAAGAAACAAAGATGTGTGGATACTAGCTGATTAGTAAGCAAGAGAACGAAGACAGAAGAACTGATTGAGAATGATAATCGAAAGAATGAATATTCAAAGATGGACCAAACTAAGGATGATGTTACAAAACAGCCTGAAGACAACAAAGAAATGGCAGCTCCCATAAAGATTGAAGTTACCACTACGAATCAGTCTGAAGACATTAGAGAAATGGCAGCTCCCATAAAGATTGAAGTTACCACTACGAATCAGTCTGAAGACATTAAAGAGATGGCAGCTCCCTTAAAGATTGAAGTTACCACTACGAATCAGTCTGAAGACATTAAAGAGATGGCAGCTCCCATAAAGATTGAAGTTACCACTACGAATCAGTCTGAAGACATTAAAGAGATGGCAGCTCCCATAAAGATTGAAGTTACCATTACAAATCTGTCTGAAGACATTAAAGAGATGGCAGCTCCCATAAAGATTGAAGTTACCACTACGAATCAGTCTGAAGACATTAAAGAGATGGCAGCTCCCATAAAGATTGAAGTTACCACTACGAATCAGTCTGAAGACATTAAAGAGATGGCAGCTCCCTTAAAGATTGAAGTTACCACTACGAATCAGTCTGAAGACATTAAAGAGATGGCAGCTCCCATAAAGATTGAAGTTACCAAGTAGTGCTACGAATCAGTCTGAAGACATTAAAGAGATGGCAGCTCCCATAAAGATTGAAGTTACCACTACGAATCAGTCTGAAGACATTAAAGAGATGGCAGCTCCCTTAAAGATTGAAGTTACCACTACGAATCAGTCTGAAGACATTAAAGAGATGGCAGCTCCCATAAAGATTGAAGTTACCAAGTAGTGCTACGAATCAGTCTGAAGACATTAAAGAGATGGCAGCTCCCATAAAGATTGAAGTTACCACTACGAATCAGTCTGAAGACATTAAAGAGATGGCAGCTCCCTTAAAGATTGAAGTTACCACTACGAATCAGTCTGAAGACATTAAAGAGATGGCAGCTCCCATAAAGATTGAAGTTACCACTACGAATCAGTCTGAAGACATTAAAGAGATGGCAGCTCCCATAAAGATTGAAGTTACCACTACGAATCAGTCTGAAGACATTAAAGAGATGGCAGCTCCCATAAAGATTGAAGTTACCACTACGAATCAGTCTGAAGACATTAAAGAGATGGCAGCTCCCTTAAAGATTGAAGTTACCACTACGAATCAGTCTGAAGACATTAAAGAGATGGCAGCTCCCATAAAGATTGAAGTTACCAAGTAGTGCTACGAATCAGTCTGAAGACATTAAAGAGATGGCAGCTCCCATAAAGATTGAAGTTACCACTACGAATCAGTCTGAAGACATTAAAGAGATGGCATCTCCCATAAAGATTGAAGTTACCACTACGAATCAGTCTGAAGACATTAAAGAGATGGCAGCTCCCATAAAGATTGAAGTTACCACTACGAATCAGTCTGAAGACATTAAAGAGATGGCAGCTCCCATAAAGATTGAAGTTACCACTACGAATCAGTCTGAAGACATTAAAGAGATGGCAGCTCCCATAAAGATTGAAGTTACCACTACGAATCAGTCTGAAGACTGATGAATGAAATGTTATATATTGTTTGATCTATTATTCGAAAAGAAGTACTCGGATGTTGCATGAAATACCCGGATGCAAGGTTTCTACAACAGGTATTCTCAAATAAGTATCCTTTAAAAGGTATCCTCGAATACCGAGATGAAGCTAAGAGGGGTGTAAATTAGATCTCATTGGGAGATGAAGTTAAGAGGGGTGTAAATTAGATCTCTTGGGAGATTTCTCATGGCTTTTATAGCCTCATTTCCGAACAAAACGGATTCCATAACCAGAGACGTTTTTATAAAAGGGTTTCCATGGGATTTGGCAACTAAATACCAAGATGGAGGTAAGAGGAATAGAAAATTAGATATCATTGAGGGATTTTCTCATGGACCATGGCCTCATGCGATAAAAAAGGTGCTGAAGGCCTGTAGTTCGTTGTTTTGTGGTGCTGAAATTAGAGTGCCACGGGTCGTGATGATAAAGTGAACTGATTGGATGATTTAGATAAATGCTTTGGGTCACTTAGCAACCACATGTTATCATAGAAACCAGGATGGCGGCCTATATGAGATCCACCCAATAAGGCACGATCCATCGCTCTCCTACTACTGTCGTCTTTGTGCAACTGGAGGACTCTCTGTGGAGTCAGTCAGACTCTATGTGCAGTCAATCAGAGTATGTGCACTCAGCCAGACTCTGTGCAAATCGTGGAATTCTGATGACGAGTAAAGCCGATTTTGACAGGAAATGGACAGTGACACGTCTACATTTATCAGTTAGAGGAATTATAATTCGATGCCCAATTCGTCTGGGAGCAGTTTGGTTTGTGTTTTAAGCAGAACAAAGAGTGCCCAAACAGAGAGTTGGCGTGTTGAATTTCTGCTCTTTTGGAAAGCTGGTGGGTTTTTACAGCATTTGTGGTCATAGATTGTGGGATATTTGTTAATGTGCTGACATCGAAATCTATTGCTTATAAAACAAACCTAGAGGGCTACCGTCGTACGTTTGAAAATGTGAAAAATCAATCGAGAATGGGGGAGTTGTACAACAAAAATGGCATACCGGAGTTGCTGTGAGCAACATCCACAGCCTCTCAGTGCAACAGTATGCTAAATCGTCCCATGAGTTCCAATGTGTTCTATGTGTCAGTAGGTACATAGAACACATTGGAACTTAGGGGACGAAATGCTTCGTTCTTTGGTGATGAATCACGGCTTTTCTCATATGCAGTGATGACAAGGGGATATTCAAGTTATGTGTACATTTTGACTCTATTTTCAAAACCAAAAAATACGTTTTTTTAACATTCAGTGCCAGTCCAGTGTTATTATAGCACACGTATGGAGTGTTCCAACTCTGCCTGACTTTTTGTCGAGCCTTATCTAACTTTTGGAGAAGCCGTCATGAGACTTACTTTTCACTCCCAGAAATATTCATTTGAAAAATCTCGTCGCTCAATTTGTTTAAAGGTGTCAAAATTAAACTTAAGTCTGGTGACATTAATTTTATGTTCTGTGTAAGTATATTTTGCGACAATAATTTTGGGTTCTGTGTAAGTTTATTTTGTGACATTAATTTTGGGTTCTGTGTAAGTATATTTTGTGACATTAATTTTGTGTTCTGTGTAAGTATATTTTGTGACATTAATTTTGTGTTCTGTGTAAGTATATTTTGTGACATTAATTTTGTGTTCTGTGTAAGTATATTTTGTGACATTAATTTTGTGTTCTGTGTAATTATATTTTGTGACATTAATTTTGTGTTCTGTGTTAGTATATTTTTTTAGATTAATTTTGGGTTCTGTGTAAGCATATTTTGTGACATTATTTTGTAACATTAATTTTGGGTTATGTGTAAGTATATGCTCTCAAAGAGTGTGCGGAATTAATCCTTCCGTTACCATTTCGAGCAAGAGAAATAGCAGCCCTCTAGCAGTGATGTAACATACTGCCAAAGGTCGCAATACTAAATTCACCCTACCACAGAAATAGCAACCCTATAGCAGTGATGTAATGTACAGCATACTGCCAAAGGTCGCAATACTAAATTCACCCTACCACAGAAATAGCAACCCTATAGCAGTGATGTAATGTACAGCATACTGCCAAAGGTCGCAATACTAAATTCACGCTACCACAGAAATAGCATCCCTATAGCATTGATGTAATATGCAGCATACCGCCAAAGGTCGCAATACTAAATTCACCCTACCACAGAAATAACAACCCTATAGCAGTGATGTAATGTACAGCATACTGCCAAAGGTCGCAATACTAAATGCATCCGACCACAGAAATAGCAACCCTATAACAGTGATGCAATGGACATCATACTTGCAAGAATCGCAATACTAAATTCATCCTATGAGATAAATAGCAGCCCTCTTGCAGTCATGTAATGTAAAGGATGCTGGCAAAGGTCACAATACTAAATTCATTCTGCAAGAGAAATAGCAGCCCTCTAGCAGTGATGTAATGTACAGCATACTGGCAAGGGTCGCAATACTAAATTCACGCCACAAGAGAAAGTGCAGCCCTCTAGCAGTCATGTAATGTAAAGGATGCTGCCAAGGGTCGCAATACTAAATTCATCCTACGAGAGAAACAGCAGCCCTCTTGCAGTGAAGTAATGTAAAGGATGCTGGCAAGGGTCGCAATACTAAATTCATCCTACAAGAGAAATTGCAGCCCTCTAGCAGTGATGCAATTTACAGTATACTGACAGGGGACGCAATACTAAATCCATCTTCCACCTTTACAGAATGTTTCAAAACTCTCCTACAAATCCACTGGACATTAGTGTATATGGGGACACCATGACGAACAGTGGGAGAGGGGGGAAGGAATTCCTCCCCTAAAAACTGGAACCGGCTCGTTGTTACTTCATAAATACTGTAACAGACTGGCTCGTAGGAGACAGAAGCAATGGTCCCCCAACATGTGGTTGGCATTGCGTGTTCCACAGTACGTAAATATAGTTCAGGTTTCTGACACCACCGTAAAGACATTTGTGGAAATAAACAATTAATTTATGAGTTGGTAGACACATTGATGGTATAGGTTTGACTCACTGACAAGGGAAGGTCAAATATTGCTATTATGTTGGTGTGGAGGATTAATGGTGATAGGAACTGGACATCTAGGGTCAGTTCGATGGCAACTTCGTCATCTAGATCATCAGTCCTGGCATCTCAACACCAGTTATAACTTCTGTTCATCTAGTCTCAACTTTTATTGCACGTTGGAGTCGCGGTAGTGCCGAAATGTGGCCCATAGGCTTGTTGACCCAAGCCATCAGTGTTGTAGTGTGGCATTTCTTTTTTCTTCTCCCCCCTCCCCCACCCACACATTTCTTTGTTCTGTATCTTGCAATGTTGAGTACCCATCAGCTATCTTCTCTAACTTTGTACATACACAAATTGTTTCAATATATACATACGTTTTGTTTCGCCATTACATATAAATTCATGTAACTACTTGTAAACATGTTATAATTTGTAATTGTAAACGTATTTCAAGGAAAGGATATAATCTAAGTGCTGGGCACTTGTTATCCAATCCTTTTTGTTGATTATAAACAAATAAAATATGTTTAATCTAATTGCACGCCTATGCTTTATTTCAATGAAATACGCGCATTTTCTTAAAAAAAAACGCAGCCAACAATACATTTGTATCACCGCATTTTCAAAAATGCGGGGATATAGTGATGATCTCCGTCCGTCTGTCCGTCCGTCCGTCACACCCGGATAGGCTCCTAGGGTATTCAGTTCGAAACGTTTAAATAATGCTAAGGTGTTTAGGTAACAACTGTAGATGTACATGAAGGTTTCGGAATTTTGATTTGGCTTCATGTGGTTCCAGTGGAACCACTTTTATCGTTAGAAAATCATCGTTTATCGTTTTCATTGAAAGGCTCCTAGGGTATTTAATTCGAAACGATAAAACTATGCTAAGGTGTTCAGGTAACATCTCCAGATGTGCATAAAGGTTTCGGAATTTTGACTTGGCCGCAGTTGGTTCCAGTGGAACCACTTTTATCGTTAAAAAATAAGTTTTCATCGAAAGGCTTCTAGGGTATTTTATTCGAAACGTTCAAACTGCGGTAAGGTGTTCAGGTAGCATCTCTGAATGTGCATGAAGGTTTCGGAATTTTTATTTGGCCTCAGGTGGTTCCAGTAGAACCACCTTTATCTTTAGAAAATCAGTTTTCATCGAAAGGCTTCTGGGATATTTAATTCGAAACGTTAAAGCTATGTTAATGTGTTCTGATAGCATCTGTAGATATCAGTAAAGGTTTCAGAATTTTAATTTACCCCCAAGTGGTGCTCATAGCGCCACTTTTGTAGTTAAAAAAATGATTTTCCGGCGTAGGGCTCCTATGGGTTTCAAAATAAAATGCTGAAAGTGTGTTCATATGTTACGGTAGGGTGTCTAGATGTGTATAAAGTGTGTTCATATGTTACGGTAGGGTGTCTAGATGTGTATAAAGTGTGTTCATATGTTACGGTAGGGTGTCTAGATGTGTATAAAGTGTGTTCATATGTTACGGTAGGGTGTCTAGATGTGTATAAAGTGTGTTCATATGTTACGGTAGGGTGTCTAGATGTGTATAAAGTGTGTTCATATGTTACGGTAGGGTGTCTAGATGTGTATAAAGTGTGTTCATATGTTACGGTAGGGTGTCTAGATGTGTATAAAGTGTGTTCATATGTTACGGTAGGGTGTCTAGATGTGTATAAAGTGTGTTCATCTGTTACGGTAGGGTGTCTAGATGTGTATAAAGTGTGTTCATATGTTACGGTAGGGTGTCTAGATGTGTATAAAGTGTGTTCATATGTTACGGTGGGGTGTCTAGATGTGCATAAAGGTTTCAGAATTTTAATTTGCCCCCAAGTGGTGCTCGTAGCGCCACTTTCGTAGTTAAAGAATTGGTTTTCCGGCGAAACGCTCCAAGGGGTTTTAATATGAAATGCTGAAAGTGTGTTCATATGTTCTGGTAGGGTGTCCAGATGTGAATAAAGGTTTCAGATTTTTTATCTGACCCCATGTGGCGCCTGTAGCACCACTTACGTCGTTAGAGAATGGGTTTCCGGTGGAAGGTTCCCAGGGTTTTGATTCTAACTGTTGGAAGTGTGTTCATATGTTCCAGTAGGGTCTTTAGATGTGCATAAAGGTTTCAGATTTTGATTCGACCCTGTGTGGCACTCGTAGAACCACCTTTGTCGCTAAAGAATCGGTGTCCGGCAAAAGACTCCTGGGAGTTTAATTCGAAACATTGGAAGTGTGTTTATACGTTCCAGTTGGATGTGTAGATGTGCATAAACATTTTGGATTTTTAATTTGGCTTTATGTGGTGCCCGTAGCGCCACTTTTGTCGTTAGAGAATCGGTTTCCGGCCGAAACTATAGGTGTTTCAATTCGAAACGTTGAAAGTGTGTTCATATGTTCCAGTAGCATCTCCAGATGTACATGAAGGTTTCAGATTTTTTATTTGGCCCTGTGTCGCACCCGTAGCACCACTTTTGTCGTTAGAGAATCAGTTTCTGACAAAAGGATTCGAGCGGTTTTAATTGGAAACATTGAATGTTTGTTCATACGTTCCAGTAGTCCCCTTAAATATTTATTATTTTTATAAAAAACGCATTTTAAAAAAAATCGGGGATATTGTGGTGATCTCCATCCGTCTCATTCCATCCCGCCTTTACATCCTATCACCAAAGGTAGGTGTTCAAGTAGCGTCTGTAGATGTGCACAAATGTTTCAGAATTTTGATTTGGCCCCAAGTGGTTGTAGTTGAACCACTGTTATTGTTATTGTTAGAAAATCGGTTTCCTTTGAAATGCTCCGTGGGTGTTTAATTTGAAATCTTTACACTATGCTAAGGTGTTCCGATAGCATCTGTAGATGTCAATAAAGGTTTCAGATTTTTAATTCGGCCCCATGTGGTGCTTGTAGCACCACTTTTGTCATTAGAGAATCGGTTTCCGGCGAAAGTTCATAGGGGAATTAAATTGAAATGCTTAAAGTGCTTTCATATGTTCAGGTAGAATCTCGAGATGTGCATAAAGGCCTTGAATTTTTTATCCGACCCCATGTGGCTTCCGTCGTTACTTTTTTGTCATGGTTTGCGGCAAAAGGCACTAGGGCTTTTAATTCGAAATATTTAAAGCGTGTTCATATGTTCCGAAAGGGTCTCAGATGTGCATAAACGTTTCAGATTTTTAATTTGGCGCTATGTGACACCCATGTTGACACATTCGTCACTTGAGAATCAGTTTCCTGTGAAAGGCTCCCAAACATTGAAAGTGTGTTCATATGTTCAGATAGGGTCTCCAGATGTGCATAAGGAGTTAAGTTTTTTAATTTGACGCTTTGTGACACCTATATCAACACATTCGTCATTAGAGAATCAGTTTCCTGTGAAAGGCTCCCAAACATTGAACGTGTGTTCATATGTTCAGATAGGGTCTCCAGATGTGCACAAGGAGTTCAGATTTTTAATTTGGCGCTATGTGACACCCATATCGACACATTCGTCATTTGAGAATCAGTTTCCTGTGAAAGGCTCCCAAACATTGAAAGTGTGTTCATATGTTCAGTTAGGGTCTCCAGATGTGCATAAATGGTTCAGATTTTATATAATACCTTTTTATTTCTGTCTGTACCAAGCATTAACCAATAATCAAGAATGTAAATGTGGGGATATACTATAGTGTGCTTTATACACAAATGATGCCAACTAGTTTGTATTGTCCTTGAACAATAAAGATCACGTGCGCGGACAATTTAACTATTTCTTTTTTTACGTTTTGGTTATATTTGGCAACAATTTGTGTTTTTAATATTTTTTTTAGAAAACTATTGGCGTGCAATAAATGCATTCAATTTTCTTTTCCAAACGAGATCGATTTCGGCGGAGGGATAATATTGAACAAGAAGCCGAAGGCTTCTTGTTCAATATTATCCTTCCGCCAAAATCGTTTATTTTTTTTCAGTAAACTGTAGGCGTGCAATAAATACAGAACGGCATTCGCATTCAAACTGTCATTTTTTACTGCACTCGATCGATTTGGGTGGAGGGATAATATTGAACTCGAAGCGTATAAATTCTCGTCAATGTTATCCCTCCTCCCAAATCGATCTCGTGCGGCCAAAAATGACAGTTCGAACACGAATGCTGTTTAATCTATGCACACAACAAGTATAACATTTTTTCATCAACAGCAAGTTTTTCTTGTGAGCAGTATGGCAAGGTATGGTTAATTGGCGATACGCAGTAGCATTTCTTTTGTTTAATTATGACAACACCAATATAAGGTTGATATTAAATTTATTTCGTTTTGATTATATTTATAATTGTTCTAGTTCAAAAGTAATTACTTAACATCCGGTATGTTGCTGGTCAAGTTGTTGCGGAATAGAAGGAAAAAGTTTATCGATCTATGATCGTAAAGTTTGATTTCCACGGTGTGATTACTGGGAGTTCTGTGAGGATCCACCAGCCCTTAGCGTTTTGTGTTTCCTTACCAGACGATAGTATTCCGCCGGGCGCCAGTTAACCGGCGGAATGTATCGGTGACTGGTGCTAAAATACAACGCAGCATCCCCAGTTCAATGGGGAATTTCACCAAGTACAAGTTATGATTTGTTAGACAGTTCGAACACCAACATCCCAGTAATACTGCCGTATGTTATTGTCCCATCTGTCAACAAATCCTAAAATGTTACTGCTTGTTGACAATATTGGATTGCAAAGGTATTCCTGATATTGTCAACAGAACATCTGGCGTGTACCCACAGAGTACGCATGTACTCTGGTCGCCAGTTGCATACAATTCCATGTAATTTAGTTGTCATGTTTCAGTCTGTTCCAAAACTATGGAGATAAGTTAAAAAGTTAAATAAACTTGAGTCTACTGAAGTCCCAAATAAAAACCACAAGAGCTCGAGCTCTTACCCGAGCTGACAAGCTTAATTAATCCCTGTAGGCTCACTTCGCAACAAAATGGTACTAATGGCTTAATTTAATGTTCATCTCAATTGTTCATGTCCTTAACGCTCCATAGAAATACCCTATGTTCCAATAAGATTAAAATCCTCGCCCTCTGCTTGGTTATTTTATTTATTGGTGTTTAAGGTCACATATTTGTGCACAATGGCTAATCATGACCGTGACAGTTTTACGGGCGGAGGAAGCCGGAGTACCCGGAGAGAACCACCGCGCAACGGCGAGCAACTGTCAGCTCCCCAACACACCAACTCCACACAAGCAGGGTTAGCATTCAATTTGGTTGAAGACAAGTACACCATCGACGTGAAGAACGCCTTAGTACTCAACGCCACCGTGCCCCCACACGGACAATGGAGATGAAGTGTCTTGCCCAAGGACACAACGCGGTTGCCGCAGGTGGGATTCGAACCGAGGACCTCTCGGCTTGCAACCTGCACCTCTACCAACTGAGCCACCACGCCCCTTGGTTGAAAGCTGGCGTAGGTTCTTTTATGTCTGCGGCTCCAGTAGCAAATGTTACCGTCTGACGTCACAACGCGAAATATTTGAAATGACGTCGCCTGTTTCGTCATTGCTTCATCAACAGAATGACTACGATGCCGCTTCATTTTTCTAGAGATTGTTCACTCGTGCAGCAGACGGTGTCGGGGATGAAGTGTTTAAATTACAAACAGATTTACGATTTGAACTGAGATAGAATGAGTTTATCTGGTTTATTCATTATTTATCCAATGCAGTCGTGGGGTACACGAGAGGTTTATTAACTTTATTTATAAAGTTGCGATCGTTAAAAGTTTCGTTTACGAATGCACCAAGAGAATCCCAATATGTTTAACTGACAGCGCTCACATTTTCTAGTAAAACATAAACGTATATTTACATATATACTTAGATATGCGGCAGAAAAGCGTTAATAACATTTAAAGCTTAACCAACATCTATAATCCATATAAGGCATTACTGCATAGCACGTGACCAGAATGTTTACGCTTTTTGCACGCAATGGAAACAGCATTTAGCTGTTGCGTGAACGCCTGATGAAGGTGGGTAATTCGCGAGGTAAACACTTTCAGTGGTATGATTATGTCCCGTGATATGCTCTTGTTTGAGATTAACTCTCATCTTGTAATTCATTAAAGTTATTTCGTAGCGATAAGACGTGTCAATGGAGATTGCTACATATTGGTAAGTCGTCTGCTTTTCGTGTAAAGGTTATCTCCCGTGATATGCTCTTGTTTGAGATTAACTCTCATCTTGTAATTCATTAAAGTTATTTCGTAGCGATAAGACGTGTCCATTTAGATTGCTACATATTGGTAAGTCTTTATTCTGTGTTGCTGTTTCTTTAACCCTTTACCACCGTAACGGCAAAACCGGTCAGCGCTATTCACAAAAACGCTAACTAATTTTCTTTATTGTTTTCATTTTTTGTCTCAAAAACATAGGTTATGACCCCTCTTTGGAACGAGCTCGTCGAGCCCGTTCCAAAGAGGGGTCATAACCTATGTTTTTGAGACGACAAAAGAAAAAAAATAGTTATTCAAGAATTTTGTTTGCAAATGTCGTCTGCTTTTCATGTAAAGGTTTGAACTGTGGTCTGGTTATCTCCCGTGATATGCTCTTGTTTGAGATTAACTCTATTCTTGTCATTCATTAAAGTTACTTCGTAGCGATTAGACGTGTCCATTTAGATTGCTACATATCGGTAAGTCGTCTGCTTTTCATGTAAAGGTTTGAATTGTGGTCTGGTTATCTCCCGTGATATGCTCTTGTTTGAGATTAACTCTTTTCTTGTCATTCATTAAAGTTATTTCGTAGCGATAAGACGTGTCAATTTAGATTGCTACATATTAGTTAGTCTTCAATATGAACGTAGTGTTGCTGTTTCTTTATTGGATCACTGTAAATTATTTACAATATTCACCACAATGGCGTCGCCGTAAAGAAGAAGGCAGCACGGAAAGTGTATTATTTCTTTATTGGATCACTGTAAATTATTTACAATATTTACCACAATGGCGTCGCCGTAAAGAAGAAGGCAGCACGGAAAGTGTATTATTTCTTTATTGGATCACTGTAAATTATTTACAATATTTACCACAATGGCGTCGCCGTAAAGAAGAAGGCAGCACGGAAAGTGTATTATTTCTTTATTGGATCACTGTAAATTATTTACAATATTTACCACAATGGCGTCGCCGTAAAGAAGAAGGCAGCACGGAAAGTGTATTATTTCTTTATTGGATCACTGTAAATTATTTACAATATTTACCACAATGGCGTCGCCGTAAAGAAGAAGGCAGCACGGAAAGTGTATTATTTCTTTCTTATTGTATTCTCTTACTCGACATTCCGTGAGATGAATTCATGACAGTTTTTCGTGAAGTCTTTTGTTTGAGTAAATGAATACTGTGCAAAGTTGAACACAGAGGTCCCAGCTTCTCGTTCCTAACTTCTGCCACCATTTCATCAAACAGTTTCGTGTTGTGATAGTACAAATATATTGTCACGGTACGTATAAACGTTCAAACTGCCACTGTCGAGCAATAACAAGAACTGGAATTCATTGACCATGGTCAGGCCCAGAAGCTGGTAAATATCGGAAGATCCCATGGTTCCTTGAAACCGAGTGATTTGATGGAAATAACTGGTATGAGTTTGTCAAGGGGGATTTTAGCCTTCCTGCAAGTTTCCTGGGATGGTATCGCCTTTGTGTAAACTTACTATGAAATGGGTCCGTCCAGTAGAAAGAAAGAGAATAAAACAATAATTGCAGTAGAAGGACGTCTGGGTGTAGACTGCTGTTATTATTCTAGTCAGCCCAGTAGAAAGAGAGAGAATAAAACAATAATTGCAGTCTGAGGACGTCTGGCTGTAGACTGCAGTTATTATTCTAGTCAGTCCAGTAGAAAGAGAGAGAATAAAACAATAATTGCAGTCTGAGGACGTCTGGCTGTAGACTGCAGTTATTATTCTAGTCAGTCCAGTAGAAAGAGAGAGAATAAAACAATAATTGCAGTCTGAGGACGTCTGGCTGTAGACTGCAGTTATTATTCTAGTCAGTCCAGTAGAAAGAGAGAGAATAAAACAATAATTGCAGTCTGAGGACGTCTGGCTGTAGACTGCAGTTATTATTCTAGTCAGTCCAATAGAAAGAGAGAGAATAAAACAATAATTGCAGTCTGAGGACGTCTGGCTGTAGACTGCAGTTATTATTCCAGTCAGTCCAGTAGAAAGGAAGAGGATAAAACAATAATTGCAGTCTGAGGACGTCTGGCTGTAGACTGCTGTTATTATTTTAGTCAGTCCAGTAGAAAGGAAGAGGATAAAACAATAATTGCAGTAGAAGGACGTCTGGCTGTAGACTGCAGTTATTATTCTAGTCAGTCCAATAGAAAGAGAGAGAATAAAACAATAATTGCAGTCTGTGGACGTCTGGCTGTAGACTGCAGTTATTATTCTAGTCAGCCCAGTAGAAAGAGAGAGAATAAAATAATAATTGCAGTAGAAGGACGTCTGGCTGTAGACTGCAGTTATTATTCTAGTCAGTCCAGTAGAAAGGAAGAGGATAAAACAATAATTGCAGTCTGAGGACGTCTGGCTGTAGACTGCAGTTATTATTCTAGTCAGTCCAATAGAAAGAGAGAGAATAAAACAATAATTGCAGTCTGTGGACGTCTGGCTGTAGACTGCAGTTATTATTTTAGTCAGTCCAGTAGAAAGGAAGAGGATAAAACAATAATTGCAGTCTGAGGACGTCTGGCTGTAGACTGCAGTTATTATTCTAGTCAGTCCAATAGAAAGAGAGAGAATAAAACAATAATTGCAGTCTGTGGACGTCTGGCTGTAGACTGCAGTTATTATTCTAGTCAGTCCAATAGAAAGAGAGAGAATAAAACAATAATTGCAGTCTGTGGACGTCTGGCTGTAGACTGCAGTTATTATTCTAGTCAGTCCAGTAGAAAGGAAGAGGATAAAACAATAATTGCAGTCTGAGGACGTCTGGCTGTAGACTGCAGTTATTATTCTAGTCAGTCCAATAGAAAGAGAGAGAATAAAACAATAATTGCAGTCTGTGGACGTCTGGCTGTAGACTGCAGTTATTATTCTAGTCAGTCCAGTAGAAAGGAAGAGGATAAAACAATAATTGCAGTCTGAGGACGTCTGGCTGTAGACTGCAGTTATTATTCTAGTCAGCCCAGTAGAAAGAGAGAGAATAAAACAATAATTGCAGTCTGTGGACGTCTGGCTGTAGACTGCAGTTATTATTCTAGTCAGTCCAGTAGAAAGAGAGAGAATAAAACAATAATTGCAGTCTGAGGACGTCTGGCTGTAGACTGCAGTTATTATTCTGGTCAGCCCAGTAGAAAGGAAGAGGATAAAATAATAACTGCAGTAGAAGGACGTCTGGCTGTAGACTGCTGTTATTATTCTAGTCAGCCCAGTAGAAAGAGAGAGAATAAAACAATAATTGCAGTAGAAGGAAGTCTGGCTGTAGACTGCAGTTATTATTCTAGTCAGTCCAGTAGAAAGAGAGAGAATAAAACAATAATTGCAGTCTGTGGACGTCTGGCTGTAGACTGCAGTTATTATTCTAGTCAGCCCAGTAGAAAGAGAGAGAATAAAACAATAATTGCAGTCTGAGGACGTCTGGCTGTAGACTGCAGTTATTATTCTAGTCAGTCCAATAGAAAGAGAGAGAATAAAACAATAATTGCAGTCTGAGGACGTCTGGCTGTAGACTGCAGTTATTATTCTAGTCAGTCCAGTAGAAAGGAAGAGGATAAAACAATAATTGCAGTAGAAGGACGTCTGGGTGTAGACTGCAGTTATTATTCTAGTCAGTCCAATAGAAAGAGAGAGAATAAAACAATAATTGCAGTCTGAGGACGTCTGGCTGTAGACTGCAGTTATTATTCTAGTCAGTCCAGTAGAAAGGAAGAGGATAAAACAATAATTGCAGTAGAAGGACGTCTGGGTGTAGACTGCAGTTATTATTTTAGTCAGTCCAGTAGAAAGAGAGAGAATAAAACAATAATTGCAGTCTGAGGACGTCTGGCTGTAGACTGCTGTTATTATTCTAGTCAGTCCAGTAGAAAGAGAGAGAATAAAACAATAATTGCAGTAGAAGGACGTCTGGCTGTAGACTGCTGTTATTATTCTAGTCAGTCCAGCAGAAAGAGAGAGAATAAAACAATAATTGCAGTCTGAGGACGTCTGGCTGTAGACTGCAGTTATTATTCTAGTCAGTCCAATAGAAAGAGAGAGAATAAAACAATAATTGCAGTCTGAGGACGTCTGGCTGTAGACTGCAGTTATTATTCTAGTCAGTCCAATAGAAAGAGAGAGAATAAAACAATAATTGCAGTCTGAGGACGTCTGGCTGTAGACTGCAGTTATTATTCTAGTCAGTCCAATAGAAAGAGAGAGAATAAAACAATAATTGCAGTCTGAGGACGTCTGGCTGTAGACTGCAGTTATTATTCTAGTCAGCCCAGTAGAAAGAGAGAGAATAAAACAATAATTGCAGTCTGTGGACGTCTGGGTGTAGACTGCTGTTATTATTCTAGTCAGTCCAATAGAAAGAGAGAGAATAAAACAATAATTGCAGTCTGAGGACGTCTGGCTGTAGACTGCAGTTATTATTCTAGTCAGCCCAGTAGAAAGAGAGAGAATAAAACAATAATTGCAGTCTGTGGACGTCTGGCTGTAGACTGCAGTTATTATTCTAGTCAGCCCAGTAGAAAGAGAGAGAATAAAACAATAATTGCAGTCTGTGGACGTCTGGCTGTAGACTGCAGTTATTATTCTAGTCAGTCCAGTAGAAAGAGAGAGAATAAAACAATAATTGCAGTCTGAGGACGTCTGGCTGTAGACTGCAGTTATTATTCTAGTCAGCCCAGTAGAAAGAGAGAGAATAAAACAATAATTGCAGTCTGAGGACGTCTGGGTGTAGACTGCAGTTATAATTCTAGTCAGCCCAGTAGAAAGGAAGAGGATAAAACAATAATTGCAGTAGAAGGACGTCTGGCTGTAGACTGCAGTTATTATTCTAGTCAGTCCAGTAGAAAGAGAGAGAATGAAACAATAATTGCAGTCTGTGGACGTCTGGCTGTAGACTGCAGTTATTATTCTAGTCAGCCCAGTAGAAAGAGAGAGAATAAAACAATAATTGCAGTCTGTGGACGTCTGGGTGTAGACTGCAGTTATTATTCTAGTCAGTCCAATAGAAAGAGAGAGAATAAAACAATAATTGCAGTCTGAGGACGTCTGGCTGTAGACTGCAGTTATTATTCTAGTCAGTCCAGTAGAAAGGAAGAGGATAAAACAATAATTGCAGTCTGAGGACGTCTGGCTGTAGACTGCTGTTATTATTCTAGTCAGCCCAGTAGAAAGAGAGAGAATAAAACAATAACTGCAGTCTGAGGACGTCTGGGTGTAGACTGCAGTTATTATTCTAGTCAGCCCAGTAGAAAGGAAGAGGATAAAACAATAATTGCAGTAGAAGGACGTCTGGCTGTAGACTGCAGTTATTATTCTAGTCAGCCCAGTAGAAAGAGAGAGGATAAAATAATAATTGCAGTAGAAGGACGTCTGGGTGTAGACTGCTGTTATTATTCTAGTCAGTCCAGTAGAAAGAGAGAGAATAAAACAATAATTGCAGTCTGAGGACGTCTGGCTGTAGACTGCAGTTATTATTCTAGTCAGCCCAGTAGAAAGAGAGAGGATAAAACAATAATTGCAGTAGAAGGACGTCTGGCTGTAGACTGCAGTTATTATTCTAGTCAGTCCAGTAGAAAGAGAGAGAATAAAACAATAATTGCAGTCTGAGGACGTCTGGCTGTAGACTGCAGTTATTATTCTAGTCAGCCCAGTAGAAAGAGAGAGAATAAAACAATAATTGCAGTCTGAGGACGTCTGGGTGTAGACTGCAGTTATTATTCTAGTCAGTCCAGTAGAAAGAGAGAGAATAAAACAATAATTGCAGTCTGAGGACGTCTGGCTGTAGACTGCAGTTATTATTCTAGTCAGCCCAGTAGAAAGAGAGAGAATAAAACAATAATTGCAGTCTGAGGACGTCTGGCTGTAGACTGCAGTTATTATTCTAGTCAGCCCAGTAGAAAGAAAGAGAATAAAACAATAATTGCAGTCTGAGGACGTCTGGCTGTAGACTGCAGTTATTATTCTAGTCAGTCCAGTAGAAAGAGAGAGAATAAAACAATAATTGCAGTCTGAGGACGTCTGGCTGTAGACTGCAGTTATTATTCTAGTCAGCCCAGTAAAAAGAGAGAGAATAAAACAATAATTGCAGTCTGAGGACGTCTGGCTGTAGACTGCAGTTATTATTCTAGTCAGCCCAGAAGAAAGAGAGAGAATAAAACAATAATTGCAGTCTGAGGACGTCTGGCTGTAGACTGCAGTTATTATTCTAGTCAGCCCAGTAGAAAGAGAGAGAATAAAACAATAATTGCAGTAGAAGGACGTCTGGCTGTAGACTGCAGTTATTATTCTAGTCAGCCCAGTAGAAAGAGAGAGAATAAAACAATAATTGCAGTCTGTGGACGTCTGGGTGTAGACTGCTGTTATTATTCTAGTCAGCCCAGTAGAAAGAGAGAGAATAAAACAATAATTGCAGTCTGAGGACGTCTGGCTGTAGACTGCAGTTATTATTCTAGTCAGCCCAGTAGAAAGAGAGAGAATAAAACAATAATTGCAGTCTGAGGACGTCTGGCTGTAGACTGCAGTTATTATTCTAGTCAGCCCAGTAGAAAGAGAGAGGATAAAACAATAATTGCAGTCTGAGGACGTCTGGCTGTAGACTGCAGTTATTATTCTAGTCAGCCCAGTAGAAAGAGAAAGAATAAAATAATAATTGCAGTAGAAGGACGTCTGGCTGTAGACTGCAGTTATTATTCTAGTCAGTCCAGTAGAAAGAGAGAGGATAAAACAATAATTGCAGTCTGAGGACGTCTGGCTGTAGACTGCAGTTATTATTCAGTCCAATAGAAAGAGAGAGAATAAAACAATAATTGCAGTCTGAGGACGTCTGGGTGTAGACTGCTGTTATTATTTTAGTCAGTCCAGTAGAAAGGAAGAGGATAAAATAATAATTGCAGTCTGAGGACGTCTGGCTGTAGACTGCAGTTATTATTCTAGTCAGTCCAATAGAAAGAGAGAGGATAAAACAATAATTGCAGTCTGTGGACGTCTGGCTGTAGACTGCAGTTATTATTCTAGTCAGTCCAGTAGAAAGAGAGAGGATAAAACAATAATTGCAGTCTGAGGACGTCTGGCTGTAGACTGCAGTTACTATTCTAGTCAGTCCAATAGAAAGAGAGAGAATAAAACAATAATTGCAGTCTGAGGACGTCTGGGTGTAGACTGCTGTTATTATTCTAGTCAGTCCAATAGAAAGAGAGAGAATAAAACAATAATTGCAGTCTGAGGACGTCTGGCTGTAGACTGCTGTTATTATTTTAGTCAGTCCAGTAGAAAGGAAGAGGATAAAACAATAATTGCAGTCTGAGGACGTCTGGCTGTAGACTGCAGTTATTATTCTAGTCAGTCCAGTAGAAAGAGAGAGGATAAAACAATAATTGCAGTCTGAGGACGTCTGGCTGTAGACTGCAGTTATTATTCTAGTCAGTCCAATAGAAAGAGAGAGAATAAAACAATAATTGCAGTCTGAGGACGTCTGGGTGTAGACTGCTGTTATTATTCTAGTCAGTCCAATAGAAAGAGAGAGAATAAAACAATAATTGCAGTCTGAGGACGTCTGGGTGTAGACTGCTGTTATTATTTTAGTCAGTCCAGTAGAAAGGAAGAGGATAAAACAATAATTGCAGTCTGAGGACGTCTGGGTGTAGACTGCTTTTATTATTCTAGTCAGTCCAATAGAAAGAGAGAGAATAAAACAATAATTGCAGTCTGTGGACGTCTGGCTGTAGACTGCAGTTATTATTCTAGTCAGTCCAGTAGAAAGAGAGAGGATAAAACAATAATTGCAGTCTGAGGACGTCTGGCTGTAGACTGCAGTTATTATTCTAGTCAGTCCAATAGAAAGAGAGAGAATAAAACAATAATTGCAGTCTGAGGACGTCTGGGTGTAGACTGCTGTTATTATTTTAGTCAGTCCAGTAGAAAGGAAGAGGATAAAATAATAATTGCAGTAGAAGGACGTCTGGGTGTAGACTGCAGTTATTATTCTAGTCAGTCCAATAGAAAGAGAGAGGATAAAACAATAATTGCAGTCTGTGGACGTCTGGCTGTAGACTGCAGTTATTATTCTAGTCAGCCCAGTAGAAAGGAAGAGGATAAAACAATAATTGCAGTCTGAGGACGTCTGACTGTAGACTGCAGTTATTATTCTAGTCAGTCCAGTAGAAAGAGAGAGAATAAAACAATAATTGCAGTCTGAGGACGTCTGGGTGTAGACTGCTGTTATTATTCTAGTCAGTCCAGTAGAAAGAGAGAGAATAAAACAATAATTGCAGTCTGAGGACGTCTGGCTGTAGACTGCAGTTATTATTCTAGTCAGCCCAGTAGAAAGAGAGAGAATAAAACAATAATTGCAGTAGAATGACGTCTGGCTGTAGACTGCAGTTATTATTCTAGTCAGCCCAGTAGAAAGAGAGAGAATAAAACAATAATTGCAGTCTGTGGACGTCTGGGTGTAGACTGCTGTTATTATTCTAGTCAGCCCAGTAGAAAGAGAGAGAGAATAAAACAATAATTGCAGTCTGAGGACGTCTGGCTGTAGTCTGCAGTTATTATTCTAGTCAGCCCAGTAGAAAGAGAGAGAATAAAACAATAATTGCAGTCTGAGGATGTCTGGCTGTAGACTGCAGTTATTATTCTAGTCAGCCCAGTAGAAAGAGAGAGGATAAAACAATAATTGCAGTCTGAGGACGTCTGGCTGTAGACTGCAGTTACTATTCTAGTCAGTCCAATAGAAAGAGAGAGAATAAAACAATAATTGCAGTCTGAAGACGTCTGGGTGTAGACTGCTGTTATTATTCTAGTCAGTCCAATAGAAAGAGAGAGAATAAAACAATAATTGCAGTCTGAGGACGTCTGGCTGTAAACTGCTGTTATTATTTTAGTCAGTCCAGTAGAAAGGCAGAGGATAAAACAATAATTGCAGTCTGAGGACGTCTGGCTGTAGACTGCAGTTATTATTCTAGTCAGTCCAGTAGAAAGAGAGAGGATAAAACAATAATTGCAGTCTGAGGACGTCTGGCTGTGGACTGCAGTTATTATTCTAGTCAGTCCAATAGAAAGAGAGAGAATAAAACAATAATTGCAGTCTGAGGACGTCTGGGTGTAGACTGCTGTTATTATTCTAGTCAGTCCAATAGAAAGAGAGAGAATAAAACAATAATTGCAGTCTGAGGACGTCTGGGTGTAGACTGCTGTTATTATTTTAGTCAGTCCAGTAGAAAGAGAGAGAATAAAACAATAATTGCAGTCTGAGGACGTCTGGCTGTAGACTGCAGTTATTATTCTAGTCAGCCCAGTAGAAAGAGAGAGAATAAAACAATAATTGCAGTCTGAGGACGTCTGGGTGTAGACTGCAGTTATAATTCTAGTCAGCCCAGTAGAAAGGAAGAGGATAAAACAATAATTGCAGTAGAAGGACGTCTGGCTGTAGACTGCAGTTATTATTCTAGTCAGTCCAGTAGAAAGAGAGAGAATGAAACAATAATTGCAGTCTGTGGACGTCTGGCTGTAGACTGCAGTTATTATTCTAGTCAGCCCAGTAGAAAGAGAGAGAATAAAACAATAATTGCAGTCTGTGGACGTCTGGGTGTAGACTGCAGTTATTATTCTAGTCAGTCCAATAGAAAGAGAGAGAATAAAACAATAATTGCAGTCTGAGGACGTCTGGCTGTAGACTGCAGTTATTATTCTAGTCAGTCCAGTAGAAAGGAAGAGGATAAAACAATAATTGCAGTCTGAGGACGTCTGGCTGTAGACTGCTGTTATTATTCTAGTCAGCCCAGTAGAAAGAGAGAGAATAAAACAATAACTGCAGTCTGAGGACGTCTGGGTGTAGACTGCAGTTATTATTCTAGTCAGCCCAGTAGAAAGGAAGAGGATAAAACAATAATTGCAGTAGAAGGACGTCTGGCTGTAGACTGCAGTTATTATTCTAGTCAGCCCAGTAGAAAGAGAGAGGATAAAATAATAATTGCAGTAGAAGGACGTCTGGGTGTAGACTGCTGTTATTATTCTAGTCAGTCCAGTAGAAAGAGAGAGAATAAAACAATAATTGCAGTCTGAGGACGTCTGGCTGTAGACTGCAGTTATTATTCTAGTCAGCCCAGTAGAAAGAGAGAGGATAAAACAATAATTGCAGTAGAAGGACGTCTGGCTGTAGACTGCAGTTATTATTCTAGTCAGTCCAGTAGAAAGAGAGAGAATAAAACAATAATTGCAGTCTGAGGACGTCTGGCTGTAGACTGCAGTTATTATTCTAGTCAGCCCAGTAGAAAGAGAGAGAATAAAACAATAATTGCAGTCTGAGGACGTCTGGGTGTAGACTGCAGTTATTATTCTAGTCAGTCCAGTAGAAAGAGAGAGAATAAAACAATAATTGCAGTCTGAGGACGTCTGGCTGTAGACTGCAGTTATTATTCTAGTCAGCCCAGTAGAAAGAGAGAGAATAAAACAATAATTGCAGTCTGAGGACGTCTGGCTGTAGACTGCAGTTATTATTCTAGTCAGCCCAGTAGAAAGAAAGAGAATAAAACAATAATTGCAGTCTGAGGACGTCTGGCTGTAGACTGCAGTTATTATTCTAGTCAGTCCAGTAGAAAGAGAGAGAATAAAACAATAATTGCAGTCTGAGGACGTCTGGCTGTAGACTGCAGTTATTATTCTAGTCAGCCCAGTAAAAAGAGAGAGAATAAAACAATAATTGCAGTCTGAGGACGTCTGGCTGTAGACTGCAGTTATTATTCTAGTCAGCCCAGAAGAAAGAGAGAGAATAAAACAATAATTGCAGTCTGAGGACGTCTGGCTGTAGACTGCAGTTATTATTCTAGTCAGCCCAGTAGAAAGAGAGAGAATAAAACAATAATTGCAGTAGAAGGACGTCTGGCTGTAGACTGCAGTTATTATTCTAGTCAGCCCAGTAGAAAGAGAGAGAATAAAACAATAATTGCAGTCTGTGGACGTCTGGGTGTAGACTGCTGTTATTATTCTAGTCAGCCCAGTAGAAAGAGAGAGAATAAAACAATAATTGCAGTCTGAGGACGTCTGGCTGTAGACTGCAGTTATTATTCTAGTCAGCCCAGTAGAAAGAGAGAGAATAAAACAATAATTGCAGTCTGAGGACGTCTGGCTGTAGACTGCAGTTATTATTCTAGTCAGCCCAGTAGAAAGAGAGAGGATAAAACAATAATTGCAGTCTGAGGACGTCTGGCTGTAGACTGCAGTTATTATTCTAGTCAGCCCAGTAGAAAGAGAAAGAATAAAATAATAATTGCAGTAGAAGGACGTCTGGCTGTAGACTGCAGTTATTATTCTAGTCAGTCCAGTAGAAAGAGAGAGGATAAAACAATAATTGCAGTCTGAGGACGTCTGGCTGTAGACTGCAGTTATTATTCAGTCCAATAGAAAGAGAGAGAATAAAACAATAATTGCAGTCTGAGGACGTCTGGGTGTAGACTGCTGTTATTATTTTAGTCAGTCCAGTAGAAAGGAAGAGGATAAAATAATAATTGCAGTCTGAGGACGTCTGGCTGTAGACTGCAGTTATTATTCTAGTCAGTCCAATAGAAAGAGAGAGGATAAAACAATAATTGCAGTCTGTGGACGTCTGGCTGTAGACTGCAGTTATTATTCTAGTCAGTCCAGTAGAAAGAGAGAGGATAAAACAATAATTGCAGTCTGAGGACGTCTGGCTGTAGACTGCAGTTACTATTCTAGTCAGTCCAATAGAAAGAGAGAGAATAAAACAATAATTGCAGTCTGAGGACGTCTGGGTGTAGACTGCTGTTATTATTCTAGTCAGTCCAATAGAAAGAGAGAGAATAAAACAATAATTGCAGTCTGAGGACGTCTGGCTGTAGACTGCTGTTATTATTTTAGTCAGTCCAGTAGAAAGGAAGAGGATAAAACAATAATTGCAGTCTGAGGACGTCTGGCTGTAGACTGCAGTTATTATTCTAGTCAGTCCAGTAGAAAGAGAGAGGATAAAACAATAATTGCAGTCTGAGGACGTCTGGCTGTAGACTGCAGTTATTATTCTAGTCAGTCCAATAGAAAGAGAGAGAATAAAACAATAATTGCAGTCTGAGGACGTCTGGGTGTAGACTGCTGTTATTATTCTAGTCAGTCCAATAGAAAGAGAGAGAATAAAACAATAATTGCAGTCTGAGGACGTCTGGGTGTAGACTGCTGTTATTATTTTAGTCAGTCCAGTAGAAAGGAAGAGGATAAAACAATAATTGCAGTCTGAGGACGTCTGGGTGTAGACTGCTTTTATTATTCTAGTCAGTCCAATAGAAAGAGAGAGAATAAAACAATAATTGCAGTCTGTGGACGTCTGGCTGTAGACTGCAGTTATTATTCTAGTCAGTCCAGTAGAAAGAGAGAGGATAAAACAATAATTGCAGTCTGAGGACGTCTGGCTGTAGACTGCAGTTATTATTCTAGTCAGTCCAATAGAAAGAGAGAGAATAAAACAATAATTGCAGTCTGAGGACGTCTGGGTGTAGACTGCTGTTATTATTTTAGTCAGTCCAGTAGAAAGGAAGAGGATAAAATAATAATTGCAGTAGAAGGACGTCTGGGTGTAGACTGCAGTTATTATTCTAGTCAGTCCAATAGAAAGAGAGAGGATAAAACAATAATTGCAGTCTGTGGACGTCTGGCTGTAGACTGCAGTTATTATTCTAGTCAGCCCAGTAGAAAGGAAGAGGATAAAACAATAATTGCAGTCTGAGGACGTCTGACTGTAGACTGCAGTTATTATTCTAGTCAGTCCAGTAGAAAGAGAGAGAATAAAACAATAATTGCAGTCTGAGGACGTCTGGGTGTAGACTGCTGTTATTATTCTAGTCAGTCCAGTAGAAAGAGAGAGAATAAAACAATAATTGCAGTCTGAGGACGTCTGGCTGTAGACTGCAGTTATTATTCTAGTCAGCCCAGTAGAAAGAGAGAGAATAAAACAATAATTGCAGTAGAATGACGTCTGGCTGTAGACTGCAGTTATTATTCTAGTCAGCCCAGTAGAAAGAGAGAGAATAAAACAATAATTGCAGTCTGTGGACGTCTGGGTGTAGACTGCTGTTATTATTCTAGTCAGCCCAGTAGAAAGAGAGAGAGAATAAAACAATAATTGCAGTCTGAGGACGTCTGGCTGTAGTCTGCAGTTATTATTCTAGTCAGCCCAGTAGAAAGAGAGAGAATAAAACAATAATTGCAGTCTGAGGATGTCTGGCTGTAGACTGCAGTTATTATTCTAGTCAGCCCAGTAGAAAGAGAGAGGATAAAACAATAATTGCAGTCTGAGGACGTCTGGCTGTAGACTGCAGTTACTATTCTAGTCAGTCCAATAGAAAGAGAGAGAATAAAACAATAATTGCAGTCTGAAGACGTCTGGGTGTAGACTGCTGTTATTATTCTAGTCAGTCCAATAGAAAGAGAGAGAATAAAACAATAATTGCAGTCTGAGGACGTCTGGCTGTAAACTGCTGTTATTATTTTAGTCAGTCCAGTAGAAAGGCAGAGGATAAAACAATAATTGCAGTCTGAGGACGTCTGGCTGTAGACTGCAGTTATTATTCTAGTCAGTCCAGTAGAAAGAGAGAGGATAAAACAATAATTGCAGTCTGAGGACGTCTGGCTGTGGACTGCAGTTATTATTCTAGTCAGTCCAATAGAAAGAGAGAGAATAAAACAATAATTGCAGTCTGAGGACGTCTGGGTGTAGACTGCTGTTATTATTCTAGTCAGTCCAATAGAAAGAGAGAGAATAAAACAATAATTGCAGTCTGAGGACGTCTGGGTGTAGACTGTTGTTATTATTTTAGTCAGTCCAGTAGAAAGGAAGAGGATAAAACAATAATTGCAGTCTGAGGACGTCTGGGTGTAGACTGCTGTTATTATTCTAGTCAGTCCAATAGAAAGAGAGAGAATAAAACAATAATTGCAGTCTGTGGACGTCTTGCTGTAGACTGCAGTTATTATTCTAGTCAGTCCAGTAGAAAGAGAGAGGATAAAACAATAATTGCAGTCTGAGGACGTCTGGCTGTAGACTGCAGTTATTATTCTAGTCAGTCCAATAGAAAGAGAGAGAATAAAACAATAATTGCAGTCTGAGGACGTCTGGGTGTAGACTGCTGTTATTATTTTAGTCAGTCCAGTAGAAAGGAAGAGGATAAAATAATAATTGCAGTAGAAGGACGTCTGGGTGTAGACTGCAGTTATTATTCTAGTCAGTCCAATAGAAAGAGAGAGGATAAAACAATAATTGCAGTCTGAGGACGTCTGGCTGTAGACTGCAGTTATTATTCTAGTCAGCCCAGTAGAAAGGAAGAGGATAAAACAATAATTGCAGTCTGAGGACGTCTGGCTGTAGACTGCAGTTATTATTCTAGTCAGTCCAATAGAAAGAGAGAGAATAAAACAATAATTGCAGTCTGTGGACGTCTGGCTGTAGACTGCAGTTATTATTCTAGTCAGTCCACTAGAAAGAAAGAGGATAAAATAATAATTGCAGTAGAAGGACGTCTGGCTGTAGACTGCAGTTATTATTCTAGTCAGCCCAGTAGAAAGGAAGAGGATAAAATAATAATTGCAGTAGAAGGACGTCTGGCTGTAGACTGCTGTTATTATTCTAGTCAGCCCAGTAGAAAGAGAGAGAATAAAACAATAATTGCAGTAGAAGGACGTCTGGCTGTAGACTGCAGTTATTATTCTAGTCAGTCCAGTAGAAAGGAAGAGGATAAAATAATAATTGCAGTAGAAGGACGTCTGGCTGTAGACTGCAGTTATTATTCTAGTCAGCCCAGTAGAAAGGAAGAGGATAAAACAATAATTGCAGTAGAAGGACGTCTGGCTGTAGACCGCTGTTATTATTCTAGTCAGCCCAGTAGAAAGAGAGAGAATAAAACAATAATTGCAGTAGAAGAACGTCTGGGTGTAGACTGCAGTTATTATTCTAGTCAGTCCAATAGAAAGAGAGAGAATAAAACAATAATTGCAGTCTGAGGACGTCTGGCTGTAGACTGCAGTTATTATTCTAGTCAGCCCAGTAGAAAGAGAGAGAATAAAACAATAATTGCAGTCTGTGGACGTCTGGGTGTAGACTGCTGTTATTATTCTAGTCAGCCCAGTAGAAAGAGAGAGAATAAAACAATAATTGCAGTAGAAGGACGTCGGGGTATAGACTGCAGTTATTATTCTAGTCAGTCCAATAGAAAGAGAGAGAATAAAACAATAATTGCAGTCTGAGGACGTCTGGCTGTAGACTGCAGTTATTATTCTTATCAGCCCAGTAGAAAGAGAGAGAATAAAACAATAATTGCAGTCTGTGGACGTCTGGGTGTAGACTGCTGTTATTATTCTAGTCAGTCCAGTAGAAAGAGAGAGAATAAAACAATAATTGCAGTCTGTGGACGTCTGGGTGTAGACTGCTGTTATTATTCTAGTCAGCCCAGTAGAAAGAGAGAGAATAAAACAATAATTGCAGTCTGTGGACGTCTGGGTGTAGACTGCTGTTATTATTGTAGTCAGCCCAGTAGAAAGAGAGAGAATAAAACAATAATTGCAGTCTGTGGACGTCTGGGTGTAGACTGCTGTTATTATTGTAGTCAGCCCAATAGAAAGAGAGAGAATAAAACAATAATTGCAGTCTGTGGACGTCTGGGTGTAGACTGCTGTTATTATTGTAGTCAGCCCAGTAGAAAGAGAGAGAATAAAACAATAATTGCAGTCTGTGGACGTCTGGGTGTAGACTGCTGTTATTATTGTAGTCAGCCCAGTAGAAAGAGAGAGAATAAAACAATAATTGCAGTCTGTGGACGTCTGGGTGTAGACTGCTGTTATTATTGTAGTCAGCCCAATAGAAAGAGAGAGAATAAAACAATAATTGCAGTCTGAGGACGTCTGGCTGTAGACTGCAGTTATTATTCTAGTCAGCCCAGTAGAAAGAGAGAGAATAAAACAATAATTGCAGTCTGTGGACGTCTGGGTGTAGACTGCTGTTATTATTGTAGTCAGCCCAGTAGAAAGAGAGAGAATAAAACAATAATTGCAGTCTGTGGACGTCTGGGTGTAGACTGCTGTTATTATTCTAGTCAGCCCAGTAGAAAGAGAGAGAATAAAACAATAATTGCAGTCTGTGGACGTCTGGGTGTAGACTGCTGTTATTATTCTAGTCAGCCCAGTAGAAAGAGAGAGAATAAAACAATAATTGCAGTCTGTGGACGTCTGGGTGTAGACTGCTGTTATTATTCTAGTCAGCCCAGTAGAAAGAGAGAGAATAAAACAATAATTGCAGTCTGTGGACGTCTGGGTGTAGACTGCTGTTATTATTCTAGTCAGCCCAGTAGAAAGAGAGAGAATAAAACAATAATTGCAGTCTGTGGACGTCTGGGTGTAGACTGCTGTTATTATTCTAGTCAGCCCAGTAGAAAGAGAGAGAATAAAACAATAATTGCAGTCTGTGGACGTCTGGGTGTAGACTGCTGTTATTATTCTAGTCAGCCCAGTAGAAAGAGAGAGAATAAAACAATAATTGCAGTCTGTGGACGTCTGGGTGTAGACTGCTGTTATTATTCTAGTCAGCCCAGTAGAAAGAAAGAGAATAAAACAATAATTGCAGTCTGAGGACGTCTGGCTGTAGACTGCAGTTATTATTCTAGTCAGCCCAGTGAAAGGAAGAGGATAAAACAATAATTGCAGTAGAAGGACGTCTGGGTGTAGACTGCAGTTATTATTCTAGTCAGCCCAGTAGAAAGAGAGAGAATAAAACAATAATTGCAGTCTGAGGACGTCTGGCTGTAGACTGCAGTTATTATTCTAGTCAGTCCAGTAGAAAGAGAGAGAATAAAACAATAATTGCAGTCTGTGGACGTCTGGCTGTAGACTGCAGTTATTATTCTAGTCAGTCCAGTAGAAAGGAAGAGGATAAAACAATAATTGCAGTCTGTGGACGTCTGGCTGTAGACTGCAGTTATTATTCTAGTCAGTCCAGTAGAAAGAGAGAGAATAAAACAATAATTGCAGTCTGAGGACGTCTGGCTGTAGACTGCAGTTATTATTCTAGTCAGTCCAGTAGAAAGAGAGAGAATAAAACAATAATTGCAGTCTGAGGACGTCTGGCTGTAGACTGCAGTTATTATTCTAGTCAGTCCAGTAGAAAGAGAGAGAATAAAACAATAATTGCAGTCTGTGGACGTCTGGGTGTAGACTGCAGTTATTATTCTAGTCAGTCCAATAGAAAGAGAGAGGATAAAACAATAATTGCAGTCTGAGGACGTCTGGCTGTAGACTGCAGTTATTATTCTAGTCAGCCCAATAGAAAGAGAGAGAATAAAACAATAATTGCAGTCTGAGGACGTCTGGCTGTAGACTGCAGTTATTATTCTAGTCAGTCCAATAGAAAGAGAGAGGATAAAACAATAATTGCAGTCTGAGGACGTCTGGCTGTAGACTGCAGTTATTATTCTAGTCAGCCCAATAGAAAGAGAGAGAATAAAACAATAATTGCAGTCTGAGGACGTCTGGCTGTAGACTGCAGTTATTATTCTAGTCAGTCCAGTAGAAAGAGAGAGGATAAAACAATAATTGCAGTCTGAGGACGTCTGGCTGTAGACTGCTGTTATTATTTTAGTCAGTCCAATAGAAAGAGAGAGGATAAAACAATAATTGCAGTCTGTGGACGTCTGGCTGTAGACTGCTGTCATTATTTTATCATCAATGCGCCGTGTATAGACCTCTTATAGTAAGACAAAATGGGAAGAAATTATGCCTTGGACTTACAAATAGGCTATACGAGTTAAAAGGAATGAAAGTTTCCATCATTACATCTTTTGTGGCACAATATATCAAATTGTCCACGCTTCAGCTCATATATACTACAAAACGACAGAACCGATCGTGTTGGCTTTGTCGAGGTTGGATAATAATGAGGCCCCAGAAAAAATATTTTTAAGGCCACACAAAATAAATTAATTGATTCTCAGGCGTTTTTTTTAAATGAGTGCGCGAGGGAGGAAGGGTTTTATTTTTAATTTTTGTTTTGCAAAAAAGTGAGCAAACATGTATTTCAGATGTATGTTTACACAGAAGTATATAAAGTGCATATTTATACAAATAAATTCATTTTTAATCTATTTTAATATGAAAAATAAAACATTCCTCTAATTCAAAGGCCTTTCGATGATCTTCATATTAACGTATTTAGTCTATATGGATTTGCCTCGTTATGGGAGAGTGCCTATAAGAGAGTGGCTAACATATTGGAGATACAACTAAATAAAATAAATATGTACCAATCAAAAACCTCAAATGTTTCTGGTCTCTATGCTGATTGTGGATTGTACTAATGTTTCTCGTCTCCCTGCTGATTGTAGATTGTACTAATGTTTCTGGTCTCTATGCTGATTGTAGGTTGTACTAATGTTTCTGATCATTATACTGATTGTAGATTGTACTAATGTTTCTGATCTCTATGCTGATTGTAGATTGTAGTAATGTTTCTGGTCTCTATGCTGATTGTAGATTGTAGTAATGTTTCTAGTCTCCCTGCTGATTGTAGATTGTACTAATGTTTCTGGTCTCTATGCTGATTGTAGATTGTACTAATGTTTCTCGTCTCTATGCTGATTATAGATTGTACTAATGTTTCTGGTCTCTATGCTGATTGTAGAATGTACTAATGTTTCTGGTCTCTATGCTGATTATAGGTTGTACTAATGTTTCTGGGCTCTATGCTGATTGTAGATTGTAGTAATGTTTCTAGTCTCCGTGCTGATTGTAGATTGTACTAATGTTTCTGGGCTCTATCCTGATTGTAAATTGTACTAATGTTTCTGGTCTCTATGCTGATTGTAGTTTGTACTAATGTTTCTGGTCTCTATGCTGATTGTGGATTGTACTAATGTTTCTGGTCTCTATGCTGATTGTAGATTGTACTAATGTTTCTGGTCCCTATGCTGATTGTAGATTGTACTAATGTTTCTGGTCTCTATGCTGATTGTAGTTTGTATAATGTTTCTGGTCTCTATGTTGATTGTAGATTGTACTTATGTTTCTGGTCTCTATGCTGATTGCAGATTGTTCTAATGTTTCGGGTCTCCATGCTGATTGTAGATTGTACTAATGTTTCTGGTCTCTATGTTGATTGTAGATTGTACTAATGTTTCTGGTCTCCATGCTGATTGTAGATTGTACTAATGTTTCTCGTCTCTATGTTGGTTGCAGATTGTACTAATGTTTCTGGTCTCTATGTTGATTGTAGATTGTACTAATGTTTCTGGTCTCTATGCTGATTGTAGATTGTACTAATGTTTCTCGTCTCTATGTTGGTTGTAGATTGTACTAATGTTTCTCGTCTCTATGTTGATTGTAGATTGTACTAATGTTTCTGGTCTCTATGCTGATTGTAGATTGTACTAATGTTTCTCGTCTCTATGTTGGTTGCAGATTGTACTAATGTTTTTGGTATCTATGCTGATTGTAGATTGTACTAATGTTTCTCGTCTCTATGTTGGTTGTAGATTGTACTAATGTTTCTGGTCTGTATGCTGATTGTAGATTGTACTAATGTTTCTCGTCTCTATGTTGGTTGCAGATTGTACTAATGTTTTTGGTATCTATGCTGATTGTAGATTGTACTAATGTTTCTGGAGCAGCAGGGAGGATCAGCATACCAATTTCGAAAGCTTGAAAAAAATCCACTCGAGCCCATGAACGCCGAGAGCCTATGGGACGGCCCATTACCCTCGCCAGCTCGGGTTCTCTTGTTTTGTGAAGTCTGTCAAAAATATATGCACCCCTCCCTGCTGCTAAGTGTAATCGCAAAAAAAAATAAAGCAAAAGAGGAAAACCTTCCCCATGCTTATGGGCCTTGGCTGGATGTGTAGCTCCGGCAGCCCTCTGACAGCTGCCCTCACACATCCTGGAGTGTCACTTATAGCTGTAACCGCTGGTACATTATATCAAGCACCGGCTGATACAATCTAGCAGTATCCGCTGACCCCAGGCAGTGGGTCGAAGCATGTGGCCCTTCGGTCTCGCTGCTCTAGACCTGAGCTATTCTGGTCCACAACTGTGCGTCGGGCACCTGAAGGATTAAACCGCACCACACCTAACGGATTTAACATACACACCAGGGAATGGCCAATTCCGCTAGCGGTAGATACATAGGTTACCCACTCTACCCTGTATTTGTTAAACAAACAATTTGTACTTATATAGGACACTAAAAATCGATTGACACTCTAGGGGTGTCTTGTTGACATACGGACTAAAAATAGCGTGATCTATTTCTTGACAGCATACAGCGCAATCAATAATGATTTACAACCAACCTGTATTAGAAAGACAGTTTTCGGATTTACTTCCATGTTGCTCTGTGGATGTGGTTTGAAGAATGTTGAAGCCCTGGCTTTATTCTTGGATATGTGAAACACATTTGGCCACCAGTTATCTTTCGTGATCTGAAATGTGCAATATCCATCACGGTGAGAACATTTAATCATTAGATTTTATTTTTGTACTCAAAATAGTTTACAGTGTTGTGAAAAAAAAAATGAATTTGTGCTTTAAAATATGATGTTTGTGGAAAGAAAATGGAAATAGCATTGGGAAAGAATAAGAAAGAAATATGCATTGGGGACAGAATAAGAAAGAAAATATGCATTTGTGTTTAGTGTAAGTATATAGTTCAAAAGCTCTTATCTGTGTTAAAATCGGTTCGAATCCCACCTGCGGCAACCGCTTGTGTCCTTGGGCAAGACACTTCACCCCCACTGCCCACGTGGGGGCACGATGACGTTGTGTACTAAGGCGAACTGCACGTCGATGGTGCACCTGTCTTCATCCAATGCTAACCCTGCTTGTGTAGAGTTGGTATGTTGGAAAGCTGACAGTTGCTCGCCGTTGCTCGGTGGTTCTCTCCAGGTACTCCGGCTTCCTCCACCCGTAAAACTGTCACGGCCATGGTTAGCCATTGTGCAGAAATATGTGACCTTAACACCAATAAATAAACAAATAATCTGTGTTAAATTGCACTGTTCAAAAACTGGGTCGATTAATGTTTGTTTTGAGGTGTGTAAGTTATATCTATCTAGTATGATATATATATATACAGTAGTTGCCAAAACAGAATATTATGGGTCGCTTGGTATTACCAACATTAAGTCATTTTATGGAAGGTGCGGCAATCTCGTTCGACCTGGGAAGGGCAGTCGTCTGGCCATTTTGAAGTCTTGTTTTAGACATACATACTATGGATGCCCAGGCATTTAGTTTCAATAGTGGTGCAAAATACAAGACAGGCGGGGGTTTTCTCGTCCACAGACATAGTGAAGCAACTAACAAAACCCAGCACCCGGGTCCGGGCCGCGTCGAACGCATATTTCCAAGAGCATTATCCTGATGTGTTCCAGAGGTACCGGCTGCCACTTGTCGAATCTGACAAGCTAGTACAGACATGGCTTAGCAATCCAATGCAGTTCTGGCAGAACCAGCTAAATTTCGCCATCTGGTGTGCAACGACAGGCTCTGGCGTGTCCATACAAGATCACCTAAGCGCCTCACACCCCCTCATTAAGTCCTTATACGAGTTCCATGAGTACTACCAGGTTCGCAGGATCCTCAGCGAGCTAAAGACTGCACTGCCCCAGGATCAAGCTTGGAATGCGTTCAATAACTCATATGACCGGAGGGCATATGAGCGAATATGTGGTGAGTTTGAAGTATCCCCACACACCAACTGGTGCGTCAAAGTCCCAAACCATGGCATGGGGCGGGTGTACATCTACTGGACAAACCTTGGCCCTCACCCCTTAGCTGACCCTGACTACGACCCTACTAGCATGTCATTCACACCGGACAACCAACGAGTTCGTCCACGCCGATTTCATCAAACAAGATGCCCCAAACGCAGATAGCGCGTGAAACACATTCATACTCGATAAATATCAGGGGTTTACGCGGCCCGGCGTTGAACGCCTAAACGACAGCACCAGGACCTACGTGTGGGCAGTCTTGGGGCACAGGCCCAGACACGGACACGCATTATCGCCGATGCACAACATCAAGGAACGGCCTTCGGTGCGTAGAAGCAGTTCCTTTCAAACGTTGAGGATGCCATCTCATCCCCAGTGGACCTCTCTTCAGCAATCAAGCGTTATCAAGATGTATTGCGGTACGCTGGCTCTAAGGACAACTTTGTCTTAAGGATCGGACTCCACATGGCCCCAAGTGATATGCTGCTCCGTTTAGGTCATGTGGTGGGGTATAACAACGAGATTGTTATCGCCACCACAACCCAGATCCTGGGTGTGAATACGGATATAAACACAACACCCACCTCACCACCGACGCTCACACACGAGATGGGGCTAGTCAAGCCGCAAGCGTTCAAAAAGGAACGAGACAAGCCGGTCGAGCTTCAAGCTACAGGGAGCAAGGAACTGTCAAAAACACGCCAGCATAAGGAAAAAATAGATACCCTCGTCGTGGGTGGGGTCGCGGTCGGGCTACTGGCACTATGGTTACTTCGTTAACCAGTCGCGAGCGGCAACGAGAAGCAGCCCTCCAAGAGCAAGGACAGCAGCCCATACATTTCCAATCAACCAGCCCGTAACCTTTGCGAGTTGGTTTAATACCCACGAAACGACAGAGCCTATAATTCCAGGTAGTGCAGCCGCAACCTTCCCCGCCAGCTTGGCTAGGATACGCCCAAGGCCCTGTAGGTGTTTTTTCACCTACTCTTTGAGGCCGCCCTTATCCGATGGTGGTGGAGCGGGGGGACTTCCAGCCTCGCCGGTCAGCGCAAGTACTAGGATCGAGATTGCCATCCCAATCGCTGTGAGGATAGATTCGATCGTAACCTCTTGTTCCCGGAAGAGGGTGCGAATGCGCTCAGCGAGTGTCGTGTCCTCTTTGAGGATCCGATTGATCGTCTCTCTGATTCGATTGATTTGGGATCAGTGAGCTTCTCTATTCGTTGCGGCCGCCTCCAGGCTTGAAGCTCGTTCATCTTCCAGGTTACGCAGATGTTCTGCAATTCGGCGCTTGATAGATTCATTAACGCCTCCAGTGTCCAGTTTGCGCTTTTCCGAAGCGATGTGCTCATCAAGTTCGGACAGTTTAGCCAAGTTGTTTATCACCCACCACGGGTTGTCTGCATTGCCCTGTCGAGTCCGCGGAGCTCTCTGATGCTGTACTCCAATCCCACAGTATCAAGTGGAGGGTCATGTAAGGCCTCCCAACAATTGTTGAGAGAGCAAGGGGTGCTCCTGACCTATTACCAATGTCGAAATCTGGATGGACCTTCAGCCTCAGCAGTCCTTTTTTATCGATCTCAAACTTGGTATAGTCACGTAGAAGGGGCACCATCCCTCTTTCTCAGACATATTCTGGTTGTAGTCATTAACGGTCGTCTCCAACATCTCTTGCTGCAATGAAGGTAGACGATCACCTATCTCCCCGACAGCTCCGTTATTAACAGGGACCCGGGTAAAGCTAGTTTCATCTTCTCCATCACCATGTTCATCAGGATGGTCGAAGCCATCAAAGTCTGCCATTGTATTGAAGGATGAGCGACAGAGTTCAATATAATTCATCATGTCTTCAAGCCAATATGGACGCAAGCTTAACCCACATCGCAGACTACGAATGCCGCTTGGGGTAAAGGGAACCAGGCAATCGGCTGTTATTACGCACAATCCCAGTACGATTGACCAGAACCAATCGCTCAATGTCCGATTTCCGAATCTTGGGGAATACCATCTTATTACACCGGGTACTGTACGCCTTGCCTTTACAGTCACCGTGAACTCAACAGATGACAACAGGTCAGTTGTTCAGAATCTTGGCCGTGCCATCATCAAGAAAATGGCAATCACGATCAGCGGAAACGAGGTGATGTCGGTCGACGATGCAGACGTGTACCACTGCTAACTTGACCTCTGGAAGACAGCTTCCGAACGCAACAACGCGCACTACCAGGGTATTGATACATCCGCGAAAAGAAATCCTACCAAGTTGCGGTTCGGCGCAGGAGACAAGGATGACTCTGTTGGTGCAGACAAGGCTATGTCTATGTCTGATGTCTATGGCAACCGTTTCTGTATCCCGCTGGATTTTGAACTCCTTGAGGCTGATATGCCTTTCTACCAGAGTGTACTTGGGAGTCGGCTCGAGTACGAGCTTACATTCAATGATTACAGCCGGGTGGTCCAGACTTCAGGAGATGTCGATACCAGTTACACCATTGATAATATTAGCCTGGAATACGAGATGGTCACCCAACATGAACTTGCTCGCATGGTCCACAACCAGTATTCTGGTTGTCTCGCCATCCTCTACGACCGCGTCCTTCGCAAAATGATAAAAGATAAAAGCGACACACTGTGGAATATCAATATCAATGTGGCGGCGTGGAGCACAAAAGGGATTCTGATGCTTTTCTAGGATCCTGCTATAACTGGTGCTGCTTTCGCCAGGAAGCCTGAGGCCTTTTATAATCAAAAGATCACCAAAGTTGAGGTTATCATCGGGGGAGTGCCCAACCAGCTGTTCTCCCAGGGATTGCGTGCCTACCAGCAATGGGATGAGGCCACTCGGCACTTTGGAGCTTGTCCCAGCAGCAAAACGATATCCCGAGGTGGCCCTGGTTGCAAAGGAACTATCTCTGGGTGATGTCACACTGGGCGAGTTCTTGACCCGCAAGTATGCTCCATGGCTTGACCTGCGGACCAAGGATGAAGGCGAGCTACACGGCAGTGGCCGGTGGATAGGAAACCGCCAGTGAAGGTATCACTATCCAGATCACAAAGACAGCAAGGACAAGTGACACATTGAACATATACCTGTACGTTCTCATGGATGCGCAGCTTAACATTAAACATGGTCAGTTTACCATTATTTGCGGTCAAACAGGCTGTGGCAAGACAGTTTTCGCTCTGAACCTGCTGGGTGGTCCTTACCGGGGCGTATTTCAGCACATTGTGGTCCTCTGTCCTACAATAAAATACAACAAGACATACCACGACCGTCCATGGATTTGGAAAAACCCGGATCTATACACTGCAAATCCTGGTGAGCGCCTCCATTCATATCTTCGGACCTTCTATCAGCTGTTCCAGGGGGAGTCAACGTTGTACATCATCGACGATTGCTCGGCTACAAAAGCTTTGACGCAAAAGAAAGACATGCTGTCTGAGCTAGCCTTCTCGGGTCGTCATGCGCAGCAGAGCGTTTGGGTGTTTACTCAGAAATATAACTCTGTCTTGAAAGATCTACGCGAGCAGACCCGCTGGGCCTGTCTGTTCTACTGCAAGGACAGAGATAGCTTCGAGGACTGTCTCCGAGAGAATGATGTGATTGGAAGCCGCGAGAAACGTGCAGCAGTTCACCAGGCATTGGCGGATAGTAAGCATGTCGGCTAGTGTTAAAAACAGACCAACCTACCACTTATAAAGTTTTATATTAAACCCAGACGGAGTGCATGTACATATCCACACCATCATGGATTGCGACGAAATCATTAACCAACTGCTGAAAGAGCAAGATACTGCGCCGCAGGCAGTCAATACAGAAGACAAGATGGCAGTGGATCCTGCTTCAGTTGCAGAGCAACATCGAAGGAACAACAGGCCGATGGGGCCAAACGCGAAAGGCTAGCTGCGAGAGCTTCCGGTGGGCAGGCTAAGCAATATATGGGGGAAAACGTCACGGTTGACCAGGTCGACGACATGGCCGATCAGGAAATCGATAAACTCTGCTCGATATGAGGCACGGCTCGGCGCAACAATGACAAAAACTCTGGGGACGGCCGCACTACACCTCTATGCAAGGGTGGTCAGCATGTTACTTTCCATACCCCCGGAGAACCAAGCAAAGCTGGTAGCTGACATTGAGGCAGATCCATTTGTTGGGCACGCGCTAAGCAGTGCCACGTGTTGGACATACCTGCCCTCTTACAATTCAAGACGATCCCATCGACGACAGAGCCAAACATATTGATGGAGCCAGACCTGTCGACAGTTGCTACGCAACAGGTGGAGAGAGTGACAGCTGTGTCAACCACTGAGTCACCTGTTGTTCCCGTACAGAAGCGACAGAAAAACCCTAAAAGTGACCACTGGGAGGGCAGGAGCTGCCGCTCGGAATGCAAAACAACAAAAAGTCTTGGTGGAATTGCGAGAAGAGAAGGCCAATCTCTTGTTAACGTATTGGCCTTCACTGGCAGTAACTACCTCTTCTCCATGTTACGGGATAATTAGGCTGGTGAGGAACGTTCACGACATGACAAAGCTTCTCCATGTTTCGGGATAATGAGGCTGGTGAGGAATAATGAGGCTGGTGAGGAACATTCACGACATGACAAAGCTTCTCCATGTTTCGGGATAATGAGGCTGGTGAGGAACGTGCACGACATGACAAAGCTTCTCCATGTTTCGGGATAATGAGGCTGGTGAGGAACGTTCACGACATGACAAAGCTTCTCCATGTTTCGGGATAATGAGGCTGGTGAGGAACGTGCACGACATGACAAAGCTTCTCCATGTTTCGGGATAATGAGGCTGGTGAGGAATGTTCACGACATGACAAAGCTTCTCCATGTTTCGGGATAATGAGGCTGGTGAGGAACGTTCACGACATGACAAAGCTTCTCCATGTTTCGGGATAATGAGGCTGGTGAGGAACGTTCACGACATGACAAAGCTTCTCCATGTTTCGGGATAATGTGGCTGGTGAGGAACGTTCACGACATGACAAAGCTTCTCCATGTTTCGGGATAATGAGGCTGGTGAGGAACGTTCACGACATGACAAAGCTTCTCCATGTTTCGGGATAATGAGGCTGGTGAGGAACGTTCACGACATGACAAAGCTTCTCCATGTTTCGGGATAATGAGGCTGGTGAGGAACGTTCACTACATGACAAAGCTTCTCCATGTTTCGGGATAATGAGGCTGGTGAGGAACGTTCACGACATGACAAAGCTTCTCCATGTTTCGGGATAATGAGGCTGGTGAGGAATGTTCACGACATGACAAAGCTTCTCCATGTTTCGGGATAATGAGGCTGGTGAGGAACGTTCACGACATGACAAAGCTTCTCCATGTTTCGGGATAATGAGGCTGGTGAGGAACGTTCACGACATGACAAAGCTTCTCCATGTTTCGGGATAATGAGGCTGGTGAGGAACGTTCACGACATGACAAAGCTTCTCCATGTTTCGGGATAATGAGGCTGGTGAGGAACGTTCACGACATGACAAAGCCATAGGAAAGCTCCAGACAGCTCAGTCAGCATGGCCCCATAAGAGAACAGAACGCCTCGATTGGATTAACGAAGAACAACATCGCCAAGGTCACGCATTACGCATTACGATGCTGCAATTCGCGAATATGCACGGGTAACTGGGAACAATTTAAACAGTCTTGGTCCAGAGCCGCAACTAGAAGACTTGTACACACCATCAGCTGACCAAAAAGACCGTGGGGTTGCCTTTGTTATCTTGGGGATGGCCGCGACGGGTCTGGTGGCCTACAAACTTGCCAAGTGAATGTGTTTCTTCAGAACTGCAGCTGTGCTGCCCCGCCGTTGTAACGGAGAAAAAAAAACAGTAACGGTGTCTCAAAAAACTGTGTTTTTGTTGCTGCGCCTAGTTACTAATCAATCCTTATTCGCACAGAAAATGCCCACGAGATGCTCAGTAAGCATCTGCGGCAGGCGCGGTGGGCTCTGGTTTCAGTTGGCCAGTGGGTGTCATGGGCTTGCTCTGTCGGGTGAGTTCTTGGCGTATCAGCAGTAACATCTCGTTTTTTGTACCCTGCGAGTTCTCTCGGCGAAAGGTCTTGCGGATATCAAGCCGGAATTGGTTGAATTTATCTTCCTCTGCGAGTATATGATTGAATTCCTCGTCTGATATCTAGCCATCACCAACAGCCTTCGAGTACAGATATCTGCTATGCTCGAAAGTTTTGCCTCCGCTAATGTGGCAATGGTGTTGTGCTTTTTAGCCTTCTTTGTGAGTCTTCGGCTTACAAACTTTCAGAAGACACCTGCCAATCGACAGACACTTGCCGCGGCCTCTAGCGCTATAACCACAGGAACCGCTGCTACGTTGGCCAACAGTCCAATACCACTAACGCCGATTCCTACACCCGCCGCGGACATAACTGTTTCAATGCCATCTGCGATATTAACCCTTCGCTGGTATTTCTTACCGATGGAATACCTGGGGTCTCGTTCGGCCATGAGACGGGCTCTAACATCACCGATCTGCTGGATGCGTAAAGTATTCGCGTCACCGTTTTTGAGGTTTGGATACAGACCCATTGTTATTAGTCATGTTCCATTACCTTGAAATCATCGTCCGCCAGTGTCTGTCTGACTTGAGCTTAGCTGAGCCAATATATAGGGTATTGAGTGTGTCAGTTGGAAAGTCATCATCTGTGACCTTGTGATCAACTCCACTCAACGAGAGCAACACATCTTTGCCACGGATAATGATGACAAGTTCTTTGCCGTTATGTCGCCGACCCCATTTTAGCGAAAGCCCATGTAGCACTGGTACGAAGTCGTTGGCTGGTGGACCCATGACTATCTGTACAATGGTGGTAGTATTCTTGCCAGCAGTAAGACGATCAAACTCCGAAACGAGCTTCATCCTCACGCCTTGTTTTTTTCCTCCGCACCCAGCACATACCCCGCCGCGCTTTCGTGAACGTTAATAGCACCTTTCGGGATGTAAGAAGCCAACACGCGGCCACTGTTCTGGAGTTTACGTACCCTGTGTCCACGGCCCAGTTGGATGTGAGGTTGGATGACCCTGAAGTCAAGTTCCCACCCACTGCGTACAGTGTGCCTATACAGAGACCACTGTCTGGCATCATTCTGGAGGAGTTCGTAGCTCCTCCACGGGGCTGAGCCTTCCAGGTTCAAACCACGCAGCTCGGTAAAGGTAGCTTGTTCCATGGAAACAGCAGATTGGACTTCCGTTCTCTTATATAACTCATTAGAAAGTTGAAATATGTACAGCTTGTCCTTCTCACCGGGTTCTCCAAAGCCCTCCGTATCACCAAGATCAGCCAGCGAAATGGTTGTGCAAGGCAATACATCATGAGCTTCTGGTCCCCCGCTATCCACCATGTCTTTACACAGAAGATATATTTCGAATATGTAATGTTACTGATAGGTGTTGTAATTCAATAGGGCCGCCCCTGCTATCTACAACGCTAACTGCGATATTGCCTATAAGACCTGGGACAAGCCTTTTGTATTGCAAATGAGAGAAAGCTTCTGTTCTGCCACTGGCACATTTTCCATTTTCTACAGGTACTGTTCTGAGTAGTGTGCTGGATAGCCCGTTGAAAACACTGTCCGTGGTGCTGACTTCTGACAGATGAACGAAGAGCTCACGGTGGACCGCAAAACTAGGTAACTCAGCCCCATCATTCTCCCTCCCCCAGGGATTTTGGTTGTTGGAAATCCTAATGTGCGTGCCAGCTTTCCCAGTTTCAGAGATTTATATGTCTTCAGTCGTAGACAATCCGATGGTTTGGGAAGATCCAATACAGCCCCAACTTAACTAAACACCTCGTCATTTAGCTCGCATACACTGTAATAGCCATCTGGGATTGAAACATCTTTCGCTCGTCATCATTCTCAGACACAATGCAAATAGTATTGTTGCGTTTCCGCGAGCTAATGTTGTACCAAAGAGGGTAGTATGTTACTTCAGCAAGCGCACAGTCATATTGCTCTCCAGTGGGGAGCGCCCTTGGTAGGTCCACGGTTTGAATGTCGGATAGTGTCAAGTACATTTATAGTTTTATAATAAGATAAGACTCCTCCAGTATGGGTTAAATTAGTCTGAGTTAACTGAAAACCAGAAACGTTTATAAGAGATAATAACCATAATATTGTCTTCAAGGGTTTTTAATACTGGTAACAAGACCATCATTGTATGTATATATTTCACCGCAAATCGGACGCTAATCTATTTGGCGCCCAGACCACATACCTCTTGCCGATTTGTGTAACAATGGTGATGATCATGCCACCTGGAAGATACTTTTCTTCCATAAGTTGGTAGGTGCCTATGGGCAGGTCTCTCGATTTCAAAGCTACGCTTTTCTTGAAATCTTCTATTGTTGGCCAGCTCATGTCTGTGACTATTGGTTTATGTACTTGTTGGATACTTAACACGTGATAAATCTTCAATTGTGCATATTAGCGGTCCAAAGGATGCCGGTATACCCAAGAATGGACAGCAAGATTGCAACAAAGTTGGCTTCAATCTACTACAGTCCCAAGGAGTACTGGAAGGGACTTGCGGCAATTAAAAACCTGGCTTCCGCAGCCAAAGTCTTTGAAGATGTGGCTCGGGCATGGCTCAAGAAGCAGGCGATCTGGCAGATATACCTGCCCCCTCAGAGACACATTCCGCGACCGATCCACATTTGACGTGTCCGTACCGAATGAAGTCCACCAGGCCGACCTGCTCTTTCTGCCACACGACCGGGTGCTCCGCAAAACGTACAAATACGCGCTCACTGTCGTTGACGTAGCCTCCCGCTTTAAAGGGGTAGAGCCCCTGGCCACGAAAGAGGCAAAGAGATGGCGGGTGCCCTTGAAAGGATTTACAGGCGGAGCCCCCTCAGATGGCCGCAATTGTTACAGGCCGCGAGTTCATGGGAGCAGTGAACCAGCTGCTGGCCAAACACGGAACAGAAGTGCGGGACCAGGGAATTGTGGAGCGTTTCAACCGCACCCTGGCACAGCGACTCTTTAGGCACCAATACGCTCAAGAGATGCGACTTCCACCCGGCAAACGATCAACCGAGTGGGTGGCTCGACTGCCTGCCGTCATTGCGGGTCTGAATGATGAGGTGACTCGCCTAACCGGAAAGAAGCCCTCTGGCGCCATCAAGGCTAAGACTGTAGCACGAAAGTCCTCCTCTGTGGTTGCAGCTCGTCCTGTTGGCATCCGAGAGCAGTAGCTCCCTTCTGGCATGTGTGTTCGCCACCTCTACCAGCCAGACGAACTTGAGGGTGGCCGCCGTCGTGAAACTGACCCTGTGTGGTCCCTCCAGATCTACCAGCTTGGACGCCCGGTCACCAAGCTCGGCGAACCTGTGCTTTATTATTTGTTGGATGGGCCACCCCGTGGGTTTGTCCGAGAGGAGCTCCTCGTGGTGCCCCCTGACACCCAGTTGCCGCCTGATGGGGTTCTTACTCAGTTGTAATTGCAGCACCCCCTCTTTTTCTGTTGCACTCTAGACAAGTCAGTCGTACGTTACCTCTACAGTGTCCCCTGCTATTGTACAGCCGGTCGACAGAGAACTGTGGTGTGTCTTTTGGGGTATACGCCCATATCAACTCGATGTTGCATGTCGTGCAGCGGTTTTTTTTAGCCTCTCTGAGCTGCACGATGTAGTCAACCTTCAGGTTTGACCCATGGAGACATTTGACCCTGTCCTGATGCTTGTATGCCACAAGTTTCTTTTGGATTTGCTTGCGGAGTTGCTTGTCGCTCTGTAACCTGACCTCAGAACTCTCTTCTGGAGGAAAAGTTACCCTCTCAATTTGTTGCATATACTCCACACGTGACACAGCGAGGTAGGCAAGATTTGATCACTGGAGAGAGTCATCGATAGTCCAGACCTTCTGCGGGTCGATGGCGGTGAGACCCTGACTGGAGTGTACCGTCATCGCGTAGCCGAAAGCCCAATCATAACCTCACTTACCGTCAATGACCTCTTGAACGTATCGAACAGGTACCTCCACGATATCGTTAAGAACTAACTCCTCTTGGTCGGGTCGGCCGTCATTGACTATTGCAGGACCTGGGATCGTCATCAAACAATTTTGCCGCCGAGTGTCCTTTGGTCGGTACATCAGGGGAACAGGCTCGTTTGGGAACGCTGGGATCGTCACCAAACAATTTTGCAGCCGAGTGTCCTTTGATCGGTACACCAGGCGAACAGGCTCGTTTGGGAATGCCTTCTTGTGGCGATGGAACAGAATACTCTGGGCACGATCTCGGACTTTTTGGCGGCTGGTATGGATTAGGTCCCCGGGCTTCCACTGCTGAACAAATCTGTCCTATCCCAGACATCTTGGGAGAGCCCTTCGCATCTCCTGACACAGGACCTTGTCAGTATGGAGACGGATGCGCCTTCTCAGAGCCTTGAGTGTGTCATATTTTGCCCTATGGTCAACCTCGACCTCTTCGTAGTAGTCGGCGACCTGGCACAGCCAATCGTGCGGCATCTCGTCTGCAATCGGCGGGGGCTGGCCCTGATCGCCACAGCAGACGACTTGGACACCCCGTTGCTTAAGCCAGGACAGGAGGGTGTCAAGGATTTGTCGGGGCACAGTACAGACCTCGTCAAAGATGATAACACGGGGAATGAACTTTTGGCCCATGCGATCTGGCGTCCACTCATTTTGTCCACTGCACCGGAAGAAGCTATGGTAGGTCTGGGCCCTGACTCCCCTACCTCGCATCTCTTTGGCAAGACGGTGAGTTGGAGTAAAGACATGCGGATCTCGCACCCTGAAACGCTCGATTGCTCTCGTTGTTGCTCTCTACCACCCCCACCGTTGAGGTAGCTCAGCCTTTGGTGGGTCAGTGGGTCGTCGTACTTTGGAGTTGTAGAATCAGGGATGTCTTTTTTCCGGCACCAATACTCTGTCTTTGGGAGATATGCGGCATAATCCTGGGGCATGTAGAGAGTTTCCCCCTTACCTCGCAATTGAGCTGGCAGGACATTATGCTTTTGGGGAGGCTGTGGGGTGGGTTCGTCATGATAGAGGCAGCACGTTCTGAAAAAACCCTGAGGGTGAACTTCTTGTGGTACGTAGACTTGGACACCGTCGAGTTTATGGAGTATTGCTTTCTTGATATATATGCTGTCTGTCGCCACCCGAACCGCCTCTTCTTTGTCGAAACGCTGTAACATACTGAGAAGGTTAATATGGGCGTATGCTAACATAGAGGCCCTTAGGTGGGTGTATTGGGGCTGGCTTCCATCGTAGTAAGTTAACACATGGCATAGGGGACACATTTTGGGGGTTCCGACAAGAGTGCCACGTTGGCGAGTATCTCTCACAAGATAATCTAGTTCACCATGATCCGTGACCAGGCGGCGCGTCAATCGTTTACCATCGGCTTTTGCGCCCTGAGTGAATTTGCCGATCATGCTGCAGCCCTAGCCCTGATCTCTATCTTCGGGGAGCCACACTACGTTCTTCTTTCCGAAAGCGCCGTGGCTTCTCCTACATCTAGTTCGGTCAGGATGCTAGAATCCACGAGATACGAGAGGATCTTCTTTATGGAATTCCAAACTTACCGGATTCCGTCAATATTCACCTTTTTCGCAGTGTACAAAATTTCGTAAAAGCCACGAAGCATTTTTAAGACTAGACCGCTAGATGAGCACAGGAGTCTAAAATCATCCTTTTCCTATTCTGTTGATCTTTAAAGTGAGTGGTCATCTCTGTTTACCTCACACATGGCACACTTCTATTCACTTGTTTGTCCTGTCTGTCCTGGCAATAGTAGTGGTGTGGACTCCGTCGGAGTCGCGGTAGAACCGAAATGTGGCCAATAGGCTTGCTGACCCAAGCCAGCAGTGTTGTAGTGTGGCATTTCATTTCTCTTCTCCCCCCCCCCCCCTTACTTCTTTGTTCTGTTGAGTACCCATCAGCTTTCTTCTCTAACTCTGTACATACACAAAATTGTTTCAATATATACATAGGTTTTGTTTCGCCATTACATATAAATTCATGTAACTACTTGTAAACATGTCATAATTTGTACTTGTAAACGTATTTCAAGGAAATGATATAATCTAAGTGCTGGACACTTGTTATCCAATCCTTTTTGTTGATTATAAACAAATAAAATATGTTTAATCTAATACGAGAGGATGACCGTCGGAACCCATCCCTGCTCCTCGAAATGTCTCCCGAACCACGCAGGGATGACAGGGTGGACAGTTGGATCGAAAGCCCACTTGCGTATTTGGGCGAAACCGGTACCTATGTCTTTGGGCAAAGCACCATTGATTGCTACACGGGTCATGTTGGTCTTTGGATGACCGAAACGTTCCAAGTAGGGCTGAGCCTCATCCAGACCTTGGAAGCTTGGGGGATAGCACGCTTTCATGCCGATGCTTATGATGTCATTGTCGTGATACCGTTCTGCGTTCCAGAGGCCACTGTGGCCATGTCCGACACGAGCCTTTTGGATGCCATCCAGGGAAGATGTTGGGGTCGGCTTCCAGTCATTCCTTTCCTTTGCGACGATGCTGGCTGCGTGGTTCACTCCGAATGCCCTGTCAGCAAGAGACTCATCTCCTAGATCAGCGCAGGCCGCTTGGAGTATCTGGTGAGCTTCCTGGGTTCTGAAAGTATGGCCGTCTTTAAGACAAACTGGTCAACGCTGAGCTGTCTATGCTTGTCACCTCCGAGTAGCCAGACAGCGATTGACTCATTCTGGGTGGCCTGTCTGATGGCTTCCCAGACGTCACCCTCGTATATGTGGACCTGTCTGGACTGGGGGGAAGTGCAGGTCTTTGGACCAGGCGTGGCCGTTGTGAATGATGAGCTCTACGGGTTTCCATCTACTTGCCTGGTATTTGCCACTGTTATAGACATCCTCGTCAGTTATATTTTTCACGGTGATGGCCCGCTTGAGTGTTTTCTCGAGGTTAGCCACGCCATCAACTGTGGCACCAGTTATATGAACACTCTCCTCCCACGTCTCGAGTTTCTGGCGCCTGTTCGGGGTTGGGCCCTGTCCTCTAAGAGCGTAATCAAAGTGTTCAACCACTCTCTGGGCGACGCAATTCAGATCCCCTACTTTCATTGGTACTAGGTCTGCAGGGTCTGGCTCTCTGAGGGGATAGAACCCGTAGACCACAGCTGTAACAGGGTAGGCATATGTGTAGTACGGACTGTCAATCCCCGTCGGGGCGCTTGGTTTGGTGTTTTGTGTGATTTCGACAATGCCCTGGCCTTTCTTCCTTTCTGCCTTCACAGGGTCAAACTTGCCTTCCACTACCCAGTCTCCTGCGTTATGCTCCCGGAGAAACTTGATCCTTAAGATGAATTCCCCCTCCGGTAGAGCCCCGAGAAGCCGTTCTGCCTTCTCACCGGTGATACGCGCATCCAAGGCCAATCGGCCAGTGTGCAAACCATCGGCGCCAATGACTTCTACTTCCACTCGCCATGTAGAGTAGACCGCAACAGTGTCGTCGACTTCAAACTCATCTTTAGCGTTGTACAAAAGAGCCACCCATGCTTCATCATCTGGCTGCCTCAGGGACTACGATATCCAAGTCGAATTGTCGCCATTCTCGTAATTCTTTAAGGATGGTGGGTCCCTCTTGAACGATTTGATTGGCAAGGTTACAGGCCTTCGCCGATGTAGGGCAGCTCTTTTAGCGGGGTTTCTTCGCATCTTTTCCTCAACAGCTTTAGCACGAAGTGCCGCCGTGACCTCGGCCTGAATGTGTTTGATTGCATACATTCTTTGACCACGCTCATTAGGATTCTGTATACCTTCCCGAAGAGCCAGGAACCGCCCTGTTTCTCTAGCCTGCTGAAGTCTTTTTTTAAAAATTCTTCCGCGCGAGCAGTGGCGATCAATTTAATCAAGTCATTTTTTCAGAGCTTTGAATACGTCCTAAACCCAAATTGTTTCGCTTGAGCACGTAGATCATTCATAGTTGTCATGTCGTGTAATGAGTATATCTATATGTTATCATTTAATTTGTTGTGTAATGAGTATATCTATATGTTATCATTTAATTTGTTGTGTAATGTGTATATCTATATGTTATCATTTAATTTCAAAAGTGTTATCTATCGCAGCCCGACGCCGAAACTCGTCCTTAATTTTAGATTGGCTTTGTCGCCATTTAGCCAGCCGAACGTACCCCACGCCACAGTTTTTACAAAGGGCTAGCGCTGTTTTTTGGCCCTTACACAGCCTTTGCAGGATAGTGGGCCACCACCCTTCTTTAGACGAGCATTGTGGATCTTACAAAAGGTCCCACTACACGACCGCCCACAAACGTCGGCAGACCCCAGAAGCAGTCACTCACAAGTGTTCATTGTATTAGTCCTCGTGTGTATGTTATGTACATTTATGTGTTTCTCAATCTATTAATACATTATAATCAGCAGGGAGGGGTGCATATATATTTGACAGACTTAGCAAAACAAGAGAGCGGGGGCAGGCGAGGGTAATGGGCCGTTCCATAGGCTATCACCGTTCATGGGCTCGAGTGGATTTTTTTCAAGCTTTCGAAATTGGTATGCTGACCCTCCCTGCTGCTTCTGGTCTCTATGCTGATTGTAGATTGTGCTAATATTTCTGGTCTTTATGGTGATTGTAGATTGTAATAATGTTTCTCGTCTCTATCCTGATTGAAGATTGTACTAATGTTTCTGGTCTCTATGCTGATTGTAGATTGTACTAATGTTCTGGTCTCTATCCTGATTGTAGATTGCATTAATGTTTCTGGTCTCTATGCTGATTGTAGATTGTACTAATGTTTCTGATATCTATGCTGATTGTAGATTGCACTAATGTATCTTGTCTCTATGCTGATTGTAGATTGTACTAATGTTTCTCGTCTCTATCCTGATTGTAGATTGTACTAATGTTTCTGGTCTATATGCTGTTTGTAGATTGTACTAATATTTCTGGTCTCCATGCTGATTGTAGATTGTACCAATGTCTCTGGTCTATATGGTCATTGTAGATTGTACTAATGTTTCTGGTCTCTATGCTGATTGTAGATTGTACTAATGTTTCTGATCTCTATGCTGACTGTAGATTAGACTAATGTTTCTGGTCTCTATGTTGATTATAGATTGTACTAATGTTTCTGGTCTCTATGCTGATTGTAGATTGTACTAATGTTTCTGGTCTCTATGCTGATTGTAGATTGTACTAATGTTCTGGTCTCTATCCTGATTGTATATTGCATTAATTTTTTCTGGTCTCTATGCTGATTGTAGATTGTACTAATGTTTCTGATATCTATGCTGATTGTAGATTGCACTAATGTTTCTTGTCTCTATGCTGATTGTAGATTGAACTAATGTTTCTCGTCTCTATCCTGATTGTAGATTGTACTAATGTTTCTGGTCTATATGCTGTTTGTAGATTGTACTAATATTTCTGGTCTCCATGCTGATTGTAGATTGTACCAATGTCTCTGGTCTATATGGTCATTGTAGATTGTACTAATGTTTCTGGTCTCTATGCTGATTGTAGATTGTACTAATGTTTCTGATCTCTATGCTGACTGTAGATTAGACTAATGTTTCTGGTCTCTATGCTAATTATAGATTGTACTAATGTTTCTGGGTTGTATGCTGATGATAGATTGTACTAATGTTTCTGGTATCTATGCTGACTGTAGATTGTAGTAATGTTTCTGGGCTGTATGCTGATTATAGATTGTACTAATGTTTCTGGTATCTATGCTGATTGTAGATTGCACTAATGTTTCTGGTATCTATGCTGATTGTAGATTGCACTAATGTTTCTGCTATCTATGCTGATTGTAGATTGTACTAATGTTTCTGGTCTTTATAATGATTGTAGATTGTACTAATGTGTCTGGTCTCTAAGCTGATTGTAGATTGTACTAATGTTTCTGGGCTCTATGCAAATTGTAGAATGTACTAATGTTTCTGGTCTCCATGCTCTTTGGAAAATGTACTAATATTTCCTGTCTCTATGCTGACAATAGATTGTACAGAATTTCTGGTCTCTATGCTGGTTGAAGATTGCACTAATGTTTATGGTCTCTATGTTGATCGTACATTGTACTAATGTTTCTGGTCTCTATGCTAATTGTAGATTGTATTAATGTGTCGGGTCTCTATGCTGATTGTAGACTGTACCGGTGTTTCTGGTCTCTGAGCCGATTGTAGATTGTACCAATGTTTCTGGTCTCTATACTGATTGTTGATTGTACTAATGTTTCTGGTATCTATGTTGATTGTGTATTGTACTAATGTTTCTGGTCTCTATGCTGATTGTACATTGTACTAATGTTTCTGGTCTCTATGGTGGTTGAAGATTGTACTAATGTTTCTGGTCTCTATGCTGACTGTAGATTGTTCTAATGTTTCTGGTCTTTATGCTGGTTGAAGATTGTACTAATGTTTCTGGTCTCTATGCTGACTGTAGATTGTTCTAATGTTTCTGGTCTCTATGCTGGTTGAAGATTGTACTAATGTTTCTGGTCTCTATGCTGATTGTAGATTGTACAAATATTTCTGGTTTCTATGCTGCTTGAAGATTGTACTAATGTTTCTGGTTTCTATGTTGATTGTAGATTGTACTAATGTTTCTGGTCTCCATGCTGATTGTAGATTGTACTAATGTTTCTGGTCTCCATGCTGGTTGAAGATTGTACTAATGTTTCTGGTCTCTATTCTGATTGTAGATTGTACTAATGTTTCTGGTCTCTATGCTGATTGTAGATTGTACTAATGTTTCTGGTTTCCATGCTGATTATACATTGTACTAATGTTTCTGGTCTCCATGCTGATTGTAGATTGTACTGATGTTTCTGGTCTCTATGCTGACTGTATATTGTACTAATGTTTCTCGCCTCTATGCTGACTGTATATTGTACTAATGTTTCTGGTCTCTATGCTGACTGTATATTGTACTAATGCTTCTGGTCTCTATGCTGACTGTATATTGTACTAATGTTTCTGGTCTCTATGCTGATTGTAGATTGTACTAATGTTTCTGGTTCCCATGCTGATTGTTGATTGTACTAATGTTTCTGGTCTCTATGCTGGCTGTATATTGTACTAATGTTTCTGGTCTCTATGCTGACTGTATATTGTACTAATGTTTCTCGTCTCTATGCTGACTGTATATTGTACTAATGTTTCTCGTATCTATGCTGACTGTATATTGTACTAATGTTTCTCGTATCTATGCTGACTGTATATTGTACTAATGTTTCTGGTCTCTATGCTGGTTGAAGATTGTACTAATGTTTCTGGTCTCTATGCTGACTGTAGATTGTACTAATGTTTCTAGTCTCTATGCTGACTGTAGATTGTACTAATGTTTCTGGTCCCCATGCTTACTGTAGATTGTACTAATGTTTCTGGTCTCTATGCTGATTGTGTAGATTGTACTGATGTTGGAAGACATTGAAAGGCAATAAAAATGTCCAGCAGTGAGGAGGGTATACATTCAATGTCTGAGAATCAAAACACCCTTTTAAGCCTAAAACCAGTGCACTGGGGGGGGGGGGAGGCTCCAAGTATTTTCGGTGAAGGCCTGGGAAGTGCCATTTCCGTCAATCTGGGAGACATTTTTGCCAAAACATTTGGGACGATGGTGGCACGCCGTTTAGATGGTGTTACCGATCCACCCCCCCCCCCCCCCACCCCCGATTTTTCCCTAACACGTCGACCCTGCTTAAAACTGAATTTAATATATATTTAAATTGTTTTAACTAGACTATAGTCCTCGGGATATGCTATTTGTTGCAAATATTGTAACAAAACTAAAAATACACATACCAAACTGTAATTAATAATCACTTTTTTCTATGTGTTCTATTTGGTAATTACCCCATATTGTTTCACATTCCCCTTAAATCAAATTTTGTGTAAAATTGTTAGATTAGAAAGACATTACGATTCGAATTATTATTGGAAAACAACATTCCGGCTGTATATTACAAGAAGAAAACGTTTCAATAGGAAATAGTGTGTTATTTCCATTATATAGACCTGTATTCTTGTTTACCCGCTTCTGTGAGAAGTTGCTTTTTTTCTCGGTGAAAAACAATACCCCACAAAATCGGGTGACAAACCATCGTTTTCTTTTCGGTAACACTGAGAAAGAAAATCAATAGTCTACGCTGTCAGCATGTTGTCAGTGGCAACTGTTTTTTAAAAGGCAGGTTGTTACAGACATATAATTATTTGATGTAGCGTATAGTGACTATTTTCTTTATTTATGTATGTAGCAGGGTCAGCCGACTGTGGTTTATATAACAAAACATCACCAAACTATCAATTAAGGGTTAACATCATTTATTTATATGTAGCACCAATAGAATGTTACATTACATAACATAATATAACTAACTAAAACCCGATCGTATTTTGGAGATGGTGAATTTTCCAATTTCAAATTTTTTGTCAACAGGAAAGCCAATTTTCTAACAATGGAGAATTCGCGCAGTTGTGTTGTTAATTACTCCTGGATTAATATGCCTTGATCATCAGACAGGTGGCGCTTTTTCAATAACCTAATACAGATTGGAGTCTTCCAGCAGCGTATACAGTTGTGATAAAAATATACCGTCAGTCAAATATAAGTTTAAAATAGCTTCGCCTCCAAGACACGAGCACAACATAACAGGCTCTATTTAATAGAACAGAGTTTATAGCTATACAAAATATGATAACACAATATATTTATGAGAAACTGTGGTACAGTTAACGTCAAAGTTATGAACCTTCCACAATTATTTATTTATTGGTGCTAAAGGTCTCAAATATCGGCATAATGTCGAATCGTTGCCCTAACATGGAGATTATTTATTTATTTGTGCACCATCGACGTGCAGTCCATGGCGTCATCGTGCCCCCATGTAGGCAACCAGAATAATGTGCCTTGCCCGAGGACACAACACGAGTCGTCTCAGACAGGGATCGAATTCGGGACCTCTAGCATAGAAGCCCAACAGTCTACCACTGACCCACCACGCTCCTAACATGGAGATATAGTCTAGTTTGGCCAATCGTGTATACCCATGTTGCCCATTTGAGTGGACTTCCATCACAAGCATTGGAGCCTAGGCCCTAATTTACAATAAAACACTACTTCTGCTTCATTTCCGGGAGACATGCGCGCCATCGACGTGTAGTACGCCTTAGTACACGGCGTCATCGTGCTCCCACGCAGACAATTGGGGTTAAGTGCCTTGCCTAAGGACAAAACGCTGGAGTCTGCATCGATCGCTCAGGCGGTCACCCATCCAAGGACTAGCGGGCTTGGCGTTGCTTAACTTCAGTTATCTGACGAGAACCGGTTGCCGCAACGCCACCGCGCCCCTCTGTATCTTAAAAGGCCGGTTATTAGCGGTGCAGAACTATAATTAAACGGTGTAACGTAGAGATTATTTATTTATTTATTTATTTATTTATTTATTTATTTATTTATTTATTTATTTATTTATTTATAGGTGCTAAAGATCGCTAATTTCTGCATAATGGCGAATCGTGACCCCAACATGGAGATAGAGTCTATTTTAGCCAATCGTTTATACCTATGTTGCCCTTTTGAGAGGACTTCCACCCCAAGCAATGGAGCATAGGCCCTATTTTACAATAAAGCATTCCCCGGTTACCACAGTAAACAACGACTGCTTAACTTCCGGGGTTTCCACGAGGAACAAGTGACTAAACAAGTAAACTTGTAGAAGTGAGGACGCCGGTTAGATTACTCGGTGGTTAATGGCAATACACATTTGCTTGTTGCCTCTAAAATTTGTCCTTGATAAGTGCTACGTGGACAAAATAACCCTCTGTTGTTACTGGAAACGATCTCCGTACAGCTGGATTGTCGGAATTACAGCGGAAAACCAGACAAATCCCCATCCCAGAGAGATGATGACAAGTCAATGGACGCGATAACTCCTTCCATTGATAACGTTTAAAATGACATAAGAGATGTGACGCTTTGACTGTGGTCACAACATAACAGTTTTTATTACATGCCTGTTCTATGAAACCCACATCTACAGCGACAGTAAACCATACGGAAAATGAAAATCAGTTCCGCACATATGTGCGGAACGGAAATCGTCGACGGATTATTTTTAAATAGTAGCAAAATGTCACTGGAATTTTCTACCACCCTGCAACGCAATTACAATTTCAATCGCTAGCGATAGCTAAAAATCGATCCCTGAGTTCCAATGTGTTCTATGTGCCAGTTGGCACGCCAGTAGGTCAGTAGGCTGCCAGTTGGCTCGCCAGTAGGCCAGTAGGCTGTCAGTTGGCACGCCCGTAGGCCAGTAGGCTGCCAGTTGGCACGCCAGTAGGCTGCCAGTTGGCACGCCAGTAGGCCAGTAGGCTGCCAGTTGGCACGCCAGTAGGCCAGTAGGCTGTCGGTTGGCACGCCCGTAGGCCAGTAGGCTGTCAGTTGGCATGCCAGTAGGCCAGTAGGCTGCCCGTTGGCATGCCCGTAGGCCAGTAGGCTGCCAATTGGCACATGGAGCACATTGGAACTCAGGGTACGAAATAGATACACGAGGTCCCCTCGCAAATTTGGTTGGTGATAAAATGTGTTCTTTTTGTTGATAGTTGTCAGTAGTATAGCATGTACCCCAGCGACCCTCTTCACCTGGGCTGTTGCCGGAGCAGCTAGTGTTAAATTCTCATAGGAACTGGATTTTGCCGGAGTACATCTTTTCTGTGCAAAACTTCGGCGCCATCCAGCTAGATCCTGCAAGTCGTGTAGCTACTGCATACATAGTGTGCTATGGTATGTATAGTGATATATGTAAACACAGGACTGTGAGTATATAGTATGTGTGTGTGCTGGAAAAATGATGGTGAAGGTGGATTTTCTTGAAAAAATCTTTTTCCACGAAACGGTTGACGTTGCTATTGACTCCGTGACGCCATGATGCGCACCTGACATCATAGAGACATTGGCCACTGTTGTTGTGCACTATATAATCTGGCATAACGTTGTTCGGGTCAGGGGGTATCGGGCTTCTCGTATAGGGGTGGATGATATGGTAGTAGTGGTATATATCCATGTAGGTATAGCCCTTGGACCTTCATATTATCTTATGTCTGCTGCAGCTAGGTGAAGCAGTATTGTGGGGATGGGGGTAATGCATGGTCGCCCAGTGCGGTATTGCGAGATAGTCCTTGGTAGTTTAGACTGGCAGTATAGGAGGAATAGTATGTTTGTCTATTACCCCCCTAGTACTATTAACCTACCGAATCCTTTGTATTATCTTATGGCTGGTATTGGCAGCTCGTAATGCAAGGTTAGGCAGTATTATAACCGTTTGTTTAGAACGGGAGCATATGATGCACGGTATATACCCCTGTAGGTCCTCTGTTAGTCCTCGGTATTATTTTCCAACCGATTGCTTTGTATTATTCTATGAGTGGTATAGGTAATGCGTTATGGCAACGCCTGGATGTATAGCAGCATAGAATGGGCGGTATATACCCCTGTAGGCCCCCTGTTAGTGCTTGGTGCTATTAACCAACCGATTGGTTTGTTTAGTATAGGTAGTGCGTTATGGTAGATCAAGTGGTATTGTGGGAGTGGGGGAATGCTTGGAAGTTTAGAACCGTAGTATAGCATAGGCTGTATATACCCCAGTGGGTCTCTTGTTAGCACTTGGAACTACTAATCCACCAGATCCTTCATATTATCAAGCGGTATTGGGAGGGGGGGTGGTAACTCCCGGTAGTACAGAACGGCAGCAGAGTATGGTTGGCATATGCCCCTGTAAGTCCCATCTTAACCTTTGATAGTATTAACCTAGCGAATGCTTTGTATCAACCTGTTACTGGTAAGGTGGTACGTAATCCCAGTAGTTCCTACCCTATTCCGAGTACACTTGTTCTTGTTTCATTTATCGAGATCATCCATTCATGTCACTGTAGCATCAGGACTGGTCTTCAGCACCCCTTTCTTCTGAAATAAGGCCACGAGGGACATGAGAAAATCCCTCAATGAGGTCTAATTGACTCTCCCTCTTAGCCTCATCTCGGCATTTAACAGCCATGTCGCATGTAAACCCTTTGTTGAGAAACGTCTGTGTCTATGGAATCCCTTTTTATCTGAAATGAGGTCATGAGGGCCATGAGAAAATCGCTCATTGAGGCAGCAGAGGCAAGAGGCAGCAGGCATGTCCCATGGAATCCCTTTTTGGAAAACGTCTGCGGCTATGGAATCCTTTTTTTTTAAATAAGGCCCCGTGAATGGGTTAATCGATTAGCACTTGCACCATCGCGAAAGAATTAAATGCGATGCCTTCTGCCTCTCGCTTTATCCTTCCGCGCAGGCTGCTAAACGAGTTAATTGTTGAGCTCGCACCAATAAGTGGCCACAAGCGTTATTTTTAGGCAAAAGATGAAAGAAATTAATTATTGATTGAAGAATTTTATTTGCAAGTGTAGTCTGCCGTTCGTGTCAAGTAAAGGGTTAACGTGTGGGGCCCATTATCATGTATACAATACACAACACTTAGTGTATTATTTCGGTTATCAACAATCGTTTTATCATATTTATCACACCAAAATGGTGTGCTTCACAAAATGACGTAAAATTCAAGATATTGTCCCTTGAGTTCACCAAAGTGGTATCTGTAAAGCTTTAGCACCCCAGGACTGATGGGTTGCATAAAAAGTACACAAATTGGATTTAAACTAATTGTTGAGATTAAGAACTGGTTAAACTGACAACAATTGATGTTATTAATTGATGAGCCAATTTAGTCATTACAAGGAAGTTACACATGCCTTTGTTCTTATTAGCGATGACGACAAGTTGAAGATTTAAAGGTTCTTTTAATGTAGAGTTGATTAAATTGAATTTATCTTTTATTATTTTTACTATTTCCATATTCATTCTGTTGTATGTTAAAGTGAAAGGAATGATGGACCTCCTTTCGCATTCTTCCTCTGATATGTTAATACTGAACAGCCGGGCTGTAACGTATTGATCAAAAAAGCTTCACGTTTCTTTCTAAATTCATTTGTTTCTTCTAATGTGTCTTTAATTGGTGGTTGTTCAATACGATGGATTTTGAAATCGACCAAAGATAAAGAATGGCCAGGAAGGTTGAAAGGTTGTGTATTATGTTTTATATCCTGTTTGTGTCTAGTAGCACGTTCTCGGAAAGGATTTTGACTTTGACCAACATACTGCTTCCGATAGCGCTTGCACGTGGTAAGGTAAATAATATTTGGTAAATCACAATGGAGGGGGTTACGGATCTGATAATGATTTATCATTTGTTCGGAGAAAAATTCCTCTTTCTGATCAGGCATAAAATTATGCAATCTACAACGAGGCTTTTTGCAATTAAATACCGCGCCACTACCATTCTGCAACGGTCTGTTGTGTTCAATTTTCAGTGGTTCGAAATCAGTAATTTCGGCTGGACTTTCGAGTTTTTTCAGAGTTTGAGATTTTGGACTACGCAAAAAGCGCAGTAAGTATCCCTTCGATCTGAGGGCGCCAAATAGAGTAGAACAAGCCTCATTGAAATTTACCTTATCACTGGAATTGCGGTGGAAACGAATGAGCTGTGATTTGATGATACCTTCAAATGTATGTTGAGGATGAAATGATTTTGTGTTCAACAATTGATGTGAATCAAATAGTTTAAAATATACTTTATGATCTAAACGACCGGACGCCTGAAATTGCTTGCCTTTATACACGGTCAAATCGAGAAAATCAACAGAACTTTCACTGATAGTAGCTTTTAATTTAATGTTTGGATCATGATTGTTCAAAATTTCCAAAAATTCATCAAAATCTTCTTTTGAATGTTCATCGGAAAGGATTTTAACTGTAACCTACATACTGCTTCCGACATTGTTTTATAAATGGTATTGGATGAATCACAGTGAAAGGAGATTCGGATCTGATAATGATTTTTCGTTGGTTCCGAGGAAGATTGTGATCAGGCATTACAGTTTGCAATCTACAACAAGGCTTTTTGCAATTCAATACCGCGCCACTACAAATCTGCAACGGTCTGTTGTGTTAGATTTTCGGTAGTTCAAAATCACTAATTTCTGCTGGTCTCTCCCGTTTTTTTTTTCAGAGATTGAGATTTCAGGTTAGACTATGAAAGCGCAGGGAGTACTCCATCGACCGAGGGCACCAAGTAGGGTAGAACAATCCTCGTTGAAATTTACCTTATCACTTGAATTGTGATGGGAACGAATGAGTTGTGATTTGATTATACCCTTAAATGAAATGATTTTGTGTAGAACAATTTTCGTGAATCAGTTGGTTTAAAATATACCATATAATCTAAATGATCGGATGCCTGGAATTGATTGCCTTTATACACGGTCACATCGAAAAAAATCAACCGAATTTTGATTAATAGTAGCTTTCAATTTGATTTCAATTTCAGTTTGATGTTTGGATCGTGATTGTTTAAAACTACCAAAAAGAAAACCTCAAAATGTTTTGAATGTTCCCAAATGATAAAAATGTCATCTAGATATATAAGATATACGACAGAATACTTTGCGTAAGGCATTTTCTTCCCATTCTGCTAAATACATCCTTTCAAAACTAGGACCAAATATATTACCCATAGCGCAACCCATTATTTGTAAATAAATTTATCCATTGCAGGGACCGATCAGGACTATTTAAAATACGCTCTAGCCTCGGAGCCTATTTTTTTCAATTCATGCGCCAGATTTCAAATTTACGGAGTCACACTGCTGTTTGTAACACACACTGCAAGTATGTAATAGCTCTCATCATTTTCATTTAGTACACTATAGCAAACATTAATCTTCACTGTGGTTTCTGAGCAAGTCTTGGCTGCCTATTTACTGCTTGGTAATTAAGACTTGAAGTATTAACTTAAGCACTCTACAACAATGATAAATGATAATCATATATATAATATTTGTAAGAGTGTCTCTCTCGATTATCCATCGAAAGAATATCAAAATATGATCTGAGAAGTTACGCGCCAACTGAGAAGCCTATTTCTGAGATTTAAGAGCCAGGTCCTGATGTTTCAGAACCAAATGCGCACTGGCGCATGCCCAGGTCGGTCCCTGCATTGAATTGAATGCAATTACCTTTTAAGCTCAGCTCTAAAAGATCTCAAATTTGTTCATCCAAGTTTTTTACATCCGGATATTTTTCGAATGCATTTTCAACAGATTTAACACCTTTCTATCAGTATCAATGTTGGTATACATGCTGCCTATATCCAAAGTAGTCAGGATTGCATTTTTCGATATTTTCAATTTAGAAATTTTTGACAGAAAGTCCTGTGTATTTTTTAGATAGCTCGGATGTCTATTTGCTATAGGTTTCAGATGATGATAATCAATAAGTTCCGAAACGCCTTAAGATTCCGAGTTACAATCTGAGTTAACTCATCCGTCCATAATGAACAATCTGATACAATTAGCCTCCCGGCTGGAGTTAAATCATCCGTCCATAATGAACAATCTGATACAATTAGCCTCCCGGGTGGAGTTAAATAATCCGTCCATAATGAACAATCTGATACAATTAGCCTCCCGGGTGGAGTTAAATCATCCGTCCATAATGAACAATCTGATACAATTAGCCTCCCGGCTGGAATTAAATCATCCGTCCATAATGAACAATCTGATACAATTAGCCTTCCGGCTGGAGTTAAATCATCCGTCCATAATGAACAATCTGATACAATTAGCCTCCCGGCTGGAGTTAAATCATCCGTCCATAATGAACAATCTGATACAATTAGCCTCCCGGCTGGAGTTAAATCATCCGTCCATAACGAACAATCTGATACAATTAGCCTCCCGGGTAGAGTTAAATCATCCGTCCATAATGAACAATCTGATACAATTAGCCTCCCGGGTGGAGTTAAATCATCCGTCCATAATGAACAATCTGATACAATTAGCCTCCCGGGTGGAGTTAAATCATCCGTCCATAATGAACAATCTGATACAATTAGCCTCCCGGGTGGAGTTAAATAATCCGTCCATAATGAACAATCTGATACAATTAGCCTCCCGGGTGGAGTTAAATCATCCGTCCATAATGAACAATCTGATACAATTAGCCTCCCGGCTGGAATTAAATCATCCGTCCATAATGAACAATCTGATACAATTAGCCTTCCGGCTGGAGTTAAATCATCCGTCCATAATGAACAATCTGATACAATTAGCCTCCCGGGTGGAGTTAAATCATCCGTCCATAATGAACAATCTGATACAATTAGCCTCCCGGCTGGAGTTAAATCATCCGTCCATAATGAACAATCTGATACAATTAGCCTCCCGGGTGGAGTTAAATAATCCGTCCATAATGAACAATCTGATACAATTAGCCTCCCGGGTGGAGTTAAATCATCCGTCCATAATGAACAATCTGATACAATTAGCCTCCCGGCTGGAATTAAATCATCCGTCCATAATGAACAATCTGATACAATTAGCCTTCCGGCTGGAGTTAAATCATCCGTCCATAATGAACAATCTGATACAATTAGCCTCCCGGCTGGAGTTAAATCATCCGTCCATAATGAACAATCTGATACAATTAGCCTCCCGGCTGGAGTTAAATCATCCGTCCATAACGAACAATCTGATACAATTAGCCTCCCGGTAGAGTTAAATCATCCGTCCATAATGAACAATCTGATACAATTAGCCTCCCGGCTGGAGTTAAATCATCCGTCCATAATGAACAATCTGATACAATTAGCCTCCCGGCTGGAGTTAAATCATCCGTCCATAATGAACAATCTGATACAATTAGCCTCCCGGGTGGAGTTAAATAATCCGTCCATAATGAACAATCTGATACAATTAGCCTCCCGGGTGGAGTTAAATCATCCGTCCATAATGAACAATCTGATACAATTAGCCTCCCGGCTGGAATTAAATCATCCGTCCATAATGAACAATCTGATACAATTAGCCTTCCGGCTGGAGTTAAATCATCCGTCCATAATGAACAATCTGATACAATTAGCCTCCCGGCTGGAGTTAAATCATCCGTCCATAATGAACAATCTGATACAATTAGCCTCCCGGCTGGAGTTAAATCATCCGTCCATAACGAACAATCTGATACAATTAGCCTCCCGGGTAGAGTTAAATCATCCGTCCATAATGAACAATCTGACACAATTAGCCTCCCGGCTGGAGTTGAATCATCCGTCCATAATGAACAATCTGATAAAATTAGCCTCCCGGGTGGAGTTAAATCATCCGTCCATAATGAACAATCTGAAACAATTAGCCTCCCGACTGGAGTTAAATCATCCGTCCATAATGAACAATCTGATACAATTAGCCTCCCGGCTGGAGTTAAATCATCTGTCCATAATGAACAATCTGATACAATTAGACTCCCGGCTGGAGTTAAATCATCCGTCCATAATGAACAATCTGATACAAATAGCCTCCCGGGTGGGGTTAAATCATCCGTCCATAATGAACAATCTGATACAATTAGCCTCCCGGCTGGAGTTAAATCATCCGTCCATAATGAACAATCTGATACAATTAGCCTCCCGGCTGGAGTTAAATCTTCCGTCCATAATGAACAATCTGATACAATTAGCCTCCGGGATGGAGTTAAATCATCCGTCCATAAAGAACGGTGCTTGTGGATCTTTGGTAGGATGTGAAATTGTCTCGTTTGAGCGCTGAGCGTAGCTGTTTCCCCCATGATTAAGTTGACGTGTACCAAAAATGATTTGAATCACTGATGGTGAAGCTAGAGTAGCAAACATACTGGACTGTCATAATCTGTAACGAACGGACGCATGGACATACAAACGAGTGTGCACAGTATCATTGGTTTTCTACCTGTCCGTGTCACTGCGCGAATCACGTTCTTAAAGTGTGTGACAAGTGCAACATAGGTGGATTTGTGTTCAAAAGAAGCAGGGCCGTATTATTCATAAGGCTGACTAGGCTGAAGTCTAGAGGCCCGCAGAGACAGGTGCCCGGAATTTTTAATTTTTCTTTTTTGTTGCTGAGGCACTGTTATCAGCGCCTTAGGGCTACAATGGTTAAATGCACACTTTACACTCTGCGCCGTAGCGAAACATATACATATGTATTTATCCATATATATACTCTCATAAAAATACTATATATATATATATATATATATATATATATATATATATATATATATATATATATATATATACAGTACATTATTTAATGCTTATTTAAATAATATGTCAAGTTGTGAGTAGAATTCTACAGGGACCCCGCAAAATGGATATAAGGCTATGTACTGCCTAACAAGGTCAGGCTGTCAGCTGTAGTGGGGAGAAAGATTGAAGTGGCGGAGAGCCCCGCAGACCGAAGTACGTAAAAGCCTAGGGGCCCGACCATGGGTTAATACAGCACTGAAAAGAGTTCACCAGTTTATATTCAATAACACAAAGGCTATTTACAATTTATGTCTCGAGATATGCTTATACAGTATATAAAAATAGAAATTACGTGCTGTCAACAGTTATCGTTTATCAGTTTTCCCAGTGCGTACTTCGTTTATGAATTGTAAACAAAATGTCACATGTGGACCTTTCAATCAAACATTCATTTCTTACTTTTTATCTTCCACTTTTTATCGCTGTATTAAGCACAGTTATCTTTAGGAGACAGTTGTTGTCTTTGGTAAGAATTTTAATAGCTTACTTAAACAACCGTGTGTGCAGCAAAATTCACGATAAATGGAGAAAAGAAAAGCTGAAATTATATAAATCACTAAAGAGCGTTCATCTCGAAGAAGAAGAGCTGATTTTACTAGAAATAGGGAGTGGCGGCGGAAATAACTTTCAATTCTTTCCGAGAGGAACAAATATTATATGCGTGGATCCTAATCCACATTATGAGAGATTTCTCAAAAAACACATCGAGAAAAATAAACATGTATGCGTTAAAGAATTTATTGTGGGCTTCGCAGAAGACATGCGCGGGGATGTTGCCACGTGTTCTTGTGATGTAGTTGTGAGCACTCTTGTTCTGTGTACTGTAATTGATGTATCGTTAGTTCTGAGAGAGATTTTAAGAGTACTAAAGCCGGTGAGTTCTTGTTTTCGAACTATAAAACTATTTACTATAAAATCACTGTTTTTATCTCTCTTATATCTTACCACCATATTATCGAGAAAAAGGACAAGGATCGCCTTTAATCCCTTGAACCCTCGTCTCCTGGAATGATATAGCCTTTGTGTACTCTTAGAGTGAGATGGGTCAGTCCAGTATCATTATACAGGGAGGATAAAATATTAACTGCAGCCGCCTGGCTGCAGACTGCAGTCACTATTTTTTTCACCAATGCCCCTTGTATAGAAATATTATAAGAAAAAATGTGACGTCATTGTGCCTTAGACGAAAAATCGGTCTTAAGGGTACAAAGGGTTAGGTTTTGAGGCACGTGATCGCCTCGCGCTCCGTCTTGGGCGTTTGAAAAATTGCCCGTCCAAAAGAATTTTTCAGCTGATTTTATCAGAGAAGTTTCGGTTCTTCGGGATAATTGTGGTGGCTTTTTGTTGCTAAACGTTTTGCAAAAGTAGAAGGAAAATTATAGATATTTTGGCTGAAACAGGTTTTTATACTAAAATGTTGATAATTATCCCAATTCGGTTGATTGCCAAAAAGTCGGAAATGTGGTTGCCGAAACTGCGATATGTTTGATATTTAATTTGGTCTATCGAAATATTTGGGGCTTCCCACCACCATAACTCGCCGAAAAAAGCTACGTTGACCTGCGCCCCTAAGTAAGAGGTTGATTGTTTTACGAGGGGTGTCCAAGATCATATGAACAATGGTAGGCAACGTTGCCAAAGAACCTGGATGGCCAACACATCATCCATGTCTCAACGTGCAACCAGTTCGTCTGTAGGTGAAGCTAATATCAATCCCTGCGTGGAGCGAGGTGTCTCACAGCGATTAGACCACTAGAATTGGGCTTATGTAGGTGTCTCACGACGATTAGACCAATAGTATTGGACTTAGCGAGGTGTCTCACGACGATTAGACCACCAGTATTGGACTGAGCGAAGTGTCTCACGACTATAAGACCAATAGTAGTGGACATAGCGGGGTGTCTGACGACGATTGGACCACTAGTATTGGACTTGGCTAGGTGTCTTACGACGATTAGACCACTAGTATTGGACTTAGTGGGATGTCTCACGACGATTAGACCACTAGTATTGGATTAAGTGAGGTGTCTCACGACGATTAGACCACTAGAATTGGACTTAGTGAGGTGTCTCACGACAATTAGACCACTAGTATTAGACTTAGCGGGGTGTCTCACGACAATTAGACCACTAGTATTGGACTTAGCGAGGTGTCTCACGCCGATTAGACCACTAGTATTATACCTAGTGAGGTGTCTCACGACAATTAGACCACTAGTATTAGACTTAGCGGGGTGTCTCACGACAATTAGACCACTAGTATTGGACTTAGCGAGGTGTCTCACGCCGATTAGACCACTAGTATTATACCTAGTGAGGTGTCTCACGACAATTAGACCACTAGTATTGGACTTAGCGGGGTGTCTCGCGACAATTAGACCACTAGTATTGGACTTAAAGAGGTGTCTCACTACGATTAGACCACTAGTATTGGACTTAGTGAGGTGTCTCACGACAATTAGACCACCAGTATTGGACTTAGCGGGGTGTCTCACGACAATTAGACCACTAGTATTGAACATAGCGAGGTGTCTCACGACGATTGGACCACTAGTATTGGACTTGGCGAGGTGTCTCACAACGATCAGACCACTAGTATTTGACATAGCTAGGTGTCTCACGACGATTAGACCACTAGTGTTGAACTTAGCGAGGTTTCCCACTACGGTTAGACCACTAGATTGGTCTTAGCTACGTGTCCCACGGCACGACCACTGGTATTGGACTTAGCGAGGTGTCTCACGACGATTAGACCACTATTATTGGACTTGGCGAGGTGTCTCTCAACGATCAGACCACTAGAATTTGACTTAGCTAGGTGTCTTACGACGATTAGACCACTAGTATTGGACTTAGCTCGGTGTCATACGACGATCCGACCACTAGTATTAAACTTAGCTCAGTGTCGAACGAGGATTAGACCCCTAGTATTGGACTTGGCGAGGTCTCTCACAACGATCAGACCACTAGTATTGGACTTAGCGAGGTGTCTCACGACGATTAGACCACTAGTATTGGACTTAGGGAGGTGTCTCACGACGATTAGACCACTAGTATTGGATATAGCGAGGTGTCTCACGACGATTAGACCACTAGTATTGGACTCAGGAAGGTGTCTCACGACGATTAGACCACTAGTATTGGACTTAGCGGGGTGTCTCACGACAATTAGGCCACTAGTATTGGACTTAGCGAGGTGTTTCACGACGATTAGACCACTAGTATTGGACTTGGCTAGGTGTCTTACGACGATTGGACCACTAGTATTGGACTTAGCGAGGTGTCTCACGACGATTAGACCACTAGTATTGACCTTAGCAAGGTGTCTCACGACGATCAGACCACTAGTATTGAACTTGGCGAGGTGTCTCACGACGATCACACCACTAGTGATGAACTCAGCAAGGTGTCTCACGACGATCAGACCGCTAGTATTGGATTTAGCAATGTGTCTCGCGAAGATCAGACCACTCGTACTGGACTAGCGAGGTGTCTCACGACGATTAGACCACTAGTATTGGACTTAGCAAGGTGTCTCACGACGATCGGACCACTAGTATTGGACTTTGCAGGGAGTCTCATGACGATCCGACCACTAGAATTGGACTTAGCAAAGTGTCTCACGACGATTAGACCACTAGTATTGGACTCAGCTAGGTGTCACACTACGATCAGACCACTAGTATTGGACTAAGCGAGGTGTCTCGCGACGATTAGACCACTAGTATTGGACTTAGCAAGGTGTCTCACGACGATCAGACCACTAGTACTGGACATCGCAAGGTGTCTCACGATGATTAGACCACCAGTATAGGACTTAGCTAGGTGTCTCACGACGATTAGACCACTAGTGTTGGACTTAGCGAGGTTTCCCACGACGATTAGACCACTGGATTGGACTTAGCTAGGTGTCCCACGACACGACCACTAGTATTCAACTTAGCTAGGTGTCTTACGACGATTAGACCAATAGTATTTGATTTAGCGAGGTGTATCACGACGATTAGAAAACTAGTATTGGACTTAGCGAGGTGCCTCACGACGATCAGACCACTATTATTGGCCTTATTGAGGCGTCTCACGACGATTAGACCACTAGTACTGGACTTAGCGAGGTGTCTTACGACGATTGGAAGACTAGTATTGGACTTAGGGCGGTGTCTCACGACAATTAGACCACTAGTACTGGACTTAGGTGTCCGACCACTAGTATTGGACTTAGGGAGGTGTCTCCCGACGATTAGTCCACTAGTATTGGATATAGCGAGGTGTCTCACGACAATTAGACCACTTGTATTGGACTTAGTGAGGTGTCCTACGACGATTAGACCATTAGTATTGGACTTAGCTAGGTGCCCCACGACGATCAGACCACTAGTACTGGACTTAGCTAGGTGTCGTACGACGATTATACCCCTAGTATTGGACTTAGCGAGGTGTCTCACGACGATTACACCACTAGTATAGAACTTAGCAAGGTGTCTCACGACGATCAGACCACTAGTATTGGACTTACCAACGTATCTCACGACGATCAGACCCTTAGTATTGGACTTAGCAAAGTGTCTCACGACGATTAGTCCAGTAGTATTGGAGTTAGCTAGGTGTCTCACTACGACTGGACCACTAGTATTGGACTTGGAGAGGTGTCTCACGACGATTAGACCACTAGTATTGAACTTAGCAAGGTGTCTCAGGACGATCAGACCACTAGTATTGGACTTGGCGAGGTGTCTCACGACGATTACACCACTAGTATTGAACTTAGCAAGGTGTCTCACGACGATTAGACCACTAGTATTGGACTTAGCAAGGTGTCTCACGACGATCAGACCACTAGTATTGGACTTAGGGAGGTGTCTCACGACGATTAGGCCACTAGTACTGGATATAGCGAGGTGTCTCACGACAGTTAGACCACTAGTATTGGACTTAGTGAGGTGTACTACGACGATTAGACCACTAGTATTGAACTTAGCTAGGTGCCCCACGACGATCAGACCACTAGTACTGGACTTAGCTTGGTGTCTTACGACGATTATACCCCTAGTATTGGACTTAGCGAGGTGTCTCACGACGATTACACCACTAGTATTGAACTTAGCAAGGTGTCTCACGACGATCAGACCACTAGTATTGGACTTAGCAACGTATCTCACGACGATCAGACCCTTAGTATTGGACTTAGCAAAGTGTCTCACGACGATTAGTCCAGTAGTATTGGACTTAGCTAGGTGTCTCACTACGACTGGACCACTAGTATTGGACTTGGAGAGGTGTCTCACGACGATTAGACCACTAGTATTGAACTTAGCAAGGTGTCTCACGACGATCAGACCACTAGTATTGGACTTGGCGAGGTGTCTCACGACGATTACACCACTAGTATTGAACTTAGCAATGTGTCTCGCGACGACCAGACCACTAGTATTGGACTTAGCAATGTGTCTCACGAAGATCAGACCACTACTGCTGGACTTAGCGAGGTGTCTCACGACGATTGGACCACTAGTATTGGCCTTAGCAAGGTGTCTCACGACGATCAGACTACTAGTATTGGACTTCGCAAGGTGTCTCACGACGATCCGACCACTAGTATTGGACTTAGCAAAGTGTCTCACGACGATAAGACCCCTAGTATTGGACTTAGCTAGGTGTCTCACTACGATTAGACCACTAGTATTGGACTCAGCGAGGTGTCTCACGACGATTAGACCACTACTTTTGGACTTAGCAAGGTGTCTCACGACGATCAGACCACCAGTATTGGACTTCGCAAGGTGTCTCACGACGATTAGACCACCAGTATTGGACTTCGCTAGGTGTGTCACGACGATTAGACCACTAGTGTTGGACATAGCGAGGTTTTCCACTACAATTAGACCACAAGATTGGACTTAGCTAGGTGTCCCAGGCCGCGACCACTAGCATTGAACTTAGCTAGGTGTCTTACGACGATTAGACCAATAGTATTTGACTTAGGGAGGTGTATCACGACGATTAGAAAACTAGTATTGGACTTTGCGAGGTGTCTCACGACGAGCAGACCACTAGTATTGGACTTAGCGAGGTGTCTCACGACGATTAGACCACTAGTACTGGACTTAACGAGGTGTCTTACGACGATTGGACCAATAGTATTGGACTTAGGTGTCCGACCACTAGTATTGGACTTAGGGAGGTGTCTCCCGACGATTAGTCCACTAGTATTGGATATAGCGAGGTGTCTCACGACAATTAGACCACTAGTTTTGGACTTAGTGAGGTGTCCTACGACGATTAGACCACTAGTATTGGACTTAGCTAGGTGCCCGACGACGATCAGACCACTAGTATTGGACTTAGCTCGGTGTCGTACGACGATTATACCCCTAGTATTGGACTTAGCGAGGTGTCTCACGACGATTACACCACTAGTATTGAACTTAGCGAAGTGTCTCACGACGATCAGACCACTAGTATTGGACTTAGCAACGTATCTCAAGACGATCAGACCCTTAGTATTGGACTTAGCAAAGTTTCTCACGACGATTAGTCCAGTAGTATTGGACTTAGCTAGGTGTCTCACTACGACTGGACCACTAGTATTGGAGTTGGCGAGGTGTCTCATGACGATTCGACCACTAGTATTGAACTTAGCAAGGTGTCTCACGGCGATCATACCACTAGTATTGGACTTGGCGAGGTGTCTCACGACGATTACACCACTAGTAGTGAACTTAGCAAGGTGTCTCACGACGATCAGACCACTAGTATTGGACTTCGCAAGGTGTCTCACGACGATCCGACCACTAGTATTGGACTTAGCAAAGTGCCTCACGACGAATAGACCCCTAGTATTGGACTTAGCTAGGTGTCTCACTACGATTAGACCACTAGTATTGGACTTAGCAAGATGTCTCACGACGATCAGACCACCAGTATTGGACTTCGCAAGGTGTCTCACGACGATTAGACCACCAGTATTGGACTTCGTTGGGTGTCTCATGACGATTATACCACTAGTGTTGGACTTAGCGAGGTTTCCCACTACAATTAGTCCACAAGATTGGACTTAGCTAGGTGTCCCACGACATGACCACTAGTATTGAACTTAGCTAGGTGTCTTACGATGATTTGGCCAATAGTATTTGACTTATCATGGTGTATCACGACGATTAGAAAACTAGTATTGGACTTAGCGAAGTGTCTCACGACGATCAGACCACTAGTATTGGACTTAGCGAGGTGTCTCACGACGATTAGACCACTAGTACTGGACTTATGTGTCCGACGACGATCCGACCACTAGTATTGAAATTAGTTAGGTGTCCTACGATGCTTAGACCACTAGTATTGGACATAGGTGTCCGACGACGATCCGACCACTAGTATTGAACTTAGCTAGGTGTCCTACGATGATTAGACCACTAGTATTGGACTTAGGTGTCCGACGACGATCCGACCACTAGAATTGAACTCAGCTAGGTGTCCTACGATGATTAGACTAGTAGTATTGGACTTGGCGAGGTGACTCAAGACGATTAGACCACTAGTATTGGACTTAGCGAGGTGAGGTGTCTCAAGACGATTAGACCACTAGTATTGGACTTAGCGAGGTGTCTCCCGACGATCAGACCACTAATATTTGATGTCGCGGGTTATCTCACGACGATTAGACCACTAGTATTGGACTTAGCGAGGTGTCTCACGACGACCAGACAACTAGTATTGTACTTAGCGAGTTGAGGTGTCTCACGACGATTGGACCACTAGTATTGTACTTAGCTAGGTGTCTCACGACGACTAGACCACTAGTATTGTACTTAGCGAGGTGATGTGTCTCCCGACGACTAGACCAATAGTATTGGACTTAGCTCGGTGTCTTACGACGATCCGACCACTAGTATTAAACTTAGCTCGGTGTCGTACGAGAATTAGACCCCTAGTATTGGACATGGCGAGGTGTCTCACAACGATCAGACCGCTAGTATTGGACTTAGCGAGGTGTCTCACGACGATTAGACCACTAGTACTGGACTTAGGGGGTGTCTCACGACGATTAGACCACTAGTATTGGATATAGCGAGGTGTCTCACGACAATTAGACCACTAGCATTGGACTTAGTGGGGTGTCTTACGATGATTAGACCACTAGTATTGAACTTAGCGAGGTGTCTAACGTCAATTAGACCACTAGTATTGGACTGAGCTAGATGCCCCACGACGATCAGACCACTAGTATTGGACTTAGATCGGTGTCGTACGAGGATTATACCCCTAGTATTGGACTTAGCGAGGTGTCTCACGACGAGTACACCACTAGTATTGAACTTAGCAAGGTGTCTCACGACGATCAGACCACTAGTATTGAACTTAGCAAGGTGTCTCACGACGATCAGACCACTAGTAATGGATTTAGCAAAGTGTCTCACGACGATTAGACCACTAGTATTGGACTTAGATCGGTGTCGTACGAGGATTATACCCCTAGTATTGTTCTTAGCTAGGTGTCTCACTACGATTGGACCACTAGTATTGGACTTGGCGAGGTGTTTCACGACCATTTGACCACTACTATTGAACTTAGCAAGGTGTCTCACGACGATCAGACCACTAGTATTAGACTTGGCGAGGTGTCTCACGGCGATTACACCACTTGTATTGAATTTAGCAAGGTGTCTCACGACGATAAGACCACTAGTATTGGACTTAGCAATGTGTCTCACGAAGACCAGACCACTAGTACTGGACTTAGCGAGGTGTCTCACTACGATTAGACCACTAGTATTGGACTTAGCTAGGTGTCTTACGACGATTAGACCACTAGTATTGGACTTAGCTCGGTGTCATACGACGATCCGACCACTAGTATTAAACTTAGCTCGGTGTCGTAAGAGGATTAGACCCCTATTATTGGACTAGGCGAGGTGTCTCACAACGATCAGACCACTAGTATTGGACTTAGCGAGGTGTCTCACGACGATAAGACCACTAGTATTGGACTTAGGGAGGTGTCTCACGACGATTAGACCACTAGTATTGGATATAGCGAGGTGTCTCACGACGATTAGACCACTAGTCTCACAACAATTAGACCACTAGTATTGGACTTATCGAGGTGTCTCACGACGATTAGACCACTACTATTGGACTTGGCAAGGTGTCTTGCGACGATTGGACCACTAGAATTGGACTTAGCGAGGTGTCTCACGACGATCAGACCACTAGTATTGGACTTGGCGAGGTGTCTCACGACGATCCGACCACTAGTATTGAACTCAGCAAGGTGTCTCACGACGATCAGACCGCAAGTATTGGACTTAGCAATGTGTCTCACTAAGATCAGACCACTAGTACTGGACTTAGCTAGGTGTCTCACGACGATTAGACCATGAGTATTGGACTTAGCAAGGTGTCTCACGACGATCAGACCACTAGTATTGGACTTCGCAGGGTGTCTCACGACGATCCGACCATTAGAATTGGACGTAGCAAAGTCTCTCACGACGATTAGACTACTAGTATTGGACTTAGCTAGGTGTCTCACTACGATCAGACCACTAGTATTGGACTCAGCGAGTTGTCTCACGACGATTAGACCACTAGTATTGGACTTTGCAAGGTGTGTCACGACGATCAGGCCACCAGTAGTGGACTTCGCAAGGTGTCTCACGACGACTAGACCACCAGTATTGGACTTAGCTAGGTGTCTCGCGACGATTAGTCCACTAGTGTTGGACTTAGCGAGGTTTCCCACTACGATTAGACCACTAGATTGGACTTAGCGAGGTGTCCCACGACACGACCACTAGTATTGAACTTAGCAAGGTGTCTTACGACGATTAGACCAATAGTATTTGACTTATCGAGGTGTATAACGACGATTAGAAAACTAGTATTGGACTTAGCGAGGTGTCTCACAACGATCAGACCACCAGTATTGGACTTAGCGAAGTGTCTCACGACGATTAGACCACTAGTATTGGACTTAGGGGGTGTCTCACGACGATTAGACCACTAGTATTGGATATAGCGAGGTGTCACATGACAATTAGACCACTAGCATTGGACTTAGTGAGGTGTCCTACGACGATTAGACCACTAGTATTGGACTTAGCGAGGTGTCTAATGACAATTAGACCACTAGTATTGGACTTAGCTAGATGCCTCACGACGATCAGACCACTAGTATTGGACTTAGCTCGGTGTCGTACGAGGATTCTACCCCTAGTATTGGACTTAGCGAGGTGTCTCACGACGATTACACCACTAGTATTCAACTTAGCAAGGTGTCTCACGACGATCAGACCACTAGTATTGAAATTAGCAAGGTGTCTCACGACTATCAGACCACTAGTAATGGACTTAGCAAAGTGTCTCACGACGATTAGACCACTAGTATTGTTCTTAGCTAGGTGTCTCACTACGATTGGACCACTAGTATTGGACTTGGCGAGGTGTCTCACGACCATTGGACCACTAGTATTGAACTTAGCAAGGTGTCTCACGACGATCAGACCACTAGTATTGGACTTGGCGAGGTGTCTCACGACGATTACACCACTAGTATTGAACTTAGCAAGGTGTCTCACGACGACAAGACCACTAGTATTGGACTTAGCGAGGTGAGGTGTCTCACGACGATTAGACCACTAGTATTGTACTTAGCTAGGTGTCTCACGACGACTAGACCACTAGTATTGTACTTAGTGAGGTGATGTGTCTCACGATGACTAGGCCAATAGTATTTGACTTAGCGAGGTGAGGTGTCTCACTACGATTAGACCGCTAGTATTGTACTTGGCGAGGTGAGGTGTCTCACGACGATTAGACCACGAGTATTGTACTTAACGAGATGTCTCACGACGATTAGACCACTAGTATTGTACTTAGCGAGGTGTCTCACGTCGATTAGACCGCTAGTATTGGACTTATCAAGGTGTCTCACGACGATTAGACCACCAGTACTGGACTTAACGAGGTGTCTCACGACGATTAGACCACTAGTATTGTACTTAGCGAGGTGTCTCACGACGATTAGACCACTAGTATTGGACTTATCAAGGTGTCTCACGACGATTATACCACTAGTACTGGACTTAGCGAGGTGTCTCACGACTGTTAGACCACTAGTATTGGACTTCGCGAGGTGTCTCACGACGATTAGACAACTAGTATTGTACTTAGCTTGGTGTCTTACGACGATTAGACCACTAATATTGGACTTGGCTAGGTGTCTTACGACAATCAGACCACTAGTATTGGACTTAGTGAGGTGTCTCACGACGATTAGACAACTGGTGTTGGACTTCGAACCATACGATCCTGATTAGTAGTAACTGTGTTGCTGTGTCCGTGGGCAGAACACTTATACTTGATTACACGCGTAGGGGCGCGGTGGCGCCGTATAGTGAGACGAAGTGCACATCGATGGTGCACGGTGGCGCTGTATAGTAAGGCGTAGTGCACATCGATGGTGCACGGCGGCGCTGTATAGTAAGGCGTAGTGCACATGGATGGTGCACGGTGGCGCTGTATAGTAAGGAGCACTCCACATTGATGTTGAACGGTGGCGCTGTATAGTAAGGCGCACTCCACATCGATGGCGCTGTATAGTAAGGCGCACGCCACATTGGTGATGCACGGTGGCGCTGTATAGTAAGGCGCACTCCACATCAATGATGCACGGTGGCGCTGTATGTTAAGGCGCACTCCACATCGATGGTGCAATTCCCAAGAACTTCTGCTAACTCTGCTTCTGGAAGGGTAGTAACTTAGTAAGTCTGAATGTTACTCGGTGATTCTCTACTGGTACAAATTTATCCGTTTTCAGTGGTGAGGTTAATTATAGTCTTGGGATAGAGTTACTCTGTGATTCTCTCCGGGTCTTGGGATAGCTTGAGAGTTACCCTGTGGTTCTCTCCGGGACTTGAGAGAGCCTGAGAGTTATTCGGTGATCTTCTCCGGGACTTGGGATAGCCTGAGAGGTACTCTGTGGTTCGCTCCAGGTACAAACCTATCCGTTTTTACTAGTGAGGTTAATCATAGACTTGCTACTTCGTTTGAAATAAACTCTTTATCTCGGATTGTTTCGTCCACAATGTGCGTCATTGTTTGAAACTCAGGTGATTGAAGATCTAAATTTTATAGTAAATTTCCTTTCTTATTATACCTACCACAATTGTTTACTACAGGCTTGCACTACATTGGAAGTCCCTAACTCGGATAATATACTCTCTATTTTCGTCTTTCCCAAGCAATTTGGGAAAGAAAAGTGGTGCAAAAACACCAAGAAAAAATAAGCCAAAACTGGGTCGAGAGCAAAGAACAACTCCAGACTTCCGTTGCCAGTGCGCATATATGTCGCTAAAGACTCATTCTTTTTGAATCCGCCAACGTTAGAGTTATGTGATCAGCGGGGAGGACGGCTGGAGGGAATCGTATAACCAACCCACACATAACCCCAGTGCACTGGAACAGTGAAGCAGGAGGAAGAGGTCCCGAGGCTTATCAACCATAACGCCACAATCATTGGTAACAGACAATGAAAGGAGACATATGGGTCTGTGTGACACACAGACAGAGAAGGGCAGTGACAACGCAAGGCTAAAAATGACCTTCAAGAAGCCTAATGGCTAGGGCAGACAACAGCCTGAGCAGAAGAAAGAGGACCCAAGGCAGAAAGGTCCACCGACTGCTCCTGCAACTGACGCAGATAGAAGGTGGAGAAAGTAGAGGCAATTTTCCAGTAGGCTGCATGCATAACATCCGACAACTTGACGGAGTTAGAATAAGCCCAAGAGGTAGACAATGCACGCACCTCGTGGGCAGAAATACGATTGGTAATACAATCGCCAGCTGCTAAACGACCGTAAGCCGTACGAATAGCAAGACAAATCCATCGAGAAATGGACTGAGGAGAGATCTTCTGTCGACCAGGAATAAGAGACAGAAAAAAACCGTTTCCTGCCTTTCCGTATGAATTGTGTCCGATCGAGATAAATGCGAATAGCACGGACCGGACAGAGCAAAGGGCGATTACCTTCAACAGAAGGAAGAGCCCTGATACAGATAGGAGGAGGAGTAGTATCTGGTTACTGATTCTTGACCAGAAATGGGCAATCAGTGGTAAAAGTAACACTGTTGGGAGAGCTCCTAAAAAGGCCGGGTCAACCGAGAGGGCGTGAAGCTCACTAATCCGTCTGACAGAAGCAAACGCCATCAGAAACGCCGTCTTATATGTGAGAAATTGCATATCCACCTGGGATAAAGGTTCGAACGGCGCCCCCCCCCCCCCCCCAAGCAAAGCAGCACCCACGAAAGATTCCATCATGGGTTAAGCTGCAAAGTCCGAGGCCTTTTCAAAGAAAACAAACTTGGAAAGGTAAGGATTAGTGCCGATACGACGCTTCCCCACATAAGAAAAAGTCTCTGAAAGCATGGACCTGTAACCCTTGATGGTAACAGGCTGTAGACCCTGAGAATCAAACAGATATACCAGAAACTCCGCAATCTGTGAAATCGAAGGATTGGCATAATCAACAGAGTGATCAGCACACCATCGACAGAAGACCTTCCACTTAGCTGCGTAAGCTAAACCAGTGGAGTGCCTCCTTGAAGAAGAAATGCACTCCACTGCTCGTCTCCAAAAACCTCTACAGAGGAGACATGACCTGACAAAAGATATGCGTGAAGGCACAATGAAGTCGGGTCGACGTGAAACCTCCTCGGGTGACCTTGGCAAAGAAGGTCGCGACGTAGAGGGAGACGTGCCGGAACCGCCGCCATCAGCGAGCGGAGCTGATTGATTCACACCCGCTGAGGCGACAGGGGAGCGATCAGAATGATTCGACAACTGCAGGTTCGAATTTTGGCTAGAACCTGAGGCAGAATCGGAACCGGTGGGGAGGCGTAGCCGACTAGACCGTTCCAATCGAGTGACAGAGCATCCACGGCAAAAGCTAGAGGATCTGGACACGGGGACACGAAAGTGTCCACCTGATGGTTCCAACGAGTCGCAAAGAGATCGATGTGGGGACGTCCCCAGAGATCGCAAAGCGACTGGAACACTGCCCTGTGGAGCATCCACTCGGTGTTAATAACCCTGCCCCGTCGGGACAGGGAGTCGGCTAGGACGTTCAGGCGACCGGGAATGTGACGAACAACCACCCCGGCGCGCACATCCTGAGCGAGCAGTAGAAGATCCCGAGCCAATTCGTACATCGGAACCGAGTGCGTGCCGCCCTGGTTCCGAATGTAAGCAACCACTGTCTGATTGTCGGACAACAGAAGTACCTGGCGATTCGACAGGTGAGGGATCCACTGCCTGAAACTCAGAAGAAGAGCAAGAAGCTCCTTCTGGTTGATGTGTAGAGCTGCCTGATCCTGGTCCCACATCCCGTGGAGGGAAAAACCTAGAGGATCCAACATCACACCCCATCCGAGATCGCTGGCATCTGCCGTCAGAACGCGATCGGACGTGGGTAAGTCCAATGGAACACCCTGCGTAATCCACTGGACATCCGTCCAGGGGAGAAGGTGAGGATAAAGAGATTCCGGAAACTGAAGCACCAGATCCAGAGAATCTACATTCGGTCTCCAAGCCGAGCAGAAAGTGTTGTAGAGGTCTGATACGCAGCTGACCTAGAGGAATGAGATCCGTCACCGAACCGCAGAGACTGATCAGCCGGAGAATACTCCGTGCTGAAGCGGATGTGGACTGGGACAGAGTCATAGCAAAAGCTGAGAGAATCAGCCTTGGCCTGGGGAACCGCTACCAAATTGAACTGGGTTTGGAAAGCCATCCCCAGATGACAAAACAATGACAAAACGACTGAGAAGGGACCAGGTCCGACTTCTCCTCGTTAACTCTGAATCCTAGCGACGTGAGCAAGCTCAACAGAGTGGCGACATCCGACTCCAGTAAGGCAGCATTGGAATGCCTCTGGAGGATATCGTCCAGATATGCCGAAGTAGTCACCCTGGACTGTGTGCGATGGAAAGCTATCACATGCGACATCAGTCTGGTGAAGGCCCAAGGAGGCAGGTTGATGCCGAAAGGCCTGGCCTTGAACTGGTAAACTCGCCCTAGAAAAGCGAACGCCCGATGCATCGGAACGTGAAAGTAAGCGTCTCGCAGGTCGATGCTGGCAGCGAAATCTCCCTGGTGAATTGAACGGCGGACCGACCTGAAAGTCTCCATGCTGAACTTGGGAGCAATGATAGACTGGTTCAGGATACTCAGATCGATAACCGGTCGGAGTCGGCCGTCCTTCTTCGGCATCAAGAACAGGCGGGAATAGAACCCCACTGACTGAATGTTCTTGACGACCTCGATCGCCCCCTTTGCCAGGAGATTGTCTATCTCCGTGGACAAAAGTTCCCGACGTAAAACGTCTGAAGGAACTGTGGTTGGAAGAGGCACCCTGGACAGAGTGGGGTGCCTTCGGAAGGATATTCGCAGGCCGGACAGAACAACATCTAACACCCACGGATCGGATGTGATGGTGGCCCAATGGTCTGCGAACTCTGCTATCCTTCCTCCAACCTGGGACGAGTCGAGGTGAGGACCTTCATTCCGAGCCCCGACGAGGCCCGCGAGAGGAGAAACCACCTCCTCTACTGGATGAAAAATCCTGAGACTTCCCTCTAGTCTACCGACCCTTACCCTTACCCCTTGAGTAAGAAGTAGAAGCCGTGGCAGAAGGACCAGCCTTTTGCTTCGCAGAGGAAGCAGAAGGGTACTTGTTAGGCTTGGAACGGCCTCTGCCTCCCCTAGAAGGCTGATCAAGCTGACGAAACAGCAGCTGATCTTTGGAATGACGTAGGACGTCATCCCAGACCGTTGACGCTGAACCATGGAAAAGTTGCGGACCTGCCAAAGAAGCAGATCGAAGAGCAGCGCGCTGCTCCTCAGCAAGGGATCGTCCTGTGTCCAGCACAGCGTCCCTTCGAACTAATTCCAGATTAGCCGTCTTACAGGCATGCGTGTGAGTAAGATGCATGAGCGCCTTGGACAACACACGCAAAGGAGCCTGTACTTCGTCAAACTTATCTGGAGGCAGATAAGCAGCTAAAGCTGAGACGACGTGATCTGGGATAGAAAGCATGCCAAGCATCTCTCTCGATAAACCCAACGTGGACTCCATAGTCGTCATTGGAATGACGGCAGACTTGGGCTTGGAAAGCCCGAGGGAATTGGAGTCCTGATCCAGAACCGTCAAAGTCTGGCAGACAGACGGATTGGCGGAATCGTAGGAACGATAACGCATAGGAGGCAAAAAGGTGTCAACCCTGGTGAAGAACGGAGCCTTCATAGCCTTGGAACTCAGCTTGGAGTCCAATGCTGAAAATGCTTCAACCACCTGTACCGACTGGCACGGTCGAAGGCGCCCAGAAGCAGGTTGCTCCATAGGCTGTAGGCGCGCGGCTGATGATCGCGGCCTGGCTGACACTGTCGGCTGCTAACTGGTTTGAGATCAGGCAGAAAACCAAACACAAAGTCAAGAGCTGCCCCCAAGTCCGAAGACTGCTGGCCCTCGACCTCAAGCATGTTGGACTCCTCCCTAGAGTCGGAAGACACATAGCCCATCGTGGGCAAACCAGCCGACGCCTCCCATGGTGTCGGAACACCAGGGGAATCAGAAACCGGCCTGTTTCCAATCCCGGGAGGCGGCGCCATAGGAGGCGCCTGGAAACCACTCACTGCCTCGCTGGAATCAACAGGAAGGCTCTTGGACAGAACCTGAGTGAGTAAGGAGAGGGCTTCCCTAAGCTCACTGCCCGAACTGACCGGTTCAACAGGGTAGCGAACCGGCAAAGTGGCTTCATCTCTGACCCTCTTAACCAGCGAAGGGTCACGATCCTCTAAAACGACGGGCGGCAGCCGAAAACGTCTGAAGGCAGACTTGTATAGGGGTACGAAGCACACCGAGGATCAATATAGCAAGAACTCACGAGAGTCACCGCGGACATCTGCGGGGCAGAAGGTCCAGGCTGCACAAAAGGCGTTGGAACCCCCAAAACTGTTCGTGTGGCCAGAATGAGTGGACGGAAACGCCACGGAGTTCATAGTGTGCCCACTAAGAACATCCGAATCCAATGACACAACTGTGGTGATCGACGGCGTAGAGACCACAGTGGTGGGTTCGGCCGGCAGCCCCTTCCAACTTCGCCGAGTTGAAGTCAGAGGCCTGCTCGACTCCGAAGGAAGAGTCACAACCCTAGTGACAGCCTCAAATGTCGACTGGAGGCGGACCGTAGTCCCGGAACCAGGCACCTCTTCACCCAACGGCTCCCGCAGTATCCACTACAGGAAAAGACTGCACATCCCCCACGGAGGAGGAATAACTCTCACCAGACATGGTCGGCTCGGGAGTCCCCGAACGACCGCGTTCTCCTTTCCCGCGGGAGCGGGAGGTACGGCCACGAGAACGCACTACACGGTTCACTGACGCCCAGAAAGTGGATGACCAAGATCCACAGAGACCACATGGCCGCTCGGTCGAACACCCATTACATGAGGAGCATGAAGCATGTGAATCGTCCACATGCTTTAGAAGCAGACATTGCCCACAAGGAATAGTCCTGGGCATGATAGAGGTGAAAGGAGCAAAGAAGGTGAAATCAGTTGAGAACAGAACACCCCCAAAGAAGAGAGAAAGGTGACAGAAATTTAGACCCCAGACGGTCGACCGGGAACCGCACAACAGGATGACCACTCTCAAAGGAGAGAAGAAAAACTGCAGGAGCGGTACCCCGCTGACACTTAACTCTAACACAATTAGAAAAATGACCAATTTAAGCATTTACAATAATTGTGAAAATAATTCAAGTCCGAACCGCATGGCAGAAGACATTCGCGCGCGACTCGAGAAAGAACATATAAAATACATTATGGATAATAATTTGTAAGAGAATATAATAAGTAAACTGTTCCTGAGAATACAAAAGGATACTTGGATCCACTATGAAGCAGGAAACATTAATCAACGAGTTGAATGAACACTGATAAGAGTGCAGAACATCTCGTCACATGGCGGACGGAAAAAAGAATGAGTCTTTAGCGACGTATATGCGCACTGGCAACGGAAGTCGTGGAGTTGTACTTGGGAGAGAGCGCCCTGTACTGGGTCTGCGCCGGTTGCTCTCGACCCAGTTTTGGCTTATTTTTTCTTGGTGCTTTTGCACCACTTTTCTTTCCCAAATTGCTTGGGAAAGACACAAATAGAGAGTATATTATCCGAGTTAAGGACTTCCACTATAGTGCAAGCCTGTAGTAAACAGTTGTGAGTAGGTTGATAAGAAATCGGCATGTTTGCTCACCTACGCGAATGTTTGTCAGAGTATGGTTTTCAAACCGTACTTCAACACCTGGTTTGATATCTAGGTTATCTGTTAGTTCATGTATTGCTTCGGTATCGGACATGTTGCTGAATGCTTAGAAGAACAAGCAAAGGCGAAACAAAACGGGCTTCAGTTTGTCAGCTCGATTGATCAATTTTCAACCAATTCAGATATATCCATGCTGATTTCATTGAAATAGATAACCTCTTATTTCTGTTATAAATAGATAACCTCTTCTTTCTGTTATAAATAGATAACCTCTTCTTTCTGTTATAAATAGATTACCTCTTCTTTCTGTTATAAATAGATAACCTCTTATTTCTGTTATAAATAGATAACCTCTTATTTCTGTTATAAATAGATAACCTCTTCTTTCTGTTATAAATAGATAACCTCTTCTTTCTGTTATAAATAGATAACCTCTTATTTCTGTTATAAATAGATAACCTCTTCTTTCTGTTACAAATAGATAACCTCTTCTTTCTGTTATAAATAGATAACCTCTTCTTTCTGTTATAAATAGATAACCTCTTCTTACTGTTATAAATAGATAACCTATTCTTACTGTTATAAATAGATACCCTCTTCTTTCTGTTATAAATAGATAACCTCTTCTGTCTGTTATGAGCAAGCGTACAGGATACTAGCACCGAGAATGGGGTAAGGCTGCAACTGCCCATGGCGTTTTGGTATTTTAAAAAATGTAGGTTGACTAATCGATATGTCTGAGCTGAAAGACGTGGTAGGGCTTTTGGTATGGGCGTCCGACTCTGGCTAGGTGGCAGGAGTACGTAGTTGCATTACTGACCAGGTTCATATAAACACCCCAACCCAAACCAACCCACACATTATTGCTTGCTTGCTGTGATGGCCAAGTTTTGTTCGTGTGGTAGCATGAGACCCTGATAGTAATGCCAGGGGTGAATGTCCCCTAAAATGGCCACCTAATATAAGCAGTTGATTTGACTCAACTTAATACTTGTGTGTGCCTGCGATGTTGCCATACATGCTGAAAAACACATCAAACTACAATACGCTGGAAGTGATGTTATCGGAAAGGATTTAATGTGAGAAGAGCCCTCGTCCAAAAGTAACTTTTTGACAAGTTTCTGAGAATCGACAAAGTGGCCATCTAATATAAGCAGTTGATTTGACTCAACTTTATACTTGTGTGTGCTTGCGATGTAGCCATATATGCTGAAAAAGACATCAAACATTAATAAATTACAATACGCTGGAAGTGATGTTATCGGAAGGGATTTATGTGAGAGGAGCCCTCGTCTCTGAGAATCGACAATTTTCGCGTCGAATCGAATCGCATCTCTTGTAGAATCAGGCAAAGTATTTTAACCCTTTACCCAATGGGCAAAACCGGCCAGCGCTATTCTAAAAAATCGCCAATTAATTTTCATTATTTTGATCGTCGAGCTCGTTCCAACGAGGGGTCATAACCTATGTTTTTGAGACAAAAAATGAAAATAAATTAGTTATTCAAGATTTTTTTTGTAAGTGTCGTCTGCTTTTCATGTTATGTAAAGGATTAAATCGAATCGAATCGGACGAAGTTGGCAAGACGCTCATTATTTCCGGAAATACAAACATTGTAGTACAGGCCTGCAGTGGAATAATAAATACGATTCGGTTCTACAAACACCCGTCCATTTCTGACTCCAATATATCCATTAACCTTACCGACTTTGTGCACAGTGACCGCCACGCTGTTTCTCGCGGGTTCGGCTTGGTTTCTTGAACCGGTAAAATGCTGTACACTATCATGGAAATAATACGATATAGTGTTGGTCTACCATTCCCAGTGCTGATGAACGCGTCCGAGAAAAGATTCGAATATATTCGATGTCCCGGTTTACCTTTCTCAGTGTTGATGAACGCGTCCGAGGAACGATTCGAATATATTCGGTGTTCCTGTTTACCTTTCTCAGTGTTGATGAACGCGTCCGAGAAAAGATTCGAATATATTCGATGTCCCGGTTTACCGTTCTAAGGGTTGATGAACGCGTCCGAGAAAAGATTCGAATATATTCGATGTCCCAGTTTACCTTTCTCAGTGTTGATGAACGCGTCCGAGAAAAGATTCGAATATTCGATGTCCCGGTTTACCGTTCTAAGGGTTGATGAACGCGTCCGAGAAAAGATTCGAATATATTCGATGTCCCGGTTTACCTTTCTCAGTGTTGATGAACGCGTCCGAGGAACGATTCGAATATATTCGGTGTTCCTGTTTACCTTTCTCAGTGTTGATGAACGCGTCCGAGAAAAGATTCGAATATATTCGATGTCCCGGTTTACCGTTCTAAGGGTTGATGAACGCGTCCGAGAAAAGATTCGAATATATTCGATGTCCCAGTTTACCTTTCTCAGTGTTGATGAACGCGTCCGAGAAAAGATTCGAATATTCGATGTACCGGATTCAAAAACTAAACAAATCGAATGATATAACCTATTCGAGATTCGATTCGTTCTTCGAATAATCGCAGGGCCCTGGAACATGGCTAGAGGTTTCCGATTGGGAGTGTAGGGTAGTGAATTTCCAAATAGGGGGAGGGACTGGAAGGGGGAAACCCCTCCAAGTCCCTCCTCACAGTTGTAAATTAACTACCGAGAAACATTTTGAAAATGAAGCCATGGAAGGGGGCATAAAATTTATTCTAGTAACTGAAATGCCAACACATTTATGATAGAATTATCAGGTTATTATTATTTGGTATTATTCTGGGCATTGAGATGTGCTAAACAAAAGCTCAAGCTTAGAACTTTGAGCAATTCACACTGTCCTAACATTAAATCAGATCTTATGCAGGAATGATCACTTTTCGATGGTTCATTATTTTGGAACTGTGAATAATGGAATGAACTCAGGATAACGATGTTACTTGATGTGATTTGTTTGAAGTGCATTTCGAGGATTTTTTTTTTATTACGATAAGTAACGTACTACAGAAATCTCGTACCGATTGACACCATGCATACTTATGAAGCTGGGTTTTGCGTACACTGCAGTTGTTAATAGTAACAGTTGAAATTTTGCCGATTTGAAACAGGGTTGGAATTTTAGGATCCAAAGGAGACATCAGCATCACCAAAGAAGCTCTAAAATCCAGATAGATGGAATTTTCAACTATTCAAAACTTGCCCTCTGAATTTCCAACTATATAGGCTTTTTTGGCCAGGACTGGGGGGGGGGGGGGGGTGAGTGACACACCCGCACCCCCCCCCCCCGTCGCCACGTCCCTGGCAGGGTCTACTTTATGCATGACACATACGGGGGAGTTAAACCACAGTAGTGTGGGACGAGGACGGTGGGTGTCACGTGGGCTGTCAAGGTAACCCTTTTTATGATATATCTTCTATTCTGCCACTTGGATTGTCGTGGTGAACCATTCTTAGAGGTGAAGGGTGGTTACTATGGTCCACAAAATAACTCATTGAAGTAAGTGTGTTTCTATAAGTGTCCTACTAATGTGGATTATTATATTTGCTCTGATTGCCCCCAGAATCCTTGGTTTTCTTTCTTCCGTTTGGTTAATCTCCTTTCCCGATATTCGTGGCATTCCAGGTCCAATGTCATCTATTGTGTACCAAGACACGTATCTTTGATCTAAAAAATGTTCGACATGGTGGATGAGAGTTAAAATTTCATAACAGTGTTCCCACATCTTGAACCCTTTACCTAACGTAACGGCCAAAATCGGCCAGCGCTATTCTCAAAAATCGCCAATTAATTTTCATTATTTTTTTCATTTTTTGTCTTAAAAACATAGGTTATGACCCTTCGTTGGAACGTGCTCGTTGAGCGCGTTCCAACGAGGGGTCATAACCTATGTTTTTGGGACAAGAAATGAAAAAAATTAGTTATTCAAGAATTATTTTTGCAAGTGTCGTCTGCTTTTCAGGTTAGGTAAAGGGTTAACCGAACTGGAAACCTCAGAACGGACTTGAATGCTCACTCGATATACGTTTTTTAAAACAATAATACACGAAAAAGGACGGAAATGTCCATTAATTATTATTTTCGTTAAAGTAATAATACAGAAAATTAATTCGTCTACACGACTAACTTGACTGCCTTATACTTAACGATTTTATGCAAAAGTTATTTGAAGTTTCAGATATTTCAAAGAAAATATTAGCGTTGAAGCGACCAACAAACCTTTTTTAGACGTACTACAAGACTTTCCGAGGAAATCACGGAAGGGCACCGCTATCTTAATGCAGGCTACGCATACATTTATTTGGTCAACACCAAGCCAGAAGCCCGGTGGAAGCTCTAAACAGGTTTAGGTCACACCTTTTTGGGTACCGCAAGAGTGTAGTGTGGAAAATAATTTTTCTTCGGGGGTGGAAGGGGTCAATGGTGGTGCAAAATTAGTGCAAAATATATAAATTTGTACACGCTACCTCTCATCCTTGTTCCCACCCTATTTGCGATACTAACCTCAACGGCCTCAACCTCAACCTAACCTCAACCTTATTGTCATTATTTTGCGATATCGGATATTGACCTCCATGACCGGTCAATACTGAATCGTGTGACATAAGCTGTCCTCGTGTGGCATCGGCTGTCTTCGTGTGGCATCAGCTGTCCTGGTGTGGCATCGGCTGTCTTCGTGTGGCATCAGATGTCCTGGTGTGGCATCGGCTGTCTTCGTGTGGCATCAGCTGTCTTCGTGGGTCATCGGCTGTCTTCGTGTGACATCAGCTGTCTTCTTGTGGCATCGGCTGTCTTATAAATAAATAAGTATTACTCCCATTTGACACTTTAGAGTTATTCCTCTTGCATCACCAAGCAACGTTTACTGTTGTGTAATACTGTTGTATGTACCATGTTTTATTTATTTTGTTTTGTTTTTACTTCATCATAACTTTGAAGCCGTCTTGTAAATTATTACGTTCCATTTGGAGCTTTCTATTTTAATTTAATAAAATCTTGAATCTTCAAAATGAATGTGACGATATATGTATAGGCCGGCCTGGCATTCTTATAAAATGTAGGGGAGCTAAAATTCGCTCCCCTCGCATGACCTGGACAAAAGTTGGAAGTGGCAAAATGAAGTTTTACTTTTAATGAATTCTGCCCAGTGAGCTTTTATTCATTTTATTTGGTGCTGCAAAAAGGTAGTTTTTTGTGAGATGGCGACACAGCCCCTCACACACCTCCGAGCCTGGGCAAGGCCCGGAGGTATGGGAGGAGCTGTGTGCCCATCTGAGTCGTTCGAGTAACACCTGTTCCAGTCACTGCTCTATTGACTTTCTGAGTCGTTCGAGTAACACCTGTTCCAGCCACTGTTCTATTGACTTTCTGGATCGTTCGAGTAGCACCTGCTCCAGCCACTGTTCTATTGACTTTCTGGATCGTTCGAGTAGCACCTGCTCCAGCCACTGTTCTATTGACTTTCTGGATCGTTCGAGTAGCACCTGTTCCAGCCACTGCTCTGTTGACTTTTTGAGTCGTTCGAGTAACACCTGTTCCAGCCAGTGCTCTATTGACTTTCTGGGTCGTTCGAGTAACACATGTTCCAGCCCGGGCTCTATTGACTTTTTCTGAGTCGTTCGAGTAACACCTGTTCCAGCCACTACTCTGTTGACTTTCTGAGTCGTTCGAGTAACACCTGTTCCGGCCGCTGCTCTATTGACTTTCTGAGTCGTTCGAGTAACGCCTGTGCCAGCCACTGCCCTATTGACTTTCTGGAGCGTTCGAGTAACACATGTTCTAGCCACTACTCCATTGGCTTTTTGAGTCGTTTGAGTAACACCTGTTCCATTCACTGCTCTATTGACTTTCTGAGTCGTTCCAGTAACACCTGTTCCAGCCATTGCTCTATTGACTTTGTGAGGCGTTCGAGTAACACATGTTCTAGCCACTACTCTATTTGCTTTTTGAGTCGTTTGAGTAACACCTGTTCCAGTTACTGTTCTATCGACTTTCTGAGTCATTCGAGTAACACCTGAGCCAGCCACTGCCCTATTGACTTTCTGAGTCGTTCGAATAACACCTATATCAGCCACTGCTCTATTCACTTTCTGAGTCGTTCAAGTAACACCTGTTCCAGCCACTGCTCTATTGACTTTCTGAGTCGTTCGAGTAACACCTTATCAGCCACTGCTCTATTGACTTTCTGAGTCGTTCGAGTAACACATATTCTTCTCACTGCTCTATTGACTTTCTGAGTCGTTCGAGTAACACCTTATCAGCCACTGCTCTATTGACTTTCTGAGTCGTTCGAGTAACACATATTCTTCTCACTGCTCTATTGACTTTCTGAGTCGTTCGAGTAACACCTGTTCCAGTCACTGCTTTATTGACTTTCTGAGTCATTCGAGTAACACCTATTCTTGTCACTGCTTTATTGACTTCCTGAGTCATTTGAGTAACACCTATTCTTGTCACTGCTTTATTGACTTTCTGAGTTGTTCGAGTAACACCTGTTCCAGTCACAGCTCTATTGACTTTCTGAGTCATTCGAGTAACACCTGTTCCAGCCACTGCTTTATTGACTTTCTGAGTCGTTCGAGTAACACCTGTTCCAGCCACTACTCTGTTGACTTTCTGAGTCGTTCGAGTAACACCTGTTCCAGTCACTGCTTTATTGACTTTCTGAGTCGTTCGAGTAACACCTATTCTTGTCACTGCTTTATTGTCTTCCTGAGTCATTTGAGTAACACCTATTCTTGTCACTGCTTTATTGACTTTCTGAGTTGTTCGAGTAACACCTGTTCCAGTCACTGCTTTATTGACTTTCTGAGTCGTTCGAGTAACACCTATTCTTGTCACTGCTTTATTGACTTTCTGAGTTGTTCGAGTAACACCTGTTCCAGTCACTGCTTTATTGACTTTCTGAGTCGTTCGAGTAACACCTATTCTTGTCACTGCTTTATTGACTGTCTGAGTCGTTCGAGTAACACCTATTCTTGCCACTGCTTTATTGACTTTCTGAGTCGTTCGAGTAACACCTGTTCCAGTCACTGCTTTATTGACTTTCTGAGTCGTTCGAGTAACACATGTTCCAGCCCGGGCTCTATTGACTTTTTCTGAGTCGTTCGAGTAACACCTGTTCCAGCCACTACTCTGTTGACTTTCTGAGTCGTTCGAGTAACACCTGTTCCAGCCGCTGCTCTATTGACTTTCTGAGTCGTTCGAGTAACGCCTGTGCCAGCCACTGCTTTATTGACTTTTTCTGAGTCGTTCGTGTAACACCTTATCAGCCACTGCTCTATTGCCTGTCTGAGTCGTTTGAGTAACACCTATTCTTGTCACTGCTTTATTGACTTTCTGAGTTGTTCGAGTAACACCTGTTCCAGTCACTGCTTTATTGACTTTCTGAGTCGTTCGAGTAACACCTATTCTTGTCACTGCTTTATTGACTGTCTGAGTCGTTCGAGTAACACCTATTCTTGCCACTGCTTTATTGACTTTCTGAGTCGTTCGAGTAACACCTGTTCCAGTCACTGCTTTATTGACTTTCTGAGTCGTTCGAGTAACACATGTTCCAGCCCGGGCTCTATTGACTTTTTCTGAGTCGTTCGAGTAACACCTGTTCCAGCCACTACTCTGTTGACTTTCTGAGTCGTTCGAGTAACACCTGTTCCAGCCGCTGCTCTATTGACTTTCTGAGTCGTTCGAGTAACGCCTGTGCCAGCCACTGCTTTATTGACTTTTTCTGAGTCGTTCGTGTAACACCTTATCAGCCACTGCTCTATTGCCTGTCTGAGTCGTTTGAGTAACACCTATTCTTGTCACTGCTTTATTGACTTTCTGAGTTGTTCGAGTAACACCTGTTCCAGTCACTGCTTTATTGACTTTCTGAGTCGTTCGAGTAACACCTATTCTTGTCACTGCTTTATTGACTGTCTGAGTCGTTCGAGTAACACCTATTCTTGCCACTGCTTTATTGACTTTCTGAGTCGTTCGAGTAACACCTGTTCCAGTCACTGCTTTATTGACTTTCTGAGTCGTTCGAGTAACACATGTTCCAGCCCGGGCTCTATTGACTTTTTCTGAGTCGTTCGAGTAACACCTGTTCCAGCCACTACTCTGTTGACTTTCTGAGTCGTTCGAGTAACACCTGTTCCAGCCGCTGCTCTATTGACTTTCTGAGTCGTTCGAGTAACGCCTGTGCCAGCCACTGCTTTATTGACTTTTTCTGAGTCGTTCGTGTAACACCTTATCAGCCACTGCTCTATTGCCTGTCTGAGTCGTTTGAGTAACACCTATTCTTGTCACTGCTTTATTGACTTTCTGAGTTGTTCGAGTAACACCTGTTCCAGTCACTGCTTTATAGACTTTCTGAGTCGTTCGAGTAACACCTATTCTTGTCACTGCTTTATTGGCTTTCTGAGTCGTTCGAGTAACACCTGTTCCAGTCACTGCTTTATTGACTTTCTGAGTCATTTGAATAACACCTGTTCCAGCCACTGCTCTATTGACTTTCTGAGTCGTTCGAGTAACATCTGTTCCAGCCACTGCTCTATTGACTTTTTCTGAGTCGTTCGTGTAACACCTTATCAGCCACTGCTCTCTTGCCTGTCTGAGTTGTTCGAGTAACACCTTATCAGCCCCTGCTCTATTGCCTGTCTGAGTCGTTTGAGTAACACCTGTTCCAGCCACTGCTCTATTGCCTTTCTGGGTCGTTCGAGGAACGCCTGTTCCAACCACAGCTCTATTGACTTTCTGGGTCGTTCGAGTAACACATGTTCCAGTCACAGCTCTATTGACTTTTTCTGAGTCGTTTGAGTAACACCTTATCAGCCACTGCTCTATTGCCTGTCTCAGTCGTTCGAGTAACACCTGTTCCAGCCACTGCTCTATTGACTCTCAGGGTCGTTCGAGTAACACCTGTTCCAGCCAATGCTCTGTTGACTTTCTGAGTCGTTCGAGTAACACCTGTTCCAGCCACTGCTCTATTGACTTTCTGAGTTGTTCGAGTAACACCTTATAGGCCACTGCTCTATTGCCTGTATGAGTCGTTCGAGTAACGCCTGTTCCAACCACTGCCCTATTGACTTTCTGAGTCGTTCGAATAACACCTATATCAGCCACTGCTCTATTCACTTTCTGAGTCGTTCAAGTAACACATGTTCCAGCCAATGCTCTATTGACTTTCTGAGTCGTTCAAGTAACACTTTATCAGCCACTGCTCTATTGACTTTCTGAGTCGTTCGAGTAACACCTGTTCCAGTCACTGCTTTATTGACTTTCTGAGTCGTTCGAGTAATACCTATTCTTGTCACTGCTTTATTGACTTTCTGAGTTGTTCGAGTAACACCTGTTCCAGTCACTGCTTTTTTGACTTCCTGAGTCATTCGAGAAATACCTATTCTTGTCATTGCTTCATTGACTTTCTGAGTCGTTCGAGTAACACCTATTCTTGTCACTGCTTTATTGACTTTCTGAATTGTTCGAGTAACACCTGTTCCAGTCACTGCTTTATTGACTTTCTGAGTCGTTCGAGTAACACCTATTCTTGTCACTGCTTTATTGACTTTCTGAGTTGTTCGAGTAACACCTGTTCCAGTCACTGCTTTATTGACTTTCTGAGTCCTTCTAGTAACACCTATTCTTGTCACTGCTTTATTGACTTTCTGAGTCGTTCGAGTAACACCTGTTCCAGTCACTGCTTTATTGACTTCCTGAGTCATTTGAGTAACACCTATTCTTGTCACTGCTTTATTGACTTTCTGAGTCGTTCGAGTAACACCTGTTCCAGTCACTGCTTTATTGACTTTCTGAGTCGTTCGAGTAACATCTTATCAGCCACAGCTCTATTGACTTTCTGAGTCGTTTGAGTAACACCTGTTCCAGCCAATGCTCTATTGACTTTCTGAGTCGTTTGAGTAACACCTGTTCCAGCCAATGCTCTATTGACTTTCTGAGTCGTTCGAGTAACATCTGTTCCAGCCACTGCTCTATTGACTTTTTCTGAGTCGTTCGAGTAACATCTTATCAGCCACTGCTCTCTTGCCTGTCTGAGTTGTTCGAGTAACACTTTATCAGCCACTGCTCTATTGCCTGTCTGAGTCGTTTTAGTAACACCTGTTCCAGCCACTGTTCTATTGCCTCTCTGGGTCGTTCGAGGAACGCCTGTTCCAACCACAGCTCTATTGACTTTCTGAGTCGTTTGAGTAACACCTGTTCCAGCCACTGCTCTATTGCCTCTATGGGTCGTTCGAGGAACGCCTGTTCCAACCACAGCTCTATTGACTTTCTGGGTCGTTCGAGTAACACATGTTCCAGTCACTGCTCTATTGACTTTTTCTGAGTCGTTCGAGTAACACCTTATCAGCCACTGCTCTATTGACTTTCTGAGTCGTTCGAGTAACAGCTGTGCCAACCACTGCCCTATTGACTTTCTGAGTCGTTCGAATAACACCTATATCAGCCACTGCTCTATTCACTTTCTGAGTCGTTCAAGTAACACCTGTTCCAGCCACTGCTCTATTGACTTTCTGAGTCGTTCGAGTAACACCTTATCAGCCATTGCTCTATTGACTTTCTGAGTCGTTCGAGTAACACATATTCTTCTCACTGCTCTATTGACTTTCTGAGTCGTTCGAGTAACACCTGTTCCAGTCACTGCTTTATTGACTTTCTGAGTTGTTCGAGTAACACTTTATCAGCCACTGCTCTATTGCCTGTCTGGGTCGTTCGAGTAATGCCTGTTCCAGCCAATGCTCTGTTGACTTTCTGAGTCGTTCGAGTAACACCTGTTCCAGCCAATGCTCTATTGGCTTTTTGAATCGTTCGAGTAACACCTGTTTCATTCACTGCTCAGTTGACTCTCTGGGTCGTTCGAGTAACACCTGTCCCTGCCAATGCTCTGTTGACTTTCTGAGTCGTTCGAGTAACACCTGTTCCTGCCACTGCTCTATTGACTTTCTGAGTTGTTCGAGTAACACTTTATCAGCCACTGCTCTATTGCCTGTCTGAGTCGTTCGAGTAACACCTGTTCCAGCCAATGCTCTGTTGACTTTCTGAGTCGTTCGAGTAACACCTGTTCCAGCCACTGCTCTATTGACTTTCTGAGTTGTTCGAGTAACACCTTATCAGCCACTGCTCTATTGCCTGTCTGAGTCGTTCGAGTAACGCCTGTTCCAACCACTGCCCTATTGACTTTCTGAGTTGTTCGAGTAACACCGGTTCCAGCCGCTGCTCTATTGACTTTCTGAGTCGTTCGAGTAACACCTGTTCTAGCCAAGGCTCTATTGGCTTTTTGAGTCCTTCGAGTAACACCTGTTTCATTCACTGCTCTATTGTCTCTCTGGGTTGTTCGAGTAACACCTGTTCCGTTCACTGCTTTATTGACTTTCTGAGTCGTTCGAGTAACGCCTGTTCCAGCCAATGCTCTGTTGACTTTCTGAGTCGTTCGAGTAACACCTGTTCCAGCCACTGCTCTATTGACTTTCTGAGTTGTTCGAGTAACACCTTATCAGCCACTGCTCTATTGCCTGTCTGAGTCGTTCGAGTAACGCCTGTTCCAACCACTGCCCTATTGACTTTCTGAGTTGTTCGAGTAACACCTGTTCCAGCCGCTGCTCTATTGACTTTCTGAGTCGTTCGAGTAACACATGTTCCAGTCACTGCTATATTGACTTTTTCTGAGTCGTTCGAGGAACACCTTATCAGCCACTGCTCTATTGACTTTCTGAGTCGTTCGAGTAACGCCTGTTCCAACCACTGCCCTATTGCCTTTCTGAGTTGTTCGAGTAACACCTGTTCCAGCCGCTGCTTTATTGACTTTCTGAGTCGTTCGAGTAACACCTGTGCCAGCCACTGCTCTATTGACTCTCTGAGTCGTTCTAGTAACACCTGTTCCAGCCAATGCTCTGTTGACTTTATGAGTCGTTCGAGTAACTCATGTTACAGCCAATGCTCTATTGGCTTTCTGAGTCGTTCGAGTAACACCTGTTTCGGCCAATGCTCTATTGACTTTCTGAGTCGTTCCAGTAACTCCTGTTACAGCCATGGCTCTTTTGACTTTTTGAGTCATTCTAGGAACACCTGTTCCAGTCACTGCTCTATTGATTTTCTGAGTCGTTAGAGTAACACCCGTTCCAGCCACTGCTCAGTTGACTTTCGTAGTCGTTCGAGTAACACCTGTTCCGTTGACTGCTCTGTTGACTTTCTGAGTCGTTCGAGTAACACATGTTCCGTTCACTGCTCAGTTGACTTTCTGAGTCGTTCGAGTAACACCTGTTCCAGCCAATGCTATATTGACTTTCTGAGGCGTTCGAGTAACAGCTGTTCCAGCCACTGCTCTATTGACTCTCTGGGTCGTTCGAGTAACACCTGTTCCAGTCACTGCTCTGTTGACTTTCTGAGTCGTTCGAGTAACACATGTTCCGTTCACTGCTCAGTTGACTTTCTGAGTCGTTCGAGTAACACCTGTTCCAGCCAATGCTCTGTTGACTTTCTGAGTCGTTCGAGTAACACCTGTTCCAGCCAATGCTCTGTTGACTTTCTGAGTCGTTCGAGTAACACCTGTTCCAGTCACTGCTCTATTGACTTTCTGAGTCATTCGAGTAACACCTGTTCCAGCCACTGCTCTATTGACTCTCTGGGTCGTTCGAGTAACACCTGTTTCCGCCACTGCTCTATTGACTTTCTGAGTCGTTCGAGTAACACATGTTCCGTTCACTGCTCTGTTGACTTTCTTAGTCGTTCGAGTAGCACATGTTCCAGCCACTGCACTATTGACTTTGAGACTTAAGAAGCATTGAAGCTCATGTACTAAACAGTGATGTGACAGTGAGTTGCGTGCTTTGATGAATGGAGTGGTCTGATTGAAGCTCATGTACTAAACAGTGATGTGACAGTGAGTTGCGTGCTTTGATGAATGGAGTGGTCTGATTGTTTGTGAGTTGCGTGCTTTGATGAATGGAGTGGTCTGATTGTTTGTGAGTTGAGTGCTTTGATGAATGGAGTGATCTGATTGTTTGTGAGTTGCGTGCTTTGATGAATGGAGTGGTCTGATTGTTTGTGAGTTGAGTGCTTTGATGAATGGAGTGGTCTGATTGTTTGTGAGTTGCGTGCTTTGATGAATGGAGTGGTCTGATTGTTTGTGAGTTGAGTTCTTTGGTGAATGGAGTGGTCTGATTGTTTGAGGTCGAGACAGGACTAGAGATAATTGAGAGTAGCTAAAACTAGATACACTACTGGGGTGAGAGTAGATAGAATAGGACCCGTAATGGGTAGAAACTGAGGCTTCTCAAAGAATCCTCCCAATCAAAGATACTCTCCTGTAATCCTGTACATCGTTTGAAGTACGAATGAACTAGGTGGTACTGATTACCACTTCTGGAACAAATACCCGTTTGTTCCAAATAATGCCCGTTTGTGTGGTTTTAGATTGTTGTCGGGATATTTGTGGTAATTAGGTATACACTCATCGACTTGAACATACCTTCAGAAAACACGCTACTTGTAAGGCGTAGGTCCCTGCAGCTAACACGTACCATTGTAGGAGCCAAGATGGCGACCTCTAGGCAACAGAATGAACAACGGAAACACGTGTCACCCTTGACAACACCCACTGTACATGCGTACTAAGACCACGTATCACCACGGTAATGACGTCACAATAGAGCCACTCCCGCGGATTATGTGACAACCCCAAATCACGTTACTGAGTCACACGACTATAACTTCCCTCTTTAGTTCCTTCCCTAGGTCCTGCTGATAGTGAAATGGGGTCAGTCTTCTCATTATATACTACTACTATTATTATTTTAAATAATTACTGTCGTTTAACAAAACCAATTCTGTGAAATTTATTTGTTTTATTGGGATTTGGGGAACTTTTAAGAGCCAGGGTCACTTTAGGGTCACACATTGGACATTTGTTTTTACGAATGGGGAAGCCGGAGAACCTTGAGATCTCGGAGAGGATCATCGAGCCAGATAAGAGTGCCTCAGATATTTTGGGCGAGCGGTGGGAGGGAGGAGCCAACAATGTTATTTAAAAGGTTGTTGTGTGTGGTTTTAGGGACTCCTTTAGCTTTAACTTGAACACCCCCACCCCCGCCCCAGGTCGTTGCCACCTCTTCCTTGAAGGTATGTCGAAGGAGGCGGTAACGAAAAGAGAGTCCTGGGTGTCCACTCCTCCCATTTCTTTGAAGGCGGAGGGTTAATGGCCAGAGGGTCCTACGTAGGACTAGCCCCACCCCGAGAAAAGTTTGCCAAATATATTACTCTAAGGGCGAAAAAATATTTTTAATTCACTCATTTGAAACCGGGTTTGGCGAACAGGCTAAGCCTATCTTAAAGCCGAACACTAACATTCCCAAACTATGTTACTATTTCGTCTCCTGAGTTCCAATGTGTTCTATGTGCCTACAGGCAGCATACTGGCCTATTGGCGTGCCTACTGGCCTACTGGCAGGCTACTGGCCTACTGGCCTGCCTAGTGGCAGCCTACTGGCCTATTGGCAGCCCACTGGCCTACTGGCGTGCCTACTGGCCTACTGGCCTACTTGCAGCCTACTGGCGTGCCTACGGGCCCACTGGCAGCCTACTGGCCTATTGGCAGCCTGCTGGCCTACTGGCGTGGCTACTGGCCTACTGCGTGCCTACTGGCCTACTGGCAGCCTACTGGCCTACAGGCGTGCCTACTGGCCTACAAGCAGCCTACTGGCTTACTGACGCGCCTACTGGCCTACTGGCATCCTATTGGCCTACTGGCAGCCTACTGGCCTGCTGGCATGCCTACTGGCCTACTGGCGTGCCTACTGACCTACTGACGTGCCTACTGGCCTACTGGCAGCCTACTTGCCTATTGGCAGCCTACTGGCCTACTGGCGTGCCTACTGGCAGCCTACTGGCCTACTGGCCTATTGGCAGCCTACTGACAGCCTACTGGCAGCCTACTGGCAGCCTACTGGCAGCCTACTGGCAGCCTACTGGCCTACTGGCGTGCCTACTTGTCTACTGGCAGCCTACTGGCAGCCTATTGGCCTACTGGTGTGCCTACTGGCGTGCCTACTGGCCAACTGGCAGTCTACTGGCCAACTGGCAGCCTACTGGCCTACTGACGTGCCTACTGGCTTACTGGCAGCCTACTGACCTACTGACAGTCTACTGGCCAACTGGCAGCCTACTGGCCTACTGACGTGCCTACTGTCCTACTGGCAGCCTACTGACCTACTGGCAGCCTACTGGCCAACTGGCAGCCTACTGGCCTACGGACGTGCCTATTGGCTTACTGGCAGCCTACTGGCCTACTGGCGTGCCTACTGGCCTACTGGCAGCCTACTGTCAGCCTACGGACAGCCTACTGGCAGTCTACTGGTAGCCTACTGGCGTGCCTACTGGCATATAGAGCACATTGGAATTCAGGAGACGATTTTGAACTATCGCAAAACAAATGATATTTGAAGCACAAGAACAATTTTGCATAACCCTTTACCTAACATGAACAGCAGACGACACTTGCGAACAAAATTCTTGAATAACTATTTTTTTCATTTTTTTTTTGTCTTAAAAACATAGGTTATGACCCCTCATTGGAACGAGCTCGACGAGCTCGTTCCACAGAGGGGTCATAACCTATGCTTTTGAGACAAATAATGAAAATTAATAGGCGATTTCTGTCAATAGCTCTGGCCGGTTTTGGCCGTTACGTTGGGTAAAAGGAAATGTTCAACGGATTGTTTGAAATTAGCGGCTTTCACTGGATTTCAGTTCTTCCGATGCACAGCAAAAACATTTCTTACCGACGCGATCACAGGGGAGGAGGACTACACAACCACCACCACCCGCCTGTCCACTAACTCCGGTGCCGAGAATTTAAATTCTGTTCAGTATTAAATACTGTTCTCCTTTTTCTATTTATTTCAGGGAGGCAGATATTATTTCATTGAACATACGGCTCCAGCAAAGAAGACGTGGACTTACACTTTAACGGCAACTGTCAACCCAGTGCGAAAAATATTTGCCGACGGTTGTAACTTATTGAGGGAAACCAAAAAATGTATAGATCAGGCTGGCTTTTCTGAAATTGACTATAATTTTAAAAGAACTTACATATTTCGAGGGCTTGTTCCAGTCATATTTGGAGTGGCAATCAAATGACAACCTCACTCGGATGCAGTTTTTAATTTAGAGAGGCAAGTGAAAATAAGTAAGACGAATGATCGATGTTGTGTTGTCAGTGGTCTACCGGGAAATCTCCAGCCCCCCCCCCCCCCCTCTCTCTCTCTCTCTCTCTCTCTCTCTCTCTCTCTCTCTCTCTCTCTCTCTCTCTCTCTCTCTCTCTCATCATCAAGGCAGTCGGGATAGTAGTTACAAAAAACTCAAAACGTCTTAGAAGTGGCGGATAGGCCATATGGTCTACCGGGAAATCTCCAGCCACATACCCCCCCCCCCCACCCCCCCCCCCCCCCCCTCTCCCTCTCTCTCTCTCATGAAGGCAGTCGGGATAGTAGTTACAAAAAACTCAAAACGTCTTAGAAGTGGCGGACTGGCCTTATGGTCTACCGGGAAATCTCCAGCCACCCTCTCTGTCTCTGTCTGTCTCTCTCTCTCTCTCTCTCTCTCTCTCTCTCTCTCTCTACTACGAATACCGAAAAAATGGCATAAATTCATTTCATGACGGGTAGCATGGGCCCATTTTATTTGGGGCTACAATGCATTCCCAGAACGGACGGTATGTCATCAGTGGTAGACTGTTGGACTTCTATACTAGAGGTTCGGCGCTCGATCCCTGTCCGGGACGACCCTCGTTGTGTCCTATGTCAAGGCTCTTTATCCCGATTTCCTACATGGGTGCACGATGACGTCGTGTACCAAGGCGTACTGCACGTCGATAGTGCACATGTCTTCAACCGCTGTCACCCTGCTTGAGCGGAGCTTGAACAGAGTTAGAATGTTGCGGAAATGACAGTTTCTCGTCGTTGCTGGGTGGTTGTCTCCGGGTACTCCGGTTTTCTCCACCCGTAAAACTGTCGCAGTCACGATTGGCCATTGTGCATAAGTATGTGACCTAAAACACAAATAAAAAAATTAATAAATAAATAGGGCATCAGTGACACAGCAATCTCTGGCTCTAATACTATTGTGCGGCCAAATAAGGTGCCCTAATTCTCTGTCAGTGATATATTTATTGTCGTGAACTGATTACTTTATCCAGTAATTTATTTATTAAAGTTATGCCTTAAAGTCCCATGGAAATTTGTCGTATCTCTTTATTTTATGTCGCTTTTATTGTTTGTTTAAATTTTTTTTGTTTTGTTTAAGTTTGTTGAATCAACAAAAATAATATCACAAACAGTGAGTGAAGTGAGTGTAAAATGTTGAGTTTACAAATTTTATTTTGATTGAGTTTTTTTTTATGTTTACGATCACAGATAGAGATATAATTATCCATGAGTGATATAATTATAAACCACGTCTATTCGTTGTCTATTGATATATAGGGCGCGCCCAAATTGTTGTCTCGATGACGTTGTACACGTCGGAATGACTAAAGTCACTAAACACCAGTTATACACCTCCTCTGTACATTTCCAAACTCCTCTGTACATTTCCAAACTTCACTCTACAGTTCCATACTCCTCTGTACATATCCAAACTTCACTGTAGAGTTTCATACTCCTCTGTACATTTCCAAACTCCTCTGTACATTTCCAACCTTCACTGTACAGTTCCATACTCCTCTGTACATTTCCAAACTTCACTATAAAGTTACATACTCCTCTGTACATTTCCAAACTTCTCTGTACATTTCCAAACTTCACTGTACAGTTCCATACTCCTCTGTACATTTCCAAATTTCACTGTACAGTTACATACTCCTCCGTACAGTTCCAAACTCATCTGTACATTTCCAAACTTCACTGAACAGTTCCATACTCCTCTGTATATTTCAAAACTCCTCTGTACATTTCCAAACTTCACTGTACAGTTCCAAACACCTCTGTACATTTCCAAAATTCACTGTACAGTTCCATACTCCTCTGTACATTTCCAAACTTCACTGTACAGTTCCATACTCCTTTGTACATTTCCAAACTCCTCTGTACATTTCCAAACTTCACTGTACAGTTCCATACTCCTCTGTACATTTCCAAACTTCACTGTACAGTTCCATACTCCTCTGTACAGTTCCAAACTCCTCTGTACATTTCCAAACTTCACTGTACAGTTCCATACTCCACTGTACATTTCCAAACTCCTCTGTACATTTCCAAACTCCTCTGTACATTTCCAAACTCTTCTGTACATTTCCAAACTCCACTGTACAGTTCTATACTCCCTTGTACATTTCCATACTCCTCTGTACATTTCCAAACTTTACTGTACAGTTCCAAACTCCTCTGTACATTTCCAAACTTCACTGTACATTTCCATACTCCTCTGTACGTTTCCAAACTTCACTGCACAGTTCCATACTCCTCTGTACATTTCCAAACTTCACTGCACAGTTCCATACTCGTCTGTACATTTCCCAACTTCACTGTACAGTTCCATACTCCTCTGTACATTTCCAAACTTCACTGTACAGTTCCATACTCCTCTGTACATTTCCAAACTTCACTGTACATTTCCAAACTCCTCTGTACATTTCCAAACTTCACTGTACAGTTCCATACTCCTCTGTACATTTCCAAACTTCACTGTACAGTTCCATACTCCTCTGTACATTTCCAAACTTCACTGTACATTTCCAAACTCCTCTGTACATTTCCAAACTTCACTGTACAGTTACATACTCATCTGTACATTTCCAAACTTCACTGTACATTTCCAAACTCCTCTGTACATTTCCAAACTTCACTGTACAGTTCCATACTCCTCTGTACATTTCCAAACTTCACTGTACAGTTCCATACTCCTCTGTACATTTCCAAACTTCACTGTACAGTTCCATACTCCTCTGTACATTTCCAAACTTCACTGTACATTTCCAAACTCCTCTGTACATTTCCAAACTTCACTGTACAGTTACATACTCATCTGTACATTTCCAAACTTCACTGTACATTTCCAAACTCCTCTGTACATTTCCAAACTTCACTGTACAGTTCCATACTCCTCTGTACATTTCCAAACTTCACTGTACAGTTCCATACTCCTCTGTACATTTCCAAACTTCACTGTACATTTCCATACTCCTCTGTACATTTCCAAATTTCACTGTACAGTTCCATACTCCTCTGCACATTTCCAAATTTCACTGTACAGTTCCATACTCCTTTGTACATTTCCAAACTCCTCTGTACATTTCCAAACTTCACTGCACAGTTCCAAACTTCACTGTACATTTCCATACTCCTCTGTACGTTTCCAAACTTCACTGCACAATTCCATACTCCTCTGTACATTTCCAAACTTCACTGTACAGTTCCATACTCCTCTGTACATTTCCAAACTTCACTGTACATTTCCATACTCCTCTGTACATTTCCAAACTTCACTGTACATTTCCAAACTCCTCTGTACATTTCCAAACACCACTGTGCAGTTCCATACTCCTCTGTACATTTCCAAACTTCACTGTACAGTTCCATACTCGTCTGTACATTTCCAAACTTCACTGTACAGTTCCATACTCCTCTGTACATTTCCAAACTTCACTGTACAGTTCCATACTCCTCTGTACATTTCCAAACTTCACTGTACAGTTCTATACTCCCCTGTACATTTCCATACTCCTCTGTACATTTCCAAACTTTACTGTACAGTTCCAAACTCCTCTGTACATTTCCAAACTTCACTGTACAGTTCCATACTTCTCTGTACATTTCCAAACTTCACTGTACAGTTCCATATTCCTCTGTACATTTCCAAACTTCACTGTACAGTTCCATACTCCTCTGTACATTTCCAAACTTCACTGTACAGTTCCCTACTCCTCTGTACGTTTCCAAACTCCTCTGTACATTTCCAAACTTCACTGTACAGTTCCATACTGCTCTGTACAGTTCCAAACTTCACTGTACAGTCCCATACTCCTCTGTGCAGTTCCAAACTTCACTGTACAGTTCCAAACTCCTCTGTTTAAAATAACTTAAAAATAGTCTTCGCAGTCTTCACTGCTTGAATCAGAAATAACTGAAATAAAATTCTCATATTCTTAAATTTGAAATTTTTATTTAGAAGAAGAAAAGTCCTATTTTAAGGGTTTCTTCAAACAGGAATTAAGCTCTCATAAATGGCTTCTTTTCAGGTCCAATTTCAAACATTTTTCACACAGGGCACAACCATGACTGGCCTGGTGCGTCCGGTACCCCCTTTGGTTCATTCCCGGTAACAATTTCTCTCTGAGTCTCCCGCTGCTTCTTAAAAAATCACTTATGAATATTTAATATAATGCACGTGTGGTACGGGCTAGATTATTTTTGGTGGTCTAAATTTGTTATGAAAAAATTGTTTTATTGCATATTATTGGAGAGTGTCTGTAGACACTCTCCAATAATTTGTAATAGAACAAACTTGTATGAATTTTTTTTTTTTTTTGCATTTAATTGAATAGGAAACATGAGAAAGGAAAACATTTGGGTTTTGCTCTGGTACCTTCATTTTTTGAAAGCCATGATAGATTTTTCTAGTTCTCATCCATTTAACACGTACCGAACCAGTGCCCCAAATCGGTCATGCTGAGCTACCATCGGGCAGAGGCGGACTGATGATATGATTCACCAGCAAAATTCCTGCTGGGCCTCCCAATAAGAGGCGCCCCCTGGGACACTTAAGTTGAAGCAGCTCAACACGTTGTTGCATGAAATTTTGTCAAAATGACCAACAGGCCAAATGGATCTGATTACATGACTTTCCGGTATACAAAAATGCTCTCTATGTGGACTGTCGTTGGCAATCGTGGGCTTTTGTAATAATTTGCTCTTTTGTAAGAGGTCCTCACTTTTGTAATAGTTTTTTAGCCCTTTTGTAAGAGGTCACCACTTTTGTAATAGTTTTTTAGCCCGTTTGTAAGAGGTCCCCACTTTTGTGATAGTTTTTTAGCCCTTTTATAAGAGGTCCCCACTTTTGTAATAGTTTTTTTTAGCCCTTTTGTAAGAGGTCACCACTTTTGTAATAGTTTTTTAGCCCTTTTGTAAGAGGTCACCACTTTTGTAATAGTTTTTAGCCCTTTTGTAAGAGGTCCCCACTTTTGTAATAGTTTTTTAGCCCTTTTGTAAGAGGTCACCACTTTTGTAATAGTTTTTTAGCCCTTTTGTAAGAGTTCACCACTTTTGTAATAGTTTTTAGCCCTTTTGTAAGAGGTCCCCACTTTTGTAATAGTTTCTTAGCCCTTTATATAATTATAACAATAGTACATAAATTATACACTGCAATGATTGTAGAAATTATAACAATAGTACATAAATTATACACTGCAATGATTGTAGAAATTATAACAATAGTACATAAATTATACACTGCAATGATTGTAGAAATTATAACAATAGTACATAAATTATACACTGCAGTGATTGTAGAAATTATAACAATAGTACATAAATTATACACTGCAATGATTGTAGAAATTATAACAATAGTACATAAATTATACACTGCAATGATTGTAGAAATTATAACAATAGTACATAAATTATACACTGCAATGATTGTAGAGAACAAAACTTTACCATCAACAGCAGTTCAGTCGACTTGTGGTTCCGACCAGGTAAGGGTAGATAACTCTTACATGTGAAAACTTATGTTCGTATCGATGGAGTTATCTCCCGTTAATTGCACATGCCATGAGGTCACAGAATACTAAATGATCTGCATTGGCGACAGTTCTAAACTTTTTCTCTCTCCTCGGCTCATCGAGCTCATTTGGGGCGAAACAGACCTTTAGATACAGTGGAACTCTCTTAATTGAATAGCATTCATTGCCAATGAAAATTATTCAATTAATAGGGCTCTTCAATTAACAGGGCTGTGAACATTTAACTTAATTCTTGGGTTAACCTAAGCATTTAGCCTATCATATCTTGTTTGACAGAGCTCATGAAGCTCTGTCAATCAAGATATAATAGATTAAATGCCTTTATTGGAAGTACTGATGCCAAATAGGTCATTAAAGAAAGGGAAGTTGGTGATTGTCACGGTAAATTCTCGACATATTGCAAGATTTTTTATTCAATTAACTGGAGTTTACTAACTCTATAATCTGTATTCAATTAACAGGTCACATATGTCTTGAAGGTATGGTAAATGGTTTTGTGTTTGGAAATTATATTCATTAACAGGGTTATTCAATTAAGTAGGATCCATTGTATATCTATCATCTCTTTAAAAATGCACTGTTGAAAAATATATGTTGCCGTATGATATCTGTATTCAAATTTGTGGGGGGGGGGGGGGTCCTCTTCTTCCGTCCAGATTCGCACTGAATTGACAAGACGTAGACAGAACAGCATACGTGTTCGATCTGTCAATGTTTACCACACGAGGTCGATTTGGGTGGAGGGATACTATTGAACGAGGAGCCGAAGGCTTTGAGTTCAATCTTATTCTTCCGCCAAAATCGATCGAGTGCGGTAAAAGAAAATGGCAGTTCGGACGCGTTTGCTGTTCTATATTTGTTGCACACTACAGTTTAATAAAAAAAATATTAATTGATTTTGGCGGAGGGATAAAATTGAACAGAGTTTCTAAGCTCTTTACGGCCGTTTGGTTATAGGTATCACTTCCTTACAATATGTTATACTTGGAACACTCACCATTTCCCGAATAGTTTTTCCCACAAAAACCTTATTAAAGCCGTTCCTCACTAAAAGTTCATTCCTTACAATGTGTTATACTGGGAACACCCACTATTTCCCGAGTTATAGGTATCACTTCCTTACAATGTGTTATACTTGGAACATCCACCATTCCCCGAATAGTTTTTCCCACAAAAACCTTATTAAAGCCGTTCCTCACTAAAAGTTCATTTGATTAAATGTTACAGTTATTTTATTCCTTTGGTTTCGATAGACTTCCCCCTCCCGTGATGTTTATATTTACCCCCAAATACGCGTAGTCATCTGTCTCTACCACACTAAGATGTTTGTTACTGCCTTCCGGAATACAGTACAAACCCCTACCCCCACCCAAACCCCCCATCACCCCACCCCACTCTCCGCCTTCGAGTAAGTTCCATATGGGTACAACTCTGCTTTGTTTTCATTTAGTTAGAGTATCCATTTGATCCCATGTCTACCACCATTTGTCTGCATTTTCTCTACCGCTCTTCACTAATGTCTTACCATGCAATATGCGCAAACAAGCCATGGGACATGGGCTTAAGGTCTCCAATCACTAACCCCTTGTCACTATGCAAGAGTTCATCTCCTTAATCTTTGATGTACAGTGCAACTAGAAGTGGTGAGAGGATATTCCCCAGCGTTAGGCTTATCTCCGAAGTCATACGCCCTCTACATTAATACGCTGTCAATTCCTTCCGTTTTTTCTTTTAACCAAAAAATTCCAAAATATGTCCGAACTCTAAATCTCCCTTTTATTCTTATCGTCCAACAAGATGAATGTCGAAAATGGTCATCCCAAGCAGACGAATCCCAACAAGATGAATGTCGAAAATGGTCATCCCAACAAGACGAATCCCAACAAGATGAATGTCGAAAATGGGGGGTCATCCCAACAAGACGAATCCCAACAAGATGAATGTCGAAAATGGTCATCCCAAGAAGACGAATCCCAACAAGATGAATGTCGAAAATGGTCATCCCAACAAGACGAATCCCAACAAGTTGAATGTCGAAAATGGTCATCCCAACAAGACGAATATCTAAAATGGTCATCCCAACAAGACGAATCCCAACAAGATGCATGTCGAAAATGGTCATCCCAACAAGACGAATATCTAAAATGGTCATCCCAACAAGACGAATCCCAACAAGATGAATGTCTAAAATGGTCATCCCAACAAGACGAATGTCGAAAATGGTCATCCCAACCAGACGAATCCCAACAAGATGAATGTCTAAAATGGTCATCCCAACCAGACGAATCCCAACAAGATGAATGTCTAAAATAGTCATCCCAACAAGACGAATCCCAACAAGATGAATGTCTAAAATGGTCATCCCAACAAGATGAATCCCAACAAGATGAATGTCTAAAATGGTCATTCCAACAAGATGAATGTCTAAAATGGTCATCCCAACCAGACGAATCCCAACAAGATGAATGTCTAAAATAGTCATCCCAACAAGACGAATCCCAACAAGATGAATGTCTAAAATGGTCATCCCAACAAGATGAATCCCAACAAGATGAATGTCTAAAATGGTCATTCCAACAAGATGAATGTCTAAAATGGTCATCCCAACAAGATGAATCCCAACAAGATGAATGTCTAAAATGGTCATCCCAACAAGACGAATCCCAACAAGACGAATGTCTAAAATGGTCATCCCAACGAGACGATTCCCAACAAGACGAATGTCTAAAATGGTCATCCCAACAAGACGAATACCAACAAGATGAATGTCTAAAATGGTCATCCCAACAAGACGAATCCCAACAAGATGAATGTCTAAAATGGTCATCCCAACAAGATGAATGTCTAAAATGGTCATCCCAACAAGACGAATCCCAACAAGATGAATGTCTAAAATGGTCATCCCAACAAGACGAATGTCGAAAATGGTCATCCCAACGACACGATTCCCAACAAGACGAATGTCTAAAATGGTCATCCCAACAAGACGAATCCCAACAAGATGAATGTCTAAAATGGTCATCCCAACAAGATGAATCCCAACAAGATGAATGTCTAAAATGGTCATCCCAACAAGATGAATGTCTAAAATGGTCATCCCAACAAGATGAATCCCAACAAGATGAATGTCTAAAATGGTCATCCCAACAAGACGAATGTCTAAAATGGTCATCCCAACAAGATGAATGTCTAAAATGGTCATCCCAACAAGATGAATCCCAACAATATGAATGTCTAAAATGGTCATCCCAACAAGATGAATGTCTAAAATGGTCATCCCAACCAGACGAATCCCAACAAGATGAATGTCTAAAATGGTCATCCCAACAAGACGAATATCTAAAATGGTCATCCCAACAAGATGAATCCCAACAAGATGAATGTCTAAAATTGTCATCCCAACAAGACGAATATCTAAAATGGTCATCCCAACAAGACGAATCCCAACAAGATGAAATGGTCATCCCAACAAGTCGAATGTCGAAAATGGTCATCCCAACCAGACGAATCCCAACAAGATGAATGTCTAAAATGGTCATCCCAACGAGACGAATCCCAACAAGATGAATGTCTAAAATGGTCATCCCAACGAGACGAATCCCAACAAGATGAATATCTAAAATGGTCATTGCAACAAGATGAATCCCAACAAGACAAATGTCTAAAATGGTCATCCCAACAAGACGAATACCAACAAGACGAATGTCGAAAATGGTCATCCCAACAAGACGAATCCCAACAAGACGAATGTCTAAAATGGTCATCCCAACGAGACGAATCCCAACAAGATGAATGTCTAAAATGGTCATCCCAACAAGATGAATCCCAACAAGACAAAGGTCTAAAATGGTCATCCCAACAAGACGAATCCCAACAAGATGAATGTCTAAAATGGTCATCCCAACAAGATGAATCCCAACAAGACGAATGTCGAAAATGGTCATCCCAACGAGACGAATCCCAACAAGACGAATGTCTAAAATGGTCATCCCAACGAGACGAATCCCAACAAGATGAATGTCAAAAATGGTCATCCCAGCAAGATGAATCCCAACAAGATGAATGTCGAAAATGGTCATCCCAACAAGATGAATGTCTAAAATGGTCATCCCAACAAGATGAATGTCGAAAATGGTCATCCCAACAAGACGTTCGGTCGGTCGGTCGGTCGGTCGGTCGGTCGGGTCGGTACCAACTAGATGGAGAGACGGATGCACGGATGGACGCATGGACGGACGGACGGACGGACCGACGGACGGACCGAAAGACCGACGGACCGACCGACCGACCGACCGACTAACCGACCGACCGACCGACCGACCGACCGACCGACCGACCGACCGACCGACCGACCGACCGACCGACCGACCGACCGACCGACCGACCGACCGACCGACCGACCGACCGACCGACCGACCGACCGACCGACCGACCGACCGACCGACCGACCGACCGACCGACCGACCGACCGACCGACCGACCGACCGACCGACCGACCGACCGACCGACCGACCGACCGACCGACCGACCGACCGACCGACCGACCGACCGACCGACCGACCGACCGACCGACCGACCGACCGACCGACCGACCGACCGACCGACCGACCGACCGACCGACCGACCGACCGACCGACCGACCGACCGACCGACCGACCGACCGACCGACCGACCGACCGACCGACCGACCGACCGACCGACCGACCGACCGACCGACCGACCGACCGACCGACCGACCGACCGACCGACCGACCGACCGACCGACCGACCGACCGACCGACCGACCGACCGACCGACCGACCGACCGACCGACCGACCGACCGACCGACCGACCGACCGACCGACCGACCGACCGACCGACCGACCGACCGACCGACCGACCGACCGACCGACCGACCGACCGACCGACCGACCGACCGACCGACCGACCGACCGACCGACCGACCGACCGACCGACCGACCGACCGACCGACCGACCGACCGACCGACCGACCGACCGACCGACCGACCGACCGACCGACCGACCGACCGACCGACCGACCGACCGACCGACCGACCGACCGACCGACCGACCGACCGACCGACCGACCGACCGACCGACCGACCGACCGACCGACCGACCGACCGACCGACCGACCGACCGACCGACCGACCGACCGACCGACCGACCGACCGACCGACCGACCGACCGACCGACCGACCGACCGACCGACCGACCGACCGACCGACCGACCGACCGACCGACCGACCGACCGACCGACCGACCGACCGACCGACCGACCGACCGACCGACCGATAGGAATTGGTCTTTTAGGAACTGGCCTAAAGTGTATTGGTCTGAAGGGCATTGGTCTAGTGGAGAGACACCAGCGTGTATTATGTGTGGAGAATGCGTCATAGTAATGAAAATTATTCGGTCTCCCTCTGAATTGTCGCGGTCCTCTAACGAGGAGGCCTATATTACCCCGGTACCCCAACGGGGGTATTCCTCCCCACCCAATCTCCCAGCATTCTGTCAAAAACTGTTACATAATTCGCCCAATGGCATGTTGGCGATTTTCGATCTACCCAACTATAATATTTACCCGTTTCCTCTTGCCAACCCACACTGAATTATCCTTCATGTTCCATTCCATTTTTCCATTAGTTTTCCAAGGAGCCTAATTCTACTAGGCAAATATTTGGGACATTCTAAAACAGGCCTCGTTTTTTTATATGTTTTATATGTCGTTGTCTGGCGACCTGACTCCCATGGACTATTTTTTGTTGAATAGAGTTGGTTTATACTGCCACACTTCCGTTGCCTTGGGTGGGAAAGTGGGGCCTCTCCGCCTGTAATAGAATAGGTTTATACTGCCACACTTCCGCTGCCTTGGGTGGGAACGTGTGGCCTCTCCACCTGTAATAGAATTGAGTTATATTGCCACACTTCCGCTGCCTTGGGTGAGAACGTGGGGCCTCTCCACCTGTAATAGAATTGGTTTACACTGCCACACTTCCGCTGCCTTGGGTGGGAACGTGGGGCCTCTCCACCTGTAATAGAATAGGTTTATACTGCTACACTTCCGCTGCCTTGGGTGGGAACGTGGGGGTCTCTCCACGTGTAATAGAATTGGTGTATACTGCCACACTTCCGCTGCCTTGGGTGGGAACGTGGGGCCTCTCCACCTGTAATAGAATTGGTTTATACTGCCACACTTCCGCTGCCTTGGTGGGAACGTGGGGCCTCTCCACCTGTAATAGAATTGGTTTATACTGCCACACTTCCGCTGCCTTGGGTGGGAACGTGTCGTCTCTCCACCTGTAATAGAATCGGTTTACACTGCCACACTTCCGCTGCCTTGGGTGGGAACGTGGGGCCTCTCCACCTGTAATAGAATAGGTTTATACTGCTACACTTCCGCTGCCTTGGGTGGGAACGTGGGGGTCTCTCCACGTGTAATAGAATTGGTGTATACTGCCACACTTCCGCTGCCTTGGGTGGGAACGTGGGGCCTCTCCACCTGTAATAGAATTGGTTTATACTGCCACACTTCCGCTGCCTTGGTGGGAACGTGGGGCCTCTCCACCTGTAATAGAATTGGTTTATACTGCCACACTTCCGCTGCCTTGGGTGGGAACGTGTCGTCTCTCCACCTGTAATAGAATCGGTTTATACTGCCACACTTCCGCTGCCTTGGGTGGGAACGTGGGGCAACTCCACCTGTAATAGAATTGGTTTATACTGCCACACTTCCGCTGCCTTGGATGGGAACGTGGGGCCTCTCCATCTGTAATAGAATTGGTTTATACTGCCACACTTCCGCTGTTTTGGGTGTGAACGTGGGGTCTCTCCACCTGTAATAGAATTGGTTTATATTGCCACACTTCCGCTGCCTTGGATGGGAACGTGGGGCCTCTCCACCTGTAATAGAATAGGTTTATACTGCCACACTTCCTCTGCCTTGGGTGTGAACGTGGGGTCTCTCCACCTGTAATAGAATTGGTTTATACTGCCACACTTCCGCTGCCTTGGGTGGGAACGTGGGGCCTCTCCACCTGTAATAGAACTGGTTTATAGTGCCACACTTCCGCTGCCTAGGGTGGGAACGTGGGGCCTCTCCACCTGTAATAGAATTGGTTTATACTGCCACACTTCCGCTGCCTTGGGTGGGAACGTGTCGTCTCTCCAACTGTAATAGAATCGGTTTATACTGCCACACTTCCGTTGCCTTGTGTTGGAAAGTGGGGCCTCTCCGCCTGTAATAGAATAGGTTTATACTGCCACACTTCCGCTGCCTTGGGTGGGAACGTGGGGCCTCTCCATCTGTAATAGAATTGGTTTATACTGCCACACTTCCGCTGCCTTGGGTGGGAACGTGTGGCCTCTCCACCTGTAATAGAATTGGGTTACACTTCCACACTTTCGCTACCTTGGGTGGGAACGTGGGGCCTCTCCATCTGTAATAGAATTGGTTTATACTGCCACACTTCCGTTGCCTTGGGTGGGAACATGGGGTCTCTCCACCTGTAATAGAATTGGTGTATACTGCCACACTTCCACTGCCTTGGGTGGGAACATGGGGCCTCTCCACCTGTAATAGAATTGGTTTATACTGCCACACTTCCGCTGCCTTGGGTGGGAACGTGGGGTCTCTCCACCTGTAATAGAATTGGTTTATACTGCCACACTTCCACTGCCCTTGGTGAGAACGTGGGGCCTCTCCACCTGTAACAGAATTGGTTCATGCTGCCACACTTCCGCTGCCTTGGATGGGAACGTGGGGCCTCTCCATCTGTAATAAAATTGGTTTATACTGCCACTCTTCCGCTGCCTTGGGTGGGAACGTGTCGTCTCTCCACCTGTAATAGAATCGGTTTATACTGCCACACTTCCGCTGCCTTGGGTGGGAACGTGGGGCATCTCCACATGTAATAGAATTGGTTTATACTGCCACACTTCCGCTGCCTTGGGTGGGAACGTGGGGCCTCTCCACTTGTAATAGAATAGGTTTATACTGCCACACTTCCGCTGCCTTGGGTGGGAACGTGGGGTCTCTCCACCTGTAATAGAATTGGTTTATACTGCCACACTTCCGCTGCCTTGGGTGGGAACGTGGGGCCTCTCCACCTGTAATAGAATTGGTTTAAACTGCCACACTTCCGCTGCCTTGGATGGGAACGTGTGGCCTTTCCACCTGCAATAGAATTGGTTTATACTGCCACACTTCCGCTGCCTTGGGTGGGAACGTGGGGTCTCTCCACCGGTAACAGAATTGGTTTATACTGCCACACTTCCGCTGCCTTGGGTGGGAACGTGTGGCCTCTCCACCTGTAATAGAATTGGGTTATACTTCCACACTTCCGTTGCTATGGGTGGGAACGTGGGGCCTCTCCATCTGTAATAGAATTGGTTTATACTGCCACACTTCCGTTGCCTTGGGTGGGAACGTGGGGTCTCTCCACCTGTAATAGAATTGGTTTATACTGCCACACTTCCACTGCCTTGGGTGGGAACATGGGGCCTCTCCACCTGTAATAGAATTGGTTTATACTGCCACACTTCCGCTGCCTTGGGTGGGAACGTGGGGTCTCTCCACATGTAATAGAATTGGTTTATACTGCCACACGTCCACTGCCCTTGGTGAGAACGTGGGGCCTCTCCACCTGTAATAGAATTGGTTCATGCTGCCACACTTCCGCTGCCTTGGATGGGAACGTGGGGCCTCTCCATCTGTAATAGAATAGGTTTATACTGCCACTCTTCCGCTGCCTTGGGTGGGAACGTGTCGTCTCTCCACCTGTAATAGAATCGGTTTATACTGCCACACTTCCGCTGCCTTGGGTGGGAACGTGGGGCATCTCCACATGTAATATAATTGGTTTATACTGCCACACTTCCGCTGCCTTGGGTGGGAACGTGGGGCCTCTCCACCTGTAATAGAATTGGTTTATACGGCCACACTTCCGCTGCCTTGGGTGGGAACGTGTGGTCTCTCCACCTGTAATAGAATTGGGTTATACTTCCACACTTCCGCTGCCTTGGGTGGGAAATTGTGGCCTTTCCACCTGTAATAGAATTGGTTTATACTGCCACACTTCCGCTGCCTTGGGTGGGAACGTGGGGTCTCTCCACCTGTAATAGAATTGGTTTATACTGCCACACTTCCGCTGCCTTGGGTGGGAACGTGGGGCCTCTCCACCTGTAATAGAATTGGTTTATACGGCCACACTTCCGCTGCCTTGGGTGGGAACGTGTGGTCTCTCCACCTGTAATAGAATTGGGTTATACTTCCACACTTCCGCTGCCTTGGGTGGGAACGTGTGGCCTTTCCACCTGTAATAGAATCGGTTTATACTGCCACTCTTCCGCTGCCTTGGGTGGGAACGTGTCGTCTCTCCACCTGTAATAGAATCGGTTTATACTGCCACACTTCCGCTGCCTTGGGTGGGAACGTGGGGCATCTCCACATGTAATAGAATTGGTTTACACTGCCACACTTCCGCTGCCTTGGGTGGGAACGTGGGGCCTCTCCACTTGTAATAGAATAGGTTTATACTGCCACACTTCCGCTGCCTTGGGTGGGAACGTGGGGTCTCTCCACCTGTAATAGAATTGGTTTATACTGCCACACTTCCGCTGCCTTGGGTGGGAACGTGGGGCCTCTCCACCTGTAATAGAATTGGTTTATACTGCCACACTTCCGCTGCCTTGGATGGGAACGTGTGGCCTTTCCACCTGCAATAGAATTGGTTTATACTGCCACACTTCCGCTGCGTTGGGTGGGAACGTGGGGTCTCTCCACCTGTAATAGAATTGGTTTATACTGCCACACTTCCGCTGCCTTGGGTGGGAACGTGTGGCCTCTCCACCTGTAGTAGAATTGGGTTATACTTCCACACTTCCGCTGCTATGGGTGGGAACGTGGGGCCTCTCCGTCTGTAATAGAATTGGTTTATACTGCCACACTTCCGTTGCCTTGGGTGGGAACGTGGGGTCTCTCCACCTGTAATAGAATTGGTTTATACTGCCACACTTCCACTGCCTTGGGTGGGAACATGGGGCCTCTCCACCTGTAATAGAATTGGTTTATACTGCCACACTTCCGCTGCCTTTGGTGGGAACGTGGGGTCTCTCCACCTGTGTTAGAATTGGTTTATACTGCCACACGTCCACTGCCCTTGGTGAGAACGTGGGGCCTCTCCACCTGTAATAGAATTGGTTCATGCTGCCACGCTTCCGCTGCCTTGGATGGGAACGTGGGGCCTCTCCATCTGTAATAGAATAGGTTTATACTGCCACTCTTCCGCTGCCTGGGGTGGGAACGTGTCGTCTCTCCACCTGTAATAGAATCGGTTTATACTGCCACACTTCCGCTGCCTTGGGTGGGAACGTGGAGCATCTCCACATGTAATATAATTGGTTTATACTGCCACACTTCCGCTGCCTTGGGTGGGAGCGTGGGGCCTCTCCACCTGTAATAGAATAGGTTTATACTGCCACACTTCCGCTGCCTTGGGTGGGAACGTGGGGCCTCTCCACCTGTAATAGAATTGGTTTATACGGCCACACTTCCGCTGCCTTGGGTGGGAACGTGTGGTCTCTCCACCTGTAATAGAATTGGGTTATACTTCCACACTTCCGCTGCCTTGGGTGGGAACGTGAGGCCTTTCCACCTGTAATAGAATTGGTTTATACTGCCACACTTCCGCTGCCTTGGGTGGGAATGTGGGGTCTCTCCACCTGTAATAGAATTGGTTTATACTGCCACACTTCCGCTGCCTTGGGTGGGAACGTGGGGCCTCTCCACCTGTAATAGAATTGGTTTATACTGCCACACTTCCACTGCCTTGAGTGGGAACGTGGGGCCTCTCCACCTGTAATAGAATGGGTTCATGCTGCCACACTTCCGCTGCCTTGGGTGGGAACGTGTGGCCTCTCCACTTGTAATAGAATTGGTTTATACTCCCACACTTCCGCTGCCTTAGGTGGGAACGTGGGGCCTCTCCACCTGTAATAGAATTGGTTTATACTGCCACACTTCCACTGCCTTGAGTGGGAACGTGTCGTCTCTCCGCCTGTAATAGAATTGGTTTATACTGCCACACTTCCACTGCCTTGACCGGGAACGTGTCGTCTCTCCACCTGTAATAGAATTGGTTTATACTGCCACACTTCCGCTGCCTTGGGTGGGAACGTGGGGTCTCTCCACCTGTAATAGAATTGGTTTATACTGCCACACTTCCGCTACCTTGGGTGGGAACGTCGGGCCTCTCCACTTGTAATAGAATTGGTTTATACTGCCACACTTCCACTGCCTTTGGAGGGAACGTGGGGCATCTCCACTTCTAATATAATTGGTTTATACTGCCACACTTCCGCTACCTTGGGTGGGAACGTGGGGCCTCTCCACTTGTAATAGAATTGGTTTATACTGCCACACTTCCGCTGCCTTGGGTGGGAACGTGTGGCCTCTCCACTTGTAATAGAATTGGTTTATACTGCCACACTTCCGCTGCCTTGGGTGGGAACGTGGGGCCTCTCCACTTGTAATAGAATTGGTTTATACTGCCACACTTCCACTGCCTTGAGTGGGAACGTGGGGCCTCTCCACCTGTAATAGAATCGGTTTATACTGCCACACTTCCGCTGCCTTGGGTGGGAACGTGGGGCCTCTCCACCTGTAATAGAATGGGTTCATGCTGCCACAATTCCGCTGCCTTGGGTGGGAACGTGTGTCCTCTCCACTTGTAATAGAATTGGGTTATACTGCCACACTTCCGCTGCCTTGGGTGGGAACGTGGGGCCTCTCCACTTGTAATATAATTGGTTTATACTGCCACACTTCCGCTGCCTTGAGTGGGAACGTGGGACCTCTCCACTTGTAATAGAATTGGTTTATACTGCCACACTTCCGCTGCCTTGGGTGGGAACGTGGGGCCTTTCCACCTGAAACAGAATTGGTTTATACTGCCACACTTCCACTGCCTTGAGTGGGAACGTGTCGTCTCTCCGCCTGTAATAGAATTGGTTTATACTGCCACACTTCCACTGCCTTGAGTGGGAACGTGTCGTCTCTCCACCTGTAATAGAATTGGTTTATACTGCCACACTTCCGCTACCTTGGGTGGGAACGTGGGGTCTCTCCACCTGTAATAGAATTGGTTTATACTGCCACACTTCCGCTACCTTGTGTGGGAACGTGGGGCCTCTTCACTTGTAATAGAATTGGTTTATACTGCCACGCTTCCACTGCCTTTGGAGGGAACGTGGGGCATCTCCACTTGTAATAGAATTGGTTTATACTGCCACACTTCCGCTGCCTTGGGTGGGAACGTGGGGCCTCTCCACCTGTAACAGAATTGGTTTATACTGCCACACTTCCACTGCCTTGGGCGGGAACGTGGGGCCTCTCCACCTGTAATAGAATGGGTTCATGCTGCCACACTTCCGCTGCCTTGGGTGGGAACGTGTGGCCTCTCCACTTGTAATAGAATTGGGTTATACTGCCACACTTCCGCTGCCTTGGGTGGGAACGTGGGGCCTCTCCACTTGTAACAGAATTGGTTTATACTGCCACACTTCCGCTGCCTTGAGTGGGAACGTGGGGCCTCTCCACTTGTAATAGAATTGGTTTATACTGCCACACTTCCGCTGCCTTGGGTGGGAACGTGGGGCCTCTCCACCTGTAATAGAATTGGTTTATACTGCCACACTTCCACTGCCTTGAGTGGGAACGTGTCGTCTCTCCGCCTGTAATAGAATTGGTTTATACTGCCACACTTCCACTGCCTTGAGTGGGAACGTGTCGTCTCTCCACCTGTAATAGAATTGGTTTATACTGCCACACTTCCGCTGCCTTGGGTGGGAACGTGGGGTCTCTCCACCTGTAATAGAATTGGTTTATACTGCCACACTTCCGCTACCTTGGGTGGGAACGTGGGGCCTCTCCACTTGTAATAGAATTGGTTTATACTGCCACACTTCCACTGCCTTTGGAGGGAACGTGGGGACTCTCCACCTGTGATAGAATTGGTTATACTGCCACACTTCCGCTGCCTTGGGCGGGAACGTGGGGCATCTCCACCTGTAATAGAATTGGTTTATACTGCCACACTTCCACTGCCTTGGGCGGGAACGTGGGGCCTCTCCACCTGTAATAGAATTGGTTTATACTGCCACACTTCCGCTGCTTTGGGTGAAGTGCTTTTAACCCTTCACCCAATGCAAACGATATCAAAATTTATTATTTTAAATATCATTTTTTCAAAAAGTGTCAACAAAACCATATCATGTGATCCCTCGTTGGAACGAGCTCGTCCCAACGATGTGTCACATGATATGGTTTTGTTGAAATTTTTTGAAAAATAATATTTTTTCAACTGCTGAAGGCGCTGAAATTGCATATTACGTGGACGGATGCGGTCGATTCGTTGAGTAAAGGGTTAAACAAACATACGTATTCCCATGTTTCACGCACCATTTCCGTCCTATCCATGAACAACGATATCGTCCCTTGAAAGTATAAAGGTGCCAGCTGTAATGCGAATGTTTCTCAGATTATTCCGCACCAGAAGAGTTAAACTAATCACACCCTCTCCCAAATAGTTTTTTTTTATCTGACGACCACCTCGATAAAGCTACTCCTTCCAAGTAGTTTCAACTGATTGTGTCTTAATTTTATCTAGTTTAAATGATAATTTATTCTTAAACATCTGTGTTATATGTATACATTTCATATTTAACAAAAAGATTTAATAAAACAAAATACAGACATACACAGTGTAACGACTTAAAGGTTACTGTCAAGATGAGGGATTCAAGATGAAGCGTCAAGCTTAAGTTTATCTCTAGGCTTTCCCGCGCGAACCCCGGGATGTGACGCAGTCAGTGCCTGTTCACTGCGATAAATAGGCTCTGTTTTCCTTGTAAAATAGGATCCAGTCACCAATGCTTTGGAGGTGCAACCGCTCTCTAAAATGGGCAACATGGCTTATTAACGCTCACTCCTGGTCTTGAGTTGATACTCATGTTATGGCCATGATTATCCATTGTGCAAAAATATGTGACCTTAAACACCAATAAATAAATAAATAATCTGTATTCTTTCTGTATATATATGCATCTATCCGTAACACATAGATTTACTCCCAAGTATTCATATTCGTTCGTTTTCCCCACTGTTATGTCCTTGCTTTCCTATTCACCGATAGAGAATTTACCCACCATCTACCTTCGAGACACATCTACCCTACAGCCCGCAGGCATTACCTTTCCTCTTCATCGATAGAGAATGTATCCACCTTCGAGACTTATCTACCCTACAGACGCAGACATTACCTTGCTTTCCTCTTCACCGATAGAGAATTTACCCACCATCCACCTTCGAGACACATCTACCCTACAGACCGCAGACATTACCTTGCTTTCCTCTTCACCGATAGAGAATTTACCCACCATCCACCTTCGAGACTCATCCACCCGACCGGCCGCAGACATTACCTTGCTTTCCTCTTCACCGATAGAAAATTTACCCACCATCCACCTTCGAGACACATCTACCATACAGACCGAAGACATTACCTTGCTTTCCTCTTCACCGATAGAGAATTTACCCACCATCCACCTTCGAGACACATCCACCCGACAGGCCGCAGACATTACTTTGCTTTCCTCTTCACCGATAGAAAATTTAACCACCATCCACCTTCGAGACACATCTACCCTACAGACCGCAGACATTACCTTGCTTTCCTCTTCACCGATAGAGAATTTACCCACCATCCACCTTCGAGACTCATCCACCCGACAGGCCGCAGACATTACCTTGCTTTCCTCTTCACCGATAAAAAATGTACCCGCCATCCACCTTCGAGACACATCTACCCTACAGACCGCAGACATTACCTTGCTTTCCTCTTCACCGATAGAGAATTTACCCACCATCCACCTTCGAGACTCATCTACCCGACAGGCCGCAGACATTACCTTGCTTTCCTCTTCACCGATAGAAAATTTACCCACCATCCACCTTCGAGACTCATCTACCCTACAGCCCACAGACATTACCTTGTTTTCCTCTTCACCGATAGAAAAGTTACCCACCATCCACCTTCGAGACTCATCTACCCTACAGCCCGCAGACATTACCTTGCTTTCCTCTTCACCGATAGAAAATTTACCCACCATCCACCTTCGAGACTCATCCACCCGACAGGCCGCAGACATTACCTCACTTTCCTCTTCAACGATAGAAAATTTACCCACCATCCACCTTCGAGACACATCTACCCTACAGACCGCAGACATTACCTTGCTTTCCTCTTCACCGATAGAGAATTTACCCACCATCTACCTTCGAGACTCATCCACCCGACAGGCCGCAGACATTACCTCACTTTCCTCTTCACCGATAGAAAATTTACTCACCATCCACCTTCGAGACACATCTACCCTACAGACCGCAGACATTACCTTGCTTTCCTCTTCACCGATAGAAAATTTACCCACCATCTACCTTCGAGACTCATCCACCCGACAGGCCGCAGACATTACCTCACTTTCCTCTTCACCGATAGAAAATTTACTCACCATCCACCTTCGAGACACATCTACCCTACAGACCGCAGACATTACCTTGCTTTCCTCTTCACCGATAGAGAATTTACCCACCATCCACCTTCGAGACTCATCCACCCGACAGGCTGCAGACATTACCTCACTTTCCTCTTCACCGATAGAAAATTTACCCACCATCCACCTTCGAGACACATCTACCCTACAGACTGCAGACATTACCTTGCTTTCCTCTTCACCGATAGAGAATTTACCCACCATCCACCTTCGAGACTCATCCACCCGACAGGCCGCAGACATTACCTCACTTTCCTCTTCACCGATAGAACATTTACCCACCATCCACCTTCGAGACACATCTACCCTACAGACCGCAGACATTACCTTGCTTTCCTCTTCACCGATAGAGAATTTACCCACCATCCACCTTCGAGACTCATCCACCCGACAGGCCGCAGACATTACCTCACTTTCCTCTTCAACGATAGAAAATTTACCCACCATCCACCTTCGAGACACATCTACCCTACAGACCGCAGACATTACCTTGCTTTCCTCTTCACCGATAGAGAATTTACCCACCATCTACCTTCGAGACTCATCCACCCGACAGGCCGCAGACATTACCTCACTTTCCTCTTCACCGATAGAAAATTTACTCACCATCCACCTTCGAGACACATCTACCCTACAGACCGCAGACATTACCTTGCTTTCCTCTTCACCGATAGAAAATTTACCCACCATCTACCTTCGAGACTCATCCACCCGACAGGCCGCAGACATTACCTCACTTTCCTCTTCACCGATAGAAAATTTACTCACCATCCACCTTCGAGACACATCTACCCTACAGACCGCAGACATTACCTTGCTTTCCTCTTCACCGATAGAGAATTTACCCACCATCCACCTTCGAGACTCATCCACCCGACAGGCTGCAGACATTACCTCACTTTCCTCTTCACCGATAGAAAATTTACCCACCATCCACCTTCGAGACACATCTACCCTACAGACTGCAGACATTACCTTGCTTTCCTCTTCACCGATAGAGAATTTACCCACCATCCACCTTCGAGACTCATCCACCCGACAGGCCGCAGACATTACCTCACTTTCCTCTTCACCGATAGAACATTTACCCACCATCCACCTTCGAGACACATCTACCCTACAGACCGCAGACATTACCTTGCTTTCCTCTTCACCGATAGAGAATTTACCCACCATCCACCTTCGAGACTCGTCCACCCGACAGGCCGCAGACATTACCTTGCTTTCCTCTTCACCGATAGAAAATTTACCCACCATCCACCTTCGAGACACATCTACCCTACAGACCGCAGGCATTACCTTGCTTTCCTCTTCACCGATAGAGAATTTACCCACCATCCACCTTCGAGACACATCTACCCGACAGACCGCAGACATTACCTTGCTTTCCTCTTCACCGATAGAGAATTTACCCACCATCCACCTTCGAGACACATCTACCCTACAGCCCGCAGACATTACCTTGCTTTCCTCTTCACCGATAGAAAATTTACCCACCATCCACCTTCGAGACTCATCTACCCTACAGCCCGCAGACATTACCTTGCTTTCCTCTGCACCGATAGAAAATTTACCCACCATCCACCTTCGAGACACATCTGCCCAACAGCCCGCAGACATTATCTTGCTTTTGTTTTAGTTCAGGTCAAGTCACCATTTATCCCCGTACTTTCCTACTGTGGTTAACAGTGCTTGTAGTCCCACTTCGTCATCGGCAAAGAAAACCTGAGGGTTTGTGTCTCTTCAACTTTTAGACTGGTGGGGGAGATATAACCCACCATCACCATGAAATCTGGAATCTGCCCCTGAGCCCTTAACCCTTTACCCAAAACCTGTCAGCGCTATTCACAAAAGTCGCTAATTAATTTTCAATTTTTGACTCAGAAAACATAGGTTATGACCCCTCTTTGGAACGAGCTCGTTCCAATGAGGGGTCATAACCTATGTTTTGAGATACAAAATGAAAAAAATTAATTATTCAAGAATTTTGTTCGCAAGTATCATCTGCTTTTCATGTTAGATAAAGGGTTAACAATAGCATCCACCCTATTCCTAATATCCTCCGCCGGGAAACACTGTTTAGTCCGGTTCAGTCTATCCGTACCACACACCACCCTTACTATACTACCACAGGTTTTCGCCCATACTTTCCAGACATCTACCCCCTCCCACGTTTCCTCTTGCTGACACCTTCTCTTCTTCATTCTCAGAACCTCACTGTAAACACTGTTTAGTCTTCCTACCCCCCCCCCCCCCCCCCGCCCCGCCCCCTCAAACCTTGGGGTTCTCAAATCTGCAGATCTTCCTGTTAACTACCCCGTCATCCTCGACATCAAATGTCCTCTTTATACTACCACAGGTTTTCGCCCATACTTTCCAGACATCTACCCCCTCCCACGTTTCCTCTTGCTGACACCTTCTCGTCTTCATTCTCAGAACCTCACTGTAAACACTGTTTAGTCTTCCAACACCTACCCCCCCCCCCCCACCGCCCCGCCCCCTCAAACCTTGGGGTTCTCTAATCTGCAGATTTTCCTGTTAACTACCCCCTCATACTCGACATCAAATGTCCTCTTCTTACTACCGCATACCCATCTCCTCAAGCTATCAACCACCTTCCATCCACCATCATAATAATCTACCCTCAAGCTATCAACCACCTTCCATCCACCATCATAATATTCTACCCTCATCATGGTAACCGCCGGTATTCTCGTCTTATCTAACTTTCCCTTCAGCAGCTCCATCCTCCCCTCCCAGAGATTTACATACGCTATTCACAGAAATTTCCATTATATTTTTTTCACTTTCGGCCCCAAAATATTGCATAAAGGGGTCATAACCTATGTTTTGAGGCAAAAATAAAACTATGTTGAGCTATGTTCAGGCAAAAATAAAACTTTTTAGTTATTCGAGATTTGTAAAAGAAAAATCAAAAAAAAATTCTTGAACAAAAAAAAAAAAATTATTTATTCGAGATTTTTTTTTTTTGCGAATGTTAGATTCTACTGTGATTTCTTACATCTTTGCAATAAAACGCAAACGGTATTAAAATTTATTATTTTAAATATTAACTGTTCAATTCTTTCAAAATTTCAACAAGACCGTATTATATGACCCTCATTGGAATGAGTTAGTTTCAGTGAGGGTTCACATCATATTGTTTTGTTGATATTTATGCAAAATCATTTTTTTTGACATCAATAATTTGAAAACTAATTTGGGAAGATTCGTCAGATAAAAGTTTCATAGATTAATTACCACTTCTATTTCTTCAAAATATTCATTCTTCGAAGTTTATTTATTTATTTATTTATTTATTTATTTATTTATTTATTTATTTATTTATAAATAAATAAATAAATAAATAAAAAAATAAATAATTTATTTATATTTCCTTTTGGTTACCGTAGTTTTATATCTCTATGCTAGAGATAAAAAACTACGATATCCAAAAGGAAATAAATAAATAAATAAATAAATAAATAAATAAATAAATAAATAAATAAATAAATAAATAAATAAATTGTACCAATCAGTAAAAATTCAAGTCTTCATCTCATGTAGATTATTTTTGTTGAGGCTAAGTTGCTTTCATTTTGAAGTTTCCTTACTGTATGACTAACTTCAATTCAAAGCGTTTCATACCTTTTCCGTGCTATTGAATCGCCAATGCATTAGTGTTTTACCTTTGGGCACGTGCAACATACCTCACGTGAGCTCTATGCTTGTTAAGCCTTATCGTATTCCACAAGTTGTAAATCCCAATCATAAAGCCACAAAATCCTATTATTACACCAATCTCAAACTGACAATGTGAGTACATATTGGTACAATAAAACCTTTTTTAACAAGTCTACTGTACGTATTGTTTTACGACAGTCGACAGATTAAAGGTGTGAATTAGCAATAGGGGGTATGTTGTTGTTACCAAGCTATACATGTGGATATAAGACACGTATATTGATAATCTCGTGCCACACTTCATTGTAATCGCCATCTGGTGATTGTGACACGAGTTTACATAACACCTATCATTTTATCTCCAGCCGACATCAATACGTAGGCGTGGCACTGAGCACTTCATATATTAGTAATAAAAGGATTAAGATCTGGGGTGACTCGCTAGTTTTGTAATTAACTTTGACAGTGATCTACCAGTAAGAGAAGACGAAAGAGAGTGAAATGGAAGGTTCAAAATTAAAACGGAATAAGCTGAGGAAGCAAGTTTCAGAACTGGTTAGTACAAATTTTTAACTTCCAATCAACATGTATTTCAAATCTCTACCATCGCCGAGCTGGAACCGAATAAAACCCACTCTCTAATACTCTTAATTACGTTCAGGAATTGTGTATTGACAATCTATCACTCCAACGTAAACTGCCGGGAATTCTAACCGCGTGCAGACCCCATTTGAGGCAATAGGAAAGCGAGGCCTGTGTGTGATCCAAGTGAAATAAAATAAGGTTAACTGGGTCGCAAGGGATTCGTAAATCTCACATCGTCCCTGCGCGCCTTCGTCGAGCTGAAACCTTTCATTCATTCATTCACATGTATTTTGTGTGTTTTAACTCTGAGACTGTCGTGTATTCGACCCCCTGATACAGATGTTTGTATCAGGGGGTCGGATACAAGCACGTTCCTTTCGCATGAGTTCCATTTTTTTCTTTTTGTTCTTCCGTACGAATAAATAGTTTGTTTTTTATTCGTCTACATTCTTGACTTATCCCCAATATATTGTAAGATAGAGAGATTATTACCATTATGAGGATGTACAAAATATGTATCCGAGTCTCGCTCCGGGTTCTAAGGATAGATCACGACTCGTCCTGATCTGCCCTTAGAAACCGGAGCTCGACTCAGGTACATGTTTTGTATATCCACATGATGGTAATAATCTCTCTATCTTTATTTGTGGAACTTGGTATGAAAATTTTATCCATCTCGTACAAAATTGATAAAATTTTGTGTCGTCGAATAGGTTACTGGTTTCAGAAACCTGTGGTCTTGTTGGACACAAATAAAAATTGAAACGAACCGGGTGATTTCCAGCAGGCAGTTAGAACCAGAGAGATTTTGTCTTTTCAGACGCAGTGAATGGGAAATGGAAGTGAGTGCCCCCCCCCCCCCCCCCCATCCCCGCAATAATTTTTTGAGTCGGGAAACCTTCGCCTGATATAAACTTTTAGATATCAATTGACTCTTTCTAATAACACGTATTTCCTGCTCTTTACAAAACGTACTCACTCACAGCCTGTCGTTCAAATGAAGTTTCATTTTACCCGATTTTTAACTGTTATAAACACTGTCTAATTAATGTATCTCAAGAGTTAATATGCACTCCGTCTTGTTTGAACTAATCTCCAAGTTGTTTGAAAATATTCGTGACAGTTTGTAAATGTTCGTTGTAAATCAATGATTTGTTTCAAAAATTGATTGATTTAAATCAGATATATATATATAATGTTTCCCCGTCTTGACTTGAGTCATCAGAGTTGCCATACCATCCCGTAAAAATTTGTCATCTTCCTGGCGCATGTGCGTTTTCAGACATTCATTGAAAAGATTTTATAATGAGGGAGAATACCCTTACCTGATAGGAAAGCCCAGCGATTGAAGAAATCCGAAAGGGATTTAGAAATGCGAAGCGTTACCGCATGTCATGTGTCATACGACGATGGATTATAACGCTAAAACAAAGCGTTGCCGCCTGTCATGCGTCACGCGGTGGTGGATTATAACGGTAATGCGTTACCGAATGTCACGTGTTATACGACGATGGATTATAACGCTAAAACAAAGCGTTACCCCATGCCATGCGTCACACGACTGTGGATTATAACGCTAATGCGTTACCGCATGTCATGTGTCATACAACGATGGATTATAACGCTAATTCACGGAGGCAGCGTACAAAAGTATATAACAGGCCTAGCATTTTCAGGAGAGCGATTTATTCGCTCGCCTATTGCTCGTCTTAAAAAAATGAGGAGGGCGAAAAATAGCCCTCCCACTCTTAGAAATTATTAATTACCACAACAGCCTTTTCCTAAAACTAACAGGATTTCCGATCTTTGCCATGTCAGTGGTCTCTGCGAGATGGCCAGACAGCCCCTCCCACACCTCCGGGCCTTATCCAGGTGTACTGCACGTCGATGGTGCACATGTATTCAACCACTGTAACCTTGTTTGAGCGAAGCTTCAACAGAGTTAGAATGTTGAGAAGTTGACAGTTGCTCCTCGTTGCTAGGTGGTTCTCTCCGGGTACTTCGCCTTCCTCCACGCCTAAAACGGTCACGATTAGCCACTGTGCTTGTGTTTGTGACCTTGAACACCAATAAGAAAATAAATAAATATCACTTGTTGAATTTCTGCCTTCAAAACATAGCTTATAACACCTCGTTGGGATGAGCTTATCAAGCTCCTTTCAATGGTGGATCACAAGTTATATTTGAAGTTTCGAATATTCACCAAAAAATGCTGCAAGGGACGTCAAAGCCAGTGTCATATGAAGACAATGGCGGCTCGTCCTATGGCTCAAGGTGGTGGAAATTCAAGGACCCGCCCCACTGAATGGGGCCCTGTCATTTTGTTCATCAATCAATAATTATTAAATATTGGCGTATTGACTAAATTCAACGCAAACAGGCCAAATTAACTGCCCGTTTGCATGCAAAAATCCAGGCAACTGATGCAACGCCAATTATCGGAAGGAAAACGTGATATTCGGTTCAGTAATATACATAAAGTACGCGAAGAGTGGATTGTAACTAAATGACCCGCGAAGTGGAGTTATCACCCAAACTATAACTTTCATTTTTTGTATATATCGACTAAAAACGCAAGCAATGTTTCAGGCAATGGACCTCCGGGTTTAACCCGGAGGTCCATTGGCTGAAACTTTGCTTATGCTTGTTATGCTTCTCAACAAATTTCCAATTATTGCTTGGGTGGAATCTCCACCCTGCGGGTGATTTAGTGATAATACTCTCCACGTACTGTATATTATTCTTTCGTCTCAACAATAGTTTGTTTGTGAAAGATGTATGCGTACAAATGCTTTTTTAAAAAAAAATTATTAGGGCTTAACGACACATTAACAGCCAGGATCATATCATGTCAGTGACAGTTTTACGGGTGGAGAAGGCCGGAGTACCCGGAGAGAACCACCGAGCATCGACGAGCAGCTGTCAGCTCTCCAGCATCGTAACCCTGAATTCCTCTTCACCGCGGCAGAGGTAGAGTTAGATTGGTTGAAGACATGCGCACCATCGACGTGCAGTACGCCTTATTACACAGCGTCATGGTGCCCCATACAGGCAATCGGGGTTAAGTGCCTTGCCCAAGGACACAACGCGGGGGTGCGAATCAGTCACTGAAATTCTGTACAAATGTGTAATATGAGAATAAAACACAATTCTGTACATTACATACACAATTTAATTCGGTGTCAGGCATACAACCGTCTCCGACATCTCGTTAGCCCCCGCTTCTTTTGACACTAATTCTCAAACTTTACCTGTATTGGGCCGTCCGGGTTTCGACTCGCTGTTAGGGCCGAAACATGGACGGCCCAATACAAGTAAAGTTTGAGAACATGAATTTCTGCCGAACGAAGCAAACCCCTTCACTCTCGAAGTATCAAATCAACCCGAGCAAGTTCTGCCCCCTCCCCAATTTTAAATTACGGGAATGGATGCGTCGATTTGTTAGGTAAAGGGTTAAAACATTTTCATGCTCTCGTTTTTGAACTCGTTGTGTTGAACGAGTAGCATGTCTGTGATCAAGGGCGGGGGGGGCATGTTCCCCGTGTGCCACCCTGATTCAGTTGCGTCTGGTGCATATGTTAATATGTTAATACCTGTAACCTATAACGCATGTTGTAAATTATCATCTCACCTCATTACGTCATCAATTACTTTTGATTCTATATTTGCAGGTACTTCCCAAAGCGAAAGCCACAAAACTGAAAAAGGAAATATCATCTGTTAGACAACGTTTAAAGCTTCTGTTTGGTGAATCTCATGGAAGCCGCAAGACAAAGAAAACATCAGACAAACAAACAATTCAGCGTGCAAGCTCCACGTCACAGTTACTTTATCCAATCAAAAATATCCCTGACGTTAAAGCTTCAGAGAAATATGAACGAAAAAGTATCTTGGAATCTTGCACCGAGAATCGTCCGACCTCGATACAAGAAATATGGCTGAACCGACCGGATGACATTTATTCCGGAAGTAATTGTAGTGTTGCATTCTTTTCTATTTGTGGAGATCCAGACGATACTTTGACAGAAGACAAACAAACACAGAAGCGATACTGTCGTGATTTCACAAACTGGAATCTAGAATGGGACTCGCAATTAACACTTGGTTCCCGCAAAGAAACATACGGTTCGGATGACTCCAACTCGGATTCATCCATTGGAGAACATTCGAAACACTCGTACACGCTGGACACGAAGAGAAAACCACACTGCAATCTACAAAACGTCTCATGTTCTACCAACGGTTCACTTAAAGACACATACGGTCCTGCGGAATCAAATTCCGATTCTTCGATTGGTAAGAATGAACAAACTGTTTCGATAAACAGACGGAAAGCAAAGAGCACGAGTGCCTTGTTTGGAAAAAGGACAATCTCGGATTTCAGAGAACCACTGCAGTTCTGTACGTACAGATCACCGGTAAAAAAGAAGGCTGTACGTCGTAAACTACAAACCTTTAGTAAACAAATAGAAAGGAAGCGTGTACGTGACGTGAAAACACTGGCTATAGTGTGAACACTTGTTAGAAAGGAAATGTTCATAAAAATTGCACATGTCTATCTCACATATATCAGGCGTAGGCGCGGAATAACCTGTATGTATGTATGATGGGTAACTAGCAGAGAATCCAACAATGGGTCCCACATTATCCCCCTTGGCTCAGCAAAATTTCAAATCAACTGCTGCAACTCCCTCCTCATGCCGTAGTATAGTATAAACTAGATATAGAATTTTTTGGTTCTTGTTTAAACTCTGTGCCTTCGTAACAGGCAAACCCGGTTATTTCAAATCATCATCCAAAATTTATTTTCCCTTTTTTGGCTTAAAAACATAGCTTAGACGCACTCAATGAAACGAGCTCTATGAGCTCGTTTCAATGAGGGGTGTCTAAGCTATGTTTTTGATACAAAAATTTAAAAAATATTATTCAAGATTTCTTGCAAGTGTTGTCTGGTTGGGCAATGGGTTGTTATTTATTTATTTATTTATTTATTTATTTATTTATTTATTTATTTATTTATTTATTTATTTATTTGTGTTTAAGGTCACACACTTATGCAAAATGGCTAATCATGACCGTGACAGCTTTACGGGTAGAGGAAGACGGAGTGCCCGGAGAGAACCACCGAGCACCGACTAGTAGCTGCCACCTCCCCAACATCGTAATTCCGCGCAGCAGCACAGAAAGGGTTAGGTTGGTTGAAGACATGCGCACCATCGGCGTTCAGTACGCATTAGTACACGGCGTCATTGTGCCCCCATGTAGACAATCGGGGTGAAGTGCCTTGCCCAAAGACACGTCCGTATCGATCGCTCAGACGGTCACTCATCCGAGGATTTACCGGGCTCGGCGTTGCTTAACTTCGGCGATCTGACTTGAACCCCGTAACGCCCAAATGGGTTGTTAAAATGGGTGTTTTATGAATCATTTATTGACATTACAATTAAAATAATTAATAATGAATGAATAATGAATAATGAATTATAACAAATTACCCTGTAGGAGTAAGAGTGTCCATACCATGTTACCTGCAAAAAATAAAAGGTTCTTCTTAGAACCAAGACTGGTTCTATCTTGTCCCTGAGATGGAACCAGTTCTGTTTAAACAGTATTTATTTCAAATCAAATAAATTTATAAAGATTAACATTAAATATTAACAAAATTAAACATAAATTGAGGGGGTTTCAGCCGTAAGTTTAGAGCTCATACGAGGTTGTCTCAAATCATTATTAAGCAAAGGAGATATGAACAGCTGGCATATCGAACCAGTTTTGGTTCTGTATAGAACCAATATACCAGGTATTTATATTCGCTTTGTTTCAAAATGTTTAGCGACTGCGTTGAATGAGCTCCAAGTTTACTGCTGAATCTACTTCAGTTCATGTAATATTCTGTTCAAATTGAATGCTAATCTTGGTAAATTTATTTGATTTGAAATAAATACTGTTTAAACTAAACTGGTTCCATCTCAGGGACAAGATAGAACCAGTTTGGGTTCTAGTTCTAAGAAGAACCTTTATTTTTTGCAGTGTACACTATAAAAACTATGTTCAAATTTTTTTGTTTATTTGAACAATTTCCCGTTACATTGAACTGAATTATTTCCTTGTCTAAACTCGAATCAAAGACATGCCTGTAAATAAATTGAATGAATAACAAAAACAAATCGTTCTTCCCTTGAAGCGTAGCTTATGACCCCTTATTGGCACTCATATAAATTATAACAAAGCAGAAAAACATGGGCGAATTTTTATGACCAAAGCTAAGTAAGAACTCTGCCATATGAGATAATGTATTCGTGTATTCCATATTATTCGATACACTGTGGCTATTGCAGGGACCGATCAGGACTATTTAAAATACGCTCTAGCCTCGGAGCCTATTTTTTTCAATTCATGCGCCAGATTTCAATTTACGGAGTCACACTGCTGTTTTTAACACACACTGCAAGTATGTAATAGCTCTCATCATTTTCATTTAGTACACTATAGCAAACATTAATCTTCACTGTGGTTTCTGATCAAGTCTTGGCTGCCTATTTAGGCAGCCAAGACTTGATCGGAAACCACAGTGAAGATTAATGCTTGGTAATTAAGACCACGCGTGGAATTGTGTTTTTCTGTACATAAGAAATCATCTGATTGGTGGTTGTGAATTTGTTTGACATTATGACGTCAATGAAATGCTTCGACACAACTGTCGAGCAAGAAAGTAAACAGTCCTCTAATGGCGATCTTTTTCAATTCATTTGTCGTGGTCGAAGTTTCACTCCGCGGGTGTTTTAGTAGTAATTCACCCACTCACCCACGAAGTAATGTAATATACTTCTGGGGTCGAAACAGGGGATTCATTTATTTAGAATAAACGCTTGTAGTTGGATGATTGTTTGGAGTATGTTTTGTGTTTAATCAGTCTTCGTGTACTTCAATTTTTTGACATACTGTGTGCAGCCAGACTGTTGTATATTGTAAATGGAAAGCCCCAGTATTCGTATTGCCAGGGCGTCGCAAGGGGACGGTTGGGGGAGCGTCAACCCCCACCCCAATAATTTCTCCAACCAGAACATTTTATCTGGATTGGAGTCTCAGAGAATTCGCTGTAATCGTTAACTGTTTACGACATAAGATTTGATGCTTGGACTAAACGTCACACACGCAGTAGGTCATTGAAATGGAAGTCTGCAGTTCAAAGCCTGGAAATGAGAAATCAATTTGCAGAATAAGATCCCCAGAGGGTGAATTTGCTGATGCTATCCCATACAGTGGGCTAGAACCCCCAATTTAACCCCTATGTATCTCGTTTTGTTAAGGCCTGAGCCCTTGTTTCAGACTGATGTTCACAGAGGGTGGATTTAGTAATGCTACCCTGCTGAGCAGGGTAGCATAACCAACTTCACCCTCTGGGGACCTCATTCTACAGATGAAAGTCTGGTTAATTTCTGGCTTGTGTAGTACCCTATTCGAGTTATCGGGGGAGGGGGCACCATGAAAAATCTGTAATTTCTAAGGGGTTGTGTTACGTCACGACTACTTCGTGTATAGTTTATATATCAAAAAATCAGACTCCAGGAAGTTTTTAATTTATGAACTGTAATCGCAACTGAGTAATATTTTAACGACATCATAAAGGCATGTCTACATTGATGTCATGCCTTGATGGTGTAGTCGGAATATTGGATCAGTGGAGACTTGAAATATCACAGTCGGGACAAATTATGTTTACCCCACCCCCCCCCCCACCCCCCCCCCCCCCCCACACACACACACTCCACCACTCCATCACCAACATTTTCGCTGCGTCCTCTGTGTATTATCAATAGTGCACCGAACTGTTGTTTGTTATAATTATATCAGTTCAAATCTGTTGTGTTCTGTGCCTGACTGTTATGTCCTCGCACAAAAATATATATTAATAACATTAGTCAGACACCGAATTACAGTTAAAACTAGAAGTCCTGTCACGAATAGTGTGCTTATCTAGGCTTAATTGCGCGTTGGAACTGCGCGCAATTGCCATATAGGATGGCATCCAAAGCACAGCAGGTTCTCTTGGTTACTCATAGCAAACACATGCAATGTTTCTGCCATTAGACCTCCGGGTTACCCGGAGGTCCATTGGCTGAAACATTGCTTGTGCACAGGCCATATGTACAGAATGTGATAGCTTTACTTAGGTCACAACGCGTACATTAACGTGCATATCAACGTGCTATTTGTGCGCATTTCATGACAGGACTTCTAGTTTTAACTGTATGGCAGTAGAATTTCTCTCTTATAATTTGTTACATTAACGACAGAATTCCCGACTTTTAATGGAAATTTCAGCCAGAGTATTAGCACTGAAAGAAAAGTGAAAGGACAAGCTTTCTGCATGTTAGAGTCAACTCGCCCTCGTACTGCAGCCACGAAAAAGGCAAATTGAATAATTTTAGTGCTCAGAGAATTATAACAATATAATCAAAGATAATAATTGTATTATCTGAATAACCAATCATAGAGTTCTTGTTATAAATAATTGTTGAATTTGTACCATAAATGTTATTTATTTATTATATTTATTAAAACTTTGGTAAATTTTCACACGTTTGATTTATTTATTTCGTATTTTCTATTATTATCAATGCGTTACATTCCAATGTCCTTTAGCCAACCGGTGTCGTCCACTTTCGCCTACAGTGCACTTTCGCATACAAAATTATCAGGTAAAAGTGTAGGCGAAAGTACACTAATTAAGGTATGGGGATTAGTAGTAAATTACCTGCTCTACCCATAATAAATGGACTGACCGACCATTCATTCACAGCATTTTTCTTTTTATTTCTTATGTTATGTGTTTGTTTTTTTCTTATGTCATGTTTTTAGCTTTAACGCAGAGAAACAAACTCAGCCAGTATATGCATGGTGCACGCCCTCCTCCATGAAAACGGCAATATCATGAACTTGACCAGAGACTTCAAAGATCAGTTATCTTCAGGGCAAAAGTCACCTGTGCAGTTTCTTGATGCAGCTGGCCACCTGCTAAAATTGGGATGTTAACTTAATGGATTCTTACAAGCTTAGAACATCATATACAATGTGGATTTGTTATTTGTCAATAAAACCTTGCAAATATGAATATTATTGGAACCGGCTCAGTGAGCCGGTTCCAATAATACTCATATTTGTATGTTTTTATTGAGACGAGAGAGAGAGAGAGAGAGGGAGAGAGAGAGAGGGAAAGAAAGAGAGAGAGAGAGGGGGGGGGGGGGGAGAAATTGTATCGATATTTGTCAATAAAACCTATGAATATGAATATTATTGGAATCTCTCTCTCTCTCTCTCTCTCTCTCTCTCTCTCTCTCTCTCTCTCTCTCTCTCTCTCTCTCTCTCTCTCTCTCAATCACCAAATGGTCAGTCAATTTTATTGTGGGTAGAGCAGGTAATTAGCTACTAATCCCTGTACCTTAGTTAGTGCACTTTCGCCTACACTTTTACCTGATAATTTTTGTTGGCGAATGTACACTGCAGGCGAAAGTACACTGAACCAGCCAACCCTAAGTTTTTTTTTAATATTTTGTTACATATACTGTCCAAAAAAGTCCCCCTCCCCGTCACCTCCCTATAATACCAGTGGGTATACAGTAAATGGGTAAATTCTCCTGAGAAAACCTGCTATTTGCAGTAGGGGGAATATGCCTTATTAGTGAAGCAAGTGTTTCTAGAGCTTCGTTTTTTATTGAATGAATATTAGGCACCGCGGACGTCATCACAACGTTTAAAAAACGCCACGCTGTTCGTACCTGATGGAACAGCCTTGAGAATATCTAACACATCTTAACCCTTTACCTAACATGAAAAACAGACGACACTTGCAAATAAAATTCTTGAATAACTATTTTTTTTTCATTTTTCTTTTACTCAAAAACATAGGTTATGACCCCTCGTTGGAACGAGCTCGACGAGCTCGTTCCAACGAGAGGTCATAACCTATGTTTTGGGGATGAAACAATAATGAAAATTAATTGGCGATTTTTGAGAATAGCGCTGGCCGGTTTCGGTCGTTACGTTGGGTAAAGGGTTAATCAGCGTGGCATACTGTCCATGACCTTCCGAATTTCTCTCACTGTGATGTTGTCTCATTTCTCTAAGCACACGGAAGTGAAGTGGTCAATAGCCTGCAAATATTCACCTGTTTTAAGGATGTATGCCCGATCCGATAGAGGAATGTAGAACGTCACAATATGAGCTATTCGTATACCCACCCACAGGTATTATGGGGGTGCGGGAGGGGGGGGGGGGGGGCTTAACTTGTTTTGGACAGTATAGTTTTTGAATTGTATTGTTTAGAAAACAGAAACTTGAACTAAAACAAGATCTAGACCAACGTCTTTTTTCCAGTTTCACAGTTATCAATGCAGAATTCTTCTCTTGTGCCATTTCTACTTTCTAGTTCTCGATCCCACTTTTCTTTTTTTTTGTTGAATTTCTACTCATTTCATGACTGCTGTCTGTTTCATCTCAACCATTAATCTAATTTCTAATTCTAATAAAACGGACACTTGTAAAAATGTTTCTTCAAGAACCACAAATTTTCTATTATTTTCCACAAAAACATAGTTTTTGACCCTACGATAAGCTCGTTTCAATGAGCTGTGTTTTTGTTTTCTAGGAAAAATGATACAGTTTGTGAATATGACTGGTAGATTATGGGCATTACGTTACGTAAATGGTTTAAAGAATTTCTTTCTGGGTTTTAACGGCACTTTCGACAGCCAGGGCCACCTCATGTCGGATGATTTTACGTGTGGGTGAGCCAGAGTACCCGGAGAGAGCCACAGAGCATCGGCGAGCAACTGTCAGACTCCCCAACGTATAAACTCCGCACAAGCAGGGTTAGCATTGTAATATCACCATCAACGTGCAATAGGCCTTAGTACATAGCGCCACAGTGCACCCACTTATGCGATCGGGCATAACCTTGCACATGACATAACGCAATTGTCACTGGGAGGAGTTGAACCTTGAACCTTTCAGTTTGAAGTTCAATGCCCTAACCACTGAGCTACCCCCATCCCTCCCATGAGACTCTTAAACGCACTGTTGCATCATCAAATAATTAAGAAAGATTAGAGGTTGAGGTGACAAATCGTCTCCAACCCTAATAATTTTATTACAAGTTGCCTTCATAAATAATTTCCAGTCTCTAATTTCTGAGATTTATTTCATTAGAGGTTAACCCTTTACCCAACGCAGACGATATCAAAATTTATTATTTTAAATATCATTTTTTTTAAATTTTTCAAAAAATGTCAACAAAATCATATCATGTGACCCCTCGTTGGAACGAGCTCAACGAGCTCGTTCCAACAAGGGGTCACATGATATAGTTTTGTTGAAACTTTTTGAAAAATAATATTTTTTCAATTGCTGAATTTGCATATTACGCGGGCGGATACGGCCGATTCGTTGGGTAAAGGGTTAACCGGTCAAATTAAAAAAATAGGTGATAACGAATGTCGAATAAGGAACTGAGAATAAGTAACGGTTATTACGTCCATAAATTCAATATACAGCTTGTGATTTCTAACATTTAATGCAATCAAGTTCGACTTGGGACTTCCGAAACTGTCGTCCGTCGCTAAATTATAACTCATTAATTTAGTATGTTTATCCGTTATGAATTCACGCAACACTAAATTCCATGCGCGACCCATAGAGTTCCTCCCCTGAGATGGGAACATCAAACATGTTACAGTTATGCAGAAACGTATTTTCCCAGAAAATATATTTGCATTTCAGGAGATTTCAATTGCTGTTTCTATGAGCATTCTTTCAATAGTGCTGCGCGGTGTATCGATAAACCGATATATATCGGTATTCAAACCAATATCGATTGAATATCGGTGTAATTACAAAAATATCGGTTTATAGTCAATATTTATTAGCGACAATTTAATTTTCAAGATGTCTTGAGTTTTTTAACTGTAGCACCGAATGAATACTATTATCCCTTTATCCAAGGAATCGTCTGCTTATTCCGTACTATACAAATTCAGCAGTTGAAAAAATAATTTCCAAAAATTTCATCAAAACTTTATCATGTGACCTCTCATTGGAACGAGCTTGTTCAGCTCGTTTCGATGAGGGGTGACATGCTATAGTTTTGTTGAAATCTTCGGGGAAAATCTGATTAATTTTGAAAATAATAAATTTTGATATCGTCTGCGTTTGGTAAAGGTGTTTCGAACCACATCATCAAGGCTTGCTAATTCTCTCCGACTGTGATGCCTCGAGTCTCGATTGTGGTACTTATGTTCATATATCTGAACAGTTTTCGATATACCGGTATACCGCGGTATTTTTTTGAATACCGATACCGGTATTCAGTTTTGAATATCGTGCAGCCCTATCTTTCAACATCAGATCATAGAACGATTTACAAAAACTCTCGTGGCTACTTGTGGTAAGTCAGTGCGGCCCAAAAACTATATCATGAGATTTTTCGCATCATTCTCCCATCGCGTTCACGACAAAAAACGATAAGTATATCTCATTTGACAGCATAGGCGTATGTGGGGGGGGGGGGGGGGGGGGAGGGGGGGTCAGGTGTAATCTGAGTATCTACAAACGATTTCTATTGCTGAAAATTTACAGAAAATCAGTAGCTTCATTGTCTACTACGTGGGTAGCGGATTGGGGGATACGTATATAGATGGGGCGGCGTTACGAAAAATGGCATCTCCAAAGGATAGGTTTTGTCAATGTAGTCCATTTTGTTTACTGGAGATGGCCATTGTGGTTTTTATGGTGGCACGTGGTGCTTGATATGTAACTGAAATAGGACGGGGTGGGTGTTCAGAGCGTGTGCTCGATTAAACTGAATAAATCAACTTACCCAAATGGAACAGATAATCGCTAAAACTCACCAAAATACACCCAAATTCACCGAAACGGACGAAGCCACCATTTTGGATTCATACGAGTTGTACGAAGAACCATAGGACCGAGAAGTCGGCAAAAGTGTGTTCCATTTACCTGGAGTAAACCAATCACCACACAACCCGACATGACTCAATCTGTTAGGAACAAGAACATGAGTACTCAGAATATGGTTAAAACTGGTCAGAAAGGATCAAGAAATCTACTAATAGTAACAATAAGCTAAAACTGTTTCAACTGATAGGCGTTTCTTTTCCCCCTGGTGTACACATAGAAGCACACACGACGGTGGATTATAACGCCAATGGGTTACCGCATGTCACGTGTCATACAACGATGGATTATAAAGCTAATTTATGAAGACAGTGTACAAAAGTATAATGCTTGTTGTTGAATCCAATTTCAGATTTTATATTCTCCGACATTTCGTCCCCCGAGTTCCAATGTGTTCTCTGTGCCTATTGGCACATAGAACACGTTGGAACTCAGGGGACGATTTGTACCTCTCTTGTTACACGGTTAGCGCAGTGCAGCGAATTGTCGATTGTTCGTGTCTGATTAGTTTCATATGAAGAACAACAAACATGCACAATACAGGGACATACCAGGGTTATAATAATGTGCCAGTGATGACAAAAAAACAAAGATTCATTAAGTTTGGGTACTGCAACATTCAGGGTCTGCACAAGAAAGTAAGCGAAATATCAACAATGATGGACGAAGGAGACTTCGATATAATGGGTCTAAGTGAGACGTGGATACGACGGGATGAGCGGGTTGATCAGATGAAGGGTTGCGTGTGGATAGGAGCTGGGCGAACTGAGGGTCAGAAACGGGGTGGGGGTGTTGGCATCTACGCTAAAGAGGAATTACAGCCCTCATTGATTACAGATCTCACAGAAGCAAGGACTCAGATTCCAGTATCCAACGAAATAGTCTGGTCAAAAATCAAGTTAGGAAGCAGGAGTGTTGCCGTTGGTGTTGTATACTTAGCAGTGGAGGGAAGTAAGCCCGAGTGGAATGATTCAATATATACAACTCTTAGATCGAATATCACAGAGCTTGGGAGCAGAGGGTTCAGTATTGTCCTAATGGGGGACTTCAATGGGCACATCGGGGATAAGGAGGAGGGCATACAGGGAGGTGATAGGAAAATTAACACGAATGGGAGGAAGATGTTGAACCTATCAAAAGAGCTTGGTTTAAAGATCCTGAACAGGGATGCGAAATGTAAGGGTAAATGGACCTGGGAGAGGAACGATAAGAAAACAATAATTGATTATATACTCACTGACATTAGCGTATGGAGGTAGGTTATAGATGTAGAAATAGATGACGAGGGAAAAAATGACTTGGGTAGTGATCACAACCTGATAACAGTTAAAATTATGGGCAAAAAGACGAATAGAGACAGAAATACCTTCAAGGAAGTTTGGGGACTAAAACAAGGAGCCGACTGGAAGCAGTTTCGGGAAAAACTAAAACCAAATCTTGAATGTATACCTAGGGATGCAAATGTCCAGAGTATTTCAGATGGCATAGTAAATAGCCTAACAGAGGCAGGGAAGGAGTGTATAGGAAGGGTGAGGGTCCCAACGAGAGAGCTTGGATACAGGGTTAACGAGGGACTGAAAAAGGCTATAAAAGAAAGGAAGGTAAAATGCGCTGCTTACAGACGAAGTAGGAAGCTTAAAGGGGTGGATAACAATGACACGAGACTAATGAAAGGAGAATATGAACTGGCACGGAAAAAGGTGAATGAGATAAAGAATAATAATAGGAAGGAGCGCAATTGCAGTCTTGCCAGAACAATAAAGAAAACGGGGGGTTCGAGCTCAAACGTATTTTGGAACTGGGTAAATAAACGGGGGAAAAGTAGTGTGCAGAGTATCAAAGTGGATGGGGAAAGTACAGAAGATAAAGGCCGTATCGCTTCAGAGTTAGTCAAGCACTGGGAAAAGATAAACGATAGGCGATGGGTCAGTGGGTCCCCACCAAAAAGAAATACACTGGTGGAGGAGAACCTATCCAATCGTGTATGTAGCGAAATAACGGCAGAAGAAGTGCGGAACGTGGTCTCGAAATTAAAAAATGGTAAAGCGGGAGGGACTGATGAAATTCCGAACGAATTCCTCAAAAATGGAGGGGAGGCACTTATTGAAGTCCTGACAAACCTTTTCAACCTGGCTCTGCGAAAGCAAGAGGTCCCCAGAGAGTGGAGGGAAAGTAAGGTGTCGTTCATACACAAAAAGGGGGATAAGGAAGTTCTAGATAACAATAGGGGGATATCAGTTAGTAGTAACATCGGAAAAGTATTCTGTAAGGTCATATACGGTAGACTAGAGGAAGTTATTGAAGAGAAAGGTTTTTTAGGAGAAATTCAAAATGGTTTCAGGAAAGGACGAAGAGTCACTGATCACCTATTTACACTCACCCAACTGATAGAATCAACAAAGGCTGAAAAGAAAAAGATGTTTCTGGCATTTCTAGATGTGAAAAAAGCGTACGACCGAGTGTGGAGGGAAGGTATGTGGCGAAAGCTCGAGGGCATCGGACTGGGGGGTGACTTTGTGGGAATCATGAAAGCACTATATAGAGATGTGCAAAGCCAACTCAGTCTAGGGAGTATCACTACAAAACGAGTCCCTATGGATATAGGCCTCAAGCAGGGGTGTATCTTTTCACCGATTTTGTTTGCATTGTATGTTAAAGATTGAGGGGACGAACTAATTCAGAGTGCGGAGGGGGTAAATGTTGGAGACATAAAGATACCAGGCTTATTCTTTGCGGACGACATGGTGCTAATGTCTAGAACTGAACAGGGGCTAGAGAAACTGCTGGAAATTGTTGGTAGATATGGGAACACTTGGCGGCTCGAACTAAATGAAAATAAAAGCAAGGTAATACCCGTTGGACGCAAGGTAGATATGACGAAGAGATGGAGAGTGGGGGAGTTCTCAATCTCCGAAGGGGAAAGCAAACAAATCACTGTAGGAGAAACGGGAGAGTATGAGTATCTAGGGGTAAGCATAAATATAACGGGAAGAGGGGTGTACAGAAATTACTCAGCCAAACTGATTCTGAAGGGGAAAAGAATTCTGAACCAACTAAAACTTTTAGGGAAAAATAGTTTCAACAAGGTCTTTGTGGGGAAAACACTGTGGGAGAGGGTGGGTTTACCAAGTATAACGTATGGCACGGACGTGATTCCATTAAACCAAACCGTTATTAAGAAGTTGGAAAATACTCAAAATGATGCCGGCAGATGGATAACAGGGTCGAGTAATGCTGCAGCTTTGGAAGCAGTAAGGGGGGAGCTTGGGTGGATGAAAATCAAGGACAGGGTAGATTCGGGAAAACTGTGTTACTTTAACTACTTGAGAAACCTGCCTGACAACCGGTGGTGCAAATTGATGCTCGATACCATTTGGAATTCTAATATAGAAACGGGGTGGTCAAAACATGTGAGGGAACTAATGGACAATTACTCTATAGAGGTCACAAACATAGAAGTAGGAATGAAAGAAGGCAAAAGGTTTGTCAAAGAGAGAGTCATGGAAGATTGCAATCGAAACTGGCGAGCAGGGGTTAGCGTGAAAAGATCACTGCAGGGGTTACAATATAAAGAAAAGCCAGCTTTTGAGAAGTACCTAGATGGCACCTTTGGAGGGTCACTGCTGTTCAAACTGAGATCAAGATCACTGGAGCTTCGGGGAAAAATTGGGAGAGATGGGGAAAGGGGATGCCAAATGTGCCACTCTGGAGTAGTGGAGACCCTGGAACATTTTCTCTTGGAATGCCCACAGTATATACCTCATAGAATAAAATTTACTGGAAGAATAATGCAGAAGTGGGGTGAAGAAACAAAGGATAGATGGCTGAAGGGGGACACGAGGGAGAGGGTAGGAATGCTTATTGAAGAAATTGAAAAAGAGGAAGTGAGGGACACTATTAAGCAGTTTATATCTGAATGCTGGGAGGAGAGGAGGGGAAGAGGGGGTGGGGTGCAGGGGGAATGATGGCCTTCTCTTATGAGGACCGCGACAAATCAGCGGCTGGCCAAAGAGTTATTATTATGAGTTCACGATTGTCGAGCACAGTTGAACTTTGCGCACAGATAACGGCGAAGGTACAAATCGCACAGTAAAAAGGATCGAAGGGCGCAGACTTGCGCCACATCGTCCCTGGGGCACCTTGGGCGCCCCAAACTTTTCATTTGAGACACAGTAATATCTCGACCGAGCGTTCTTAGGAGGTTCAAGCGGTTGAAAATTCAAGTCGATTACTGATATGCAAATTCGCCCGCGAGCCTGCGAGCCTGCTTTGATCTACACCATCTGCAGTGCATAGAAAAGTTGGTAGCCGATGTCACTGACTGATTTGACGATCTACAGGTTAACATCTTCCTCTCTGACATACATCATCCTTTAATCCTTTGCCCAACGTAACGGCCAAAAAAAAATCGCCAGTTAATTTTTATGATTTTTTCATTTTTTGTCCCAAAAACATAGGTTATGACCCCTCATTGGAACGAGCTCGTCGAGCTCGTTCCAATGAGGGGCCATAACCTATGTTTTGGAGACAAAAAATGAAAAAATTAGTTATTCAAGAATTTTGTTGCAAGTGTCGTCTGCTTTTCATGTTAGGTGAAGGGATAAACACCAAAAATTAACAGTAACGATACCATGATTTTTTCACTTGAGAGGCGAGGAAATTAGATCTCACTAGTGCATATTTCACAAATTTTCCTGGTATCCACCTCCCGCACCCCCCCCCCCCCCCCCCCCCCCCGGATGCGACTACGCAGAGCGGGTCGCCTAAGACGGGACGTGCTGTCCCCTACAAGCTCCCTTTTACAATACCCCCAATATTGTAAGCTTCCTACGCCCTTAGGCTACAGTTTTTATGAGCACCAGCTTTCTGCTAAATCAGTTTTACGATTTTGTTAATGTTGTGTTATCTCTGTAACTGTATTGTTCATACTTTTGGAAATAAAATATTGAAAGATTAATCAAATCAAAACGTTGCATGTGTTATACATAAAACACACTGTAAACAGTAACGTTGTGTGTAGTTTTCATTCTTCAAGCAGATGATAATCAGCAGCAAGTTTCATGCATCAACTGAAATCCTCTTTTATAAACAATACAGCCACATTTAACCCTTTAAACTCTGGTGGTATCTTCCATGTCAGTTCAATGATAGCAGTTGGAAGAGTCCATATTCATTATTTGGGGGTAGACCGACTAATATTTTCAACGTGCAGCCTTGAGGCTGCAAGTTGAAAATATCGATTGGTCTACACCGCACCTTAATGACATTTTGACGTAGCTTGTGACCCTACAAGAAACACGGCTTCTCGTTTTCAATGGGTTAAATTTATTACACTCAAACCAATATATTTTGGTACATCAAACATTAAGTGAAGTTATGACAAGGATAAGGGAAACGGGTCGTCGAATGCAAGGAAAATATAATAATAGGCATGAATTGTTAACCCCTTTCCCTACGTAACGGCCCAAATCGGCAGCCCTAATCACAAAAATCACCATTCAATTTTTAGTATTCTTTCGCATGTTTGTGTCAAAAACATATCTGACAGCCTCCAACCGGAACAGGCCGCTTACTGATACTACGCGTATGGATCAAGTGTTTTTTGTTGTTTTCTTTTTTGTTTATTCTGCTTCTGTTTATCAGGTAAATTGAAGAACTAACAAAATCTCGCGACTTGATTTCCATGCAGTCCCAAAAGTATTGAAAATACGCACAATATTAAACTCGGGTGACCGGGATATTTTGTTCTTCCGGTTCAATTTTCTCACGGGAGTACTTTTGTTAATAAACGTATATGTGACAAATCATGACATTATTTGACTTTATCAGTTGAAGAGGATGAAATATTATTTTCAATGACGGAGTTTCATGGTTCACTTTCGTTTAATACTTTCAGCTTATTTGGGAATTCAAATATATTTTGTGTTGTGTTGTGTTGTATCTTTGAAAGTTGGATTAAATATTGTTTTGGACTTCACACAGTCGAGTCGAAATATCAAGTAATTTTTCTCTCATAATGCTACTATGAATTTAATACTATTTATTATTTTGGCCAGGGCCTGACTCCCAGGGCCTTACTCCCAGGATCTTCTGTCGGTGTGTGGGTGGGGGAAGGGGAGGGGAGGGGGGGAGGTCATGTCCTACAATGGAAAGAGTCACATCCAGGAACAAACATGACAGTAGGAGGAATTCAATGATGAAAAAGAAAGAAAAGCATTAAATTTATTTATTTATTTATTTATTTATTTATTTATTTATTTATTTATTTATTTATTTATTTATTTATTTATTTTGATTTGAAAAGAAAATTACGAATCGTCTAACTGGTTAGTATCTTGAAAATACCCTAAAGTTGGAGAGGCAGGAACAAGGGGCGAGTACCCCTCACAACCTTTTCCAGAGAGAGAGAGAGAGAGAGAGAGAGAGAGAGAACACCAAGCCAGCATTTATTTACCATTTTATTATTTTTACTCCATAATACCACCTCAGAGAATTGGGGTGTGTTGTCGGTCAATCACGTCTCAAATGTAGTAAACTTGTATGTATAGCTATTTTTGAATTCCCGTCAAAGAAATCTTATTGGTAATTAGCAGGAATGGAGTGCACATACTTTTTACTCTCGGGAGTTGACCGAACATTCCCTCGAAAGATTTGTCTCTTCAATTGCATTTAAACCTTTTACTGCCACGCCCACTTTTTCCATATATAGAGGAAAAACTATGTACAATTACATGTGAGGAAGTTTAACCCTTTACCCAACACAGACGATATCAAAGTTTATTATTTTAAATATATTTTCTTTAAATTTTTCAAAAAATTTCAACAAAACCATATCATGTGACCCCTCGTTGGAACGAGCTTGATGAGCTCGTTCCAACGAGGGGTCACATGATATGGTTTTGTTGAAATTTTTTGAAAAATAATATTTTTTCAACTGCTGAATTTGCATATTACGCGGGCGGATGCGGGCGATTCGTTGGGTAAAGGGTTAATAAGATTTATGACATACTTGAGACTCTATATGATTAATTGTTGGAAAGAGCTCTCTGAGTTCTTTGAGCCCTTTCCAACAATTAATCGGATGGTAGGTTTAGTCTACGCATACCAGAACGTACAAATAATCATTATAAAAAAGGTGACAATAGTCGCTTTAGGCAGTGTAAGTGTTTAAGTCGAGAAGGGTGCATATTTCTTTATTCAAAGTTCACCTACAGGGAAGAAACAATGTTTGCCACACGGTGCGACAATTTACTAAATACGGTACACAGAATAAGTATTTTTTCAATCCGAATGGTTTAACGCGCCGAAGGCGGGCAGGGACGGTATGGGGAACGAGCCCCTTTCGACCCTCGTTGGCTGTATAATTTTGTCATGTCAGAGCGTGGTAGAGGAGGGAAAGAGTAAAGGTGTTCAGCGGCGTCTGTGTCTCCTGCGTTTTTTCTTGGTGGGAGGAGGATGTGTTGGAGAGATAGATGTTGGTGGTGTTGTTGGATCTGGAGGATTAGTAGGTTCCTTGGTAGTGAATGGCCTGATCCTAGCAGCTGTTTCTTCTTGGGATTTCCTGGAGTTTTTTTAAATATATTGTGAGGATTGTCCTGATTGAGTTGTGCTGGGTACTTTCTGGATACATAGAAGCTATATTCCTCTTGGGCTTTGGCTCGGATGTTGTCGTCCTCGATCTCCTCCCCCCCAAGGAATGCCTCCGCGGATTCCGGGAAGCTCACCTCCTGGTCGGACTCCTGGTCCAAAGAAGCTGGAGAAGCAAGAGCTGGAGGGGTGGAAGGTGCGTCATCTGAGACAGCTTCCTGCACCGTTGACAGAGCATCTTCCTCCATCTCCTCTTCAGATGAAGAGTCTGATGAGCTGGAGAATGAACTGTCGCCTGACGACCCACAGTCCTCCGGACCCTCCTCATGGAAGGGGGGGTACCGGGCTGGACAAGGGTTGTTCAGGGGTGACAGGGTGACAAGGGTTGCCCTTTTGACGCCCTCACTTGCCTCCTTCTCTTCCTTTTCCTTCTTCTTCTTCTCCAAGAACACCGTCATTCGGCGGGCATCTCGTCGTCTGGTGGAGGGTCCCTTCTTTCTCGTCCTCTTCTTCTTCTTGGTGGCTGTGCTACTCCGGCGACCTTCATCCTGCTTATCCGTGTCACTAGAAATCCCCTCCCGAAAGGTGCTACACCTCTCCGAGGACGACGGTTCAGATTCTCTGTCAAAATCCACTGTCAGGTTAATTTTACCCTTGAGCACCTGGATACTCCAGGTGGTGGCAAGGGTAGCCTTCAATTTGACGAGTGTTTCTTGGATTACAAGTGGGACCTCCATTGTCAAGTTGTTAGCAAAACAAAAAAAGAAAAAAAAATGAAATGTTTTCAAATAGTGTATTAGTTTCTTAAATAAAGCTTTGTGCATTGAAATCCAGCTACGTCTCTTTGGCGCATGGGTGAGTGGGTAGCCTTCTTTGACCGTATTTCACTCCCAGTTCCACCTTCACAAATTTGAAATGCTTTCTACTCCATTACCCTCAGTTCATCATTGAGTATTAATGATTTTGCTTGTCAAACAATGATCACTAGACAATATTCTTATCCAAACACTTCAATAAACACCGTGTTTACAATAACATAGACAATCATTGTCGGTTTGTTTTAGAATTTTGTTTACAAAAAGTACTCATCAACACATATAATGACAGTGAGTTGTAAGAATTAAACTATCAGATAGGCTAAAAGTATATATAGGCCTCAAGCTCAATTGTTTGTCATTCATATTGTCAGAACTTTAAATGAAAGATCAGTTTGTGAATGGTTGAAATTAATATGGATATTAGCACACGAACTACTAAGAAGAGAAATGCAGCTGATTCGGTAAGGTTTTCGGTCTTTGGTGATAGTCGTATGATAACGTAAATGAAAAAGACGAGAATGGCAAAAAAGTAAGGATAAAATAAAAAAAAAGAAACATGGCGGATATACCTAAGAATTGCAGTCCAAATTCGGAATGTTTTTTCGGGATGACAGCTGTTGATTTTTAGAATTTAGTCTGCAGAGGTCTCAATTTACTTGAAGTGTTGAAATTAGAACAGATTGTATCTCTCGTCAGCGCGTCCTTGAAATTACCCCTTAACCCTCTCCCCAACACAGGTGATTTCAAAATAGATATATAGTGTGTTGTATATTAAATAGATGTTTTGTGTGTTGTATATTATTTATTATGATTTAATGGGATTTTCGTGTTTGATTATAAACGATAACTTCACAAGTGAATTACGCAATCAACAATTGTGTCATGTATCCGTGCGCGCAAACGAAGGTGCTTTGCCGTGGATGTAATGGGGACTTCATTGTTTTTTTAACCCTTTACCTAATGCGAAAAGAAGACGACACTTGCAAAAAAATCGTGAATAGGTATTATTTTCATTTTTTGTCTCAAAAATATACGTTAAGAGCTCTCATTGGAACGAGCTCGTTCCAATGAGGGCTCTTAAACTATGTTTTTGAGACAAAAAATGAAAATAATACCTATTCACGATTTTTTTAACCCTTTACCAAACATGAAAAGCAGACGACACTTGCCAAAAAAAAAAATTCTTGAATAACTATTATTTTAATATTTTGTCTCAAAAACATAGGTTATGACCCCTCATTGGAACGAGCTCCACGAGCTCGTTCCAATAAGGGGTCATAACGTATGTTTTAGAGACAAAAAATGAAAAAATAATGAAAATTAATTGGCGATTTTTGAGAATAGCGCTGGCCGTTACGTTAGGTAAAGGGTTAAATAATATAATTATCGTTAATAAGGGAAAGTAATAAACAGAGTAATCGCCTGACTGAACTGGTTACGTGAAATAATTCATTCGAGGCGAGGGACTATATTGTATTCGCGCACTCGTGTTTGTACAACGTCCCTCACCTCTCATGAATTATTTCACGTAACCAGTCCAGTCAAACGATTACTCTCTATTGTGTGTTGTATATTATATAGACAGAGAACAAAGCATTGCTTGCTTCCTGTGATAAACAAAATCTGTTTACTAGTAAAATAAGACCCAATCACCAATTCTTGGGTGTGTGTGTGTGGGAGGGGGGGGGGGGGGGTGCTCTAAATGGGTAGCATGGAAAGACACGATTGGTTAAACTTGACGGTATCTCCATGTTATGGTCACGATTTGCAATCGAGCAGAAATATGTGGTCTTAAGGTATCACTGAACTAAATATTTGAATTAGTGTTACCCACTTTGAAATGTCGAAAATGATCCAATCTCTAAAAATAAACAGCCTTGGGAAAATATATTGTTTTAATAAACGTTTGAAACATTCCATTGTCATCTTGCATTATTGTTGAATATTCCTGATAAAAAAGCGGGTGATTTGATAATTTTTGGACCTAAAAATATAATTTAGTTTTTGTGTGTTTTTGATGTGAATTTCTTGAAAAATATGTGCACGTGACCGGTCCTTCCCATTTTGTCATTTTTTCTCTCTTATTTGTTGCATGTCCCCCTATTTTCAGGTCAGAAAAAGTTGTCTGAAGAGGTATACTTAAATGCCAAAATTAAAGTGTTGCGATCATATTTTTATGTCTGAACGTTATAATGGTGGCCTATGGGAAAATGTTTAGTTCTGTGATACCTAAAGCATAAATAAAAAAATAATAGATAAATAAATAAATGCCCCCCCCCCCCCCCACCCTCACCCCGCTGAAAACGGGAAGTGAACAGTGATTCCTGACTTTGGTAAACACGGATTTGAGAATTCAGATGATTTCAGTTTTTCGTCACTGAAATGTACAACTTTTATTTTCTATGAAGTTGGGATCGCGGTGGCTCAGTGACAGACTGTTGGACTTCTATGATAGAGGTCCCGAGTTCGATCCCGATCCAGGGCGACTCGCGTGTCCTTGGACAAGGCTCTTAAACACCAATAAATAAATACATTTCTATAAAGCTGCAGGGAAACGATGTTTCAAAACATTTGACTGTGACTTCATAGGAATAAAAGATGTATCAAACGATGTTGCTTTTTATTTATTTATTTATTTTATTTTTTATTTATTTTTTTTAATTTATTTTTTTTAATTTATTTATTTATCTATCAAACAAATTTGTTTGATAGATAAATAAATAAATTTGAAAAAATAAATTAAAAAAAAATAAAAAATAAAATAAATAAATATATAATAAAATAAAATAAATAAATAATGAGGGATCGAGTTAACCTACGAGCCTTACAAAATGTGCTCAACAAATTACTTCTCCCAATAATGATTTCATTCGGATACTTTCGTTTAGATTAAATGCTCTCATGATACTGATTGTAATATCTTACGAGTCTGGATTTGATACTCGCCACACACAACTCGCCGCGCGCAAAACTCGCCACACACAACTTGCCGCACGCATAACTCACCACACACAACTCGCCGCACGCATAACTCGCCACACACATAACCGATCATAAAAACTGAGGCCTGTGGTAATCTTATAATAAAGTTAACCCTTTACCCAACGCAGATGATATCAAACTTTATTATTTGAAATATAATTTTTTTTAATTTTTCAAAAAATTTCAACAAAACCATATCATGCGACCCCTCGTTGGAACGAGCTCGTTCCTAATTGAGGTCACATGATATGGATTTGTTGAAATTGTTCGAAAAATAATATTTTTTTTCAGCTGGTGAATTTGCATATTACGCGGGCGATTCGTTGGGTAAAGGGTTAAATAAAGACTCGGGGAAATTATGATGCAGGATGGGAGTTGAAACCAAACGCACCAAGGAAATAAAACAAGTGGAAATCTTCATGAATCGATCCGGAAATAAAGTACCACGAAGGGCCACACTCAGATAATAGCTCAAAAGGACCGATATACAGTACGTAGAGAGTGTATTATCACTAAATCACCCGCAGAGTGGAGATTCCACCCAAGCAATAATTTCAAATTTGTTGCAAAGCATAACAAGCACAAGCAAAGTTTCAGCCAATGGACCTCCGGGTTAAACCCGGAGGTCCATTGGCTGAAACATTGCTTGTGTTTTTAGTCCATATATACAAAAATTGAAAGTTATAGTTTGGGTGATAACTCCACTCCGCGGTGATTTAGTTACAATCCACTCTCCACGTGATATATGTTTAGATTAGATTACCACTAACATAACGTCGCCTGGGCGCTAGAATGTCCTATGTCCCCTATGGGACGATACATTATTTACCCTATGGGACATTCCAGCACTCAGGCGACGACAATTCGTGCAGTAAGAGGTTCACAAGATAAATAATTTTTGGGGGTATTTTCCTTAAACAATCCGAATCACATAAAAAATATATTAAGCCTCACATTTGTGACATCAGCCGTGATTGGTTAATTTGACACCTTCTTAAAGTCATAGTGGACAAAACACGGGTACTATCGGAACGTTCTTCCCTGGAGACATGAAAGCGAAGAAAATGCAAGCTCCACTTCCATTGATCAGCGTCGATTACGCACGCTCTGATTGGAATTTCTCAACACCAAACGCTGGCGCCGCTTTTTGAACTTTTTTCGTCACCGATAGACACAAACAAATATGTCATCTTCAGTTGGTGTGTTTTCAATTTTAACTGCAAACAACGAATTCAAAACATTCAGAAATATTAAAAACTCACGTGTTGTTCACCACTTCTAGTGAATCATTAATGTGATTTCAATCAATTATATCTCCACAAGTTCATTATTAGTATGATCTCACTGAGTCTCCGCCTCAAGTTCAAAATAAATTGTTTCACTCCGCTTAATTCTAACAACTGTCGTCGGCCAAGAAACATGAATTTATATTTCATTAACGGCCCTACAGAAATGATTAATAGACCTAGGGTTGTTAATCATTTCTGTAGAGTCGTTAATAAACCATAACGCCCGACAAAAATCATGTTATTTCTATTAACATCACCAACCATAATGATTCAATTTTAAACCAAATAGAACTGTAATATGAGAAGAATTTTAATGATATAGAGAAGATAGTGAGCACTGAGACATTTTTCAATTACTAGATCAATTAGAACGCATGTTGTCTGTTTATCAACACAACCTGTGTCACGTGATTAATCAGCTGACAAACAATAATTAAATATCTCGAAAAGGGGACACGAATTTCCCAAGGACGACTGACAATTATTATATACTTACTCTACAGATAACTATCAATCCCCGGAATTAGGAAATCGTTTGGAAAAATAGTCAAAACTAGCGATACTCGGATCAGTTTCATGCGTGATCAGTAAAAATATTCTGGAGCGATCGAAGCAAGGGAGGTAGCCGGAAGCGCTGTAATATAACAAGAAGTGAGGGCCATAAAAACCGACCGGTTTGTTATGGCCGCGGCCCGGCACTGAGTGGAAATACGTCGTAAATTGGTTAGCCCGGAAAAGTAGAAATATTCACCGTGGAGTGTTCTATAAAGTGATAATAAGGAATTGTAACATGAACAGCATGATACAGTTGTAAACACTGACACTTGGTGATATACAATCTTCCAAAGCGGCTGCACTTGTACCAAGCCATTTTCGAATTGGGTGATCTGAAAACTCCCAAAGAGACGTCATTCGTTCGAAATGACGTCACTAAAAGCAGTTTGTTTTTTTTTTTTGGGGGGGGGGGGGGGGGGATTCGACTGCATTGTTACAAGATTGATGTTGCAGTTAGCGCTTAACACTGAAAGTTTTTTTTTTCGGCATAATAAAATAATTAGAACGTTCCTATTTTTGTCTTTTCATGTTCTATCGGTCGATCGTACCTGAGTTTGGGTGATTTCTGAAATAAAACCTTCAGCAGCTTCGCTGCTTCAGGTTTTATTTCAGAAATCACACAAACTCAGGTACAATCGACCGATAGAACATGAAAAGAAACGTTCTAATATTATAATATACATATAGGACCAAGTCATGACGTCAGACGGAAGTCTCAAACTGATTATGCATTCCTTACTTAACGTAGTGTTTACTTTCCAGGGTTACATGACATCAAAGGCAAAGTCAGTCAAGCAAGAATTCAAGTCAGTAAAAGATAAAATGAAAAATATATTCGATTCTTACGGCGTGGAGACCTTGTCAAGAAAACACCGTAAAAGGACAGTCATATCTGATTTGCTTTATCCGATTGAGAACATTCCTAATATGTCATCTGTTTGTAAAAATACATGTTACTTCAATCCTAGTTCAACTCGTCAGCCACATCAGCATGTCAAGACTTCAAACAGAACTCGTCAATGTCACCCACAAGCCTCGTCAACGATGTTAGAAAATGATATTCGTGATAATGTACCACGTGACTGTAGTGTTGAGTTTTGGTCCATTTGTATTGATTCTACTCAGATACAACCTGACAGCGGCTTTTGTGGAAACCACGACACAGAAATGGACACAGTGAGAGATACAGAAGTCTGGCAATCGACGTACAGAAGAAATCATAGTATAGACACAGACAACTGTAGCTCAGATTCAGGAAATGTTGAGTGTTTTGTGAGAAATGTACGACGTACTTCCAGTACTAGACCAAGATGCCGACATGTTGGTAGTTCTCACGTGTCATTTTTAGGGTATGAAACTAAGTGTTCTTATTGTAATTGGTACAAAAATCCATCTAGCAAAAGAGACATGTTAAGAAGAATGAAGCAAGTAAAAAGTGGGGACATTTCTGAATTAAAAATATTAGCTGTTCTCTGAATGCCTGCGCCTGACACTATCTCTCTTGTAACACCGATTCCATCAAATCTGCAAAATTTCGCTTTCCTTATCTCTCGCTTATTCTTTTTCAGACATAAATAATGAACTGGTTTATTGTCAACTCTAATAGGTTATTTAACACTGGACGTCATATAGTCGCCTGGGCGCTAGAATGTTCTATGTCCCATAGGGGAGATAATATATCGTCCCATAGGGGACATAGAACATTCGAGCACCCAGGCGACGATATATCAAGTAATATTTAACTGGGAGAGTTAACTGGGCAGTATTTGGGCTACATTCTGAAATGTGAATGTGTATGTGGCGGGGGGGGGGGGGGGGGGTAGGATGGGCCGAAAGAGGGGTGGTAAAGGCTCCATATTCGCTGTGTGTACTTCGTATTCTTTTAGAAGAGGTAGTCTTCAGACTTTATAAATTCGTCTTGCCACAATTCATGGAAGATAGCCTACAGGTACTCTTTCGTCAACTGTAACGTGCAGGTTACATAATATGAACAAAATATTAATTATTGAAAAAAAAAATAACAGTTTAACACAATTAGTAGTCATAGGTTCTGGGAATTATAGTTACATGGAATTATAGGTAGAGTATCATTATGGGTATGGGGAATTATAGATCCTGCAGCATTATATGTACTGGGAATTATAGGACCTGTAACTAGAGTCTCTGGGAATTAGACGTTCTGGGAATTATAGTTACATGGAATTATAGGTAGAGCAACATTATTGGTATGGGGGATTATAGATCCTGCAGCATTATAGGTACTGGGAATTATAGGACCTGGAACTGGAGTTTCTGGGAATTAGACGTTCTGGGAATTATAGTTACATGGAATTATAGGTAGAGCAACATTATAGGTATGTGGAATTATATATCCTGCAGCATTATAGGCACTGGGAATTATAGGACCTGGAACTGGAGTTTCTGGGAATTAGACGTTCTTGGAATTATAGGCAGTGGAACATTACAGATAGTGAAGGCCTGAGAATTATTGGTACTGAGGAAAGTCCTTATTGTCATTCCTAGAGTAATATGTACAGTCAAATGCAAAATATACTGCAGAAATTCTCATAAAACTGACCCAGTTATTTTGTAAATCTGATTTGGTCTGACTGTGATGACACATGTCCCGACTGACAAAATAATGCAACAACATCCAAATAATGTAACTATATCCAAATAATCCAACCACATCATCAAGGCTTGCTTTCGTCGAATGTATGCCTTGATGACGTAGTTGAAATATTAGTCTGTCAGGGTCAGAATTGAAAATTAACCCCTTGAAACCGAGCGGCCACTTTTCGAGCCAGGAACATGATACGTCATAACGTCATTAAATAGGATGACTGTTCAGAAATTGTGCGGGGTAGACCAATCAATATTTTCAACGTGCAGCCTTGGGGCTGCACGTTGAAAATATTCATCGGTCTACCCCAAATAATGAATATGGACTCTTTTTAATTGCTGCCATTGAACTGGCATGGAAGATACCACTAAAGTTCAAAGGATTAATTAATTCGTTGATAAATACAGGTACATGTAGTGGACGTGGCGCATGGGTTTCCCAAATCACTATATTCTCAACCCGTCCGTTTTTGACAGATAACAATACGTATTTACCCTTCTATGATAGAATTATCTAACAGGTGGGTACGAGGAGAGAAGCTAAACATTATGACAAGCGAGTTTCCGCCTATCTGTGAATGAGATAATAGTGATATCGACTTTTCTTTCATATAGCGTTTATTCAAATAGGAAGTGTATGAGCAGAAAACCAACAAGGCCGTTACATGTCGTCAAAAGCACCGGAGCATCCGAGGGCAAGAAGGAGGGGTGGGAGGGGGTTGCATAGATATTCTGGATATGACTCAAGGCTGGGTGTTTACAACTATTATTAACAATTGTAATCTGACACTCAATAGTTTTGACAGTATTAGAACCCACCCCGCCGCCGATTGTATAGTTTATTTGATTTGATTATCGATCAGCTTCCGTCATTATAACTGATACCCCAAATCCCCATTTGCATTGGTACACGTGAAATATATTAAAATATATTAAATAATTGGGAATTCCTAAGTTACAGTTCGTATTAAATCTTTTACCAGTTCACGCTAAAAATTAAAGTGTTAAAAACTACACTTGAAGTGCTGTATTTAACACTTACTAAGTGCTGAACTAGCACTTTGTTCAATTGTAGATATCCCAGAACGTGATAGGTGTTACAATAATACCACTTGACAAGTGTAATGTTGCGACACTTAAAAGGAAACAACGCAGATGACGCGGATCAGGCCCGAACTCTCGAGCCTGATCCACGTCATCTGCGTTGTGCCCTTTTAATTATGTACCCACCAAGCGCAAATCAAATTATGGACGATTCTGGAAGAACCACCAGTGCTAGACACATGGGAAGTGCCATCCATTCAAGTTTCAGATGTCTGACGATTGTAATGTCTAAGTGCTTAAAGCATTGCACCTTGAGTGTTAAAATCAAACCCTAAGAGTTAGAATGGGTTTGAAAGTGTCAGTTTTAACACTTTAGTTTTTAGTGTGTTCACTTGTGTCAAAAAAGCGCATGCGCCCCAACCCCACTAACTCCCTAGCATCAGGGCAAGAGGACAGTTACCCCATGCTTTTAACACCTTTGTGTGCCGTTATATGCGTTATGATAAACTAACAAAACCTAACTTTTCTTTATACTTGAAAATTTAACACTGACAGTTTTTTTTGACATTTTATTTCTCACACAGTTTTCTGGTCGTCGGAATTTGTTTACATATCTGTACCTTGTTACGATTTAAGGGAGAGAGCCAGCAGGCAGTCTCCCAGAAATTGTAACAAGGAAAATCCACCCAGACTGAATAATTCCACTCGCAAGAAAATAAGAGGCACAACCAGATAATATAAAGCTTTAACCCTTTACCTAACATGAAAAGCGATCAACACTTGCAAACAAAATTCTTGAATAACTATTTTTGTCCTTTTTTGTCTTAACAACATAGGTTATGACCCTTCATTGGAACGCGCTCGGTGAGCTCGTTCCAAAGAGGGATATTGACCTATGTTTTTGAGACAAAAAATTAATAGTGCTGGCCAGTTTTTGCCCTTACGTTGGGTAAAGGGTTATTGTTGAAGTGCCCATCCTTCAGAAGAAAGCCCAGATATGGGCTTCAAACACCCTACCTCTTCAACCTTTACTCAAGGTATCAATCAAATCTGGGTAACGCCTTTACAAATAAAGATATAGCATGTGACTCACATTGAAACGAGGTCACTGAGTTCATCCCAATGCGGGCCATAAGCTATGTTTTGGGGAAGAATGAAAATATTTAGTAACTCAATTTTTTGTCACCTCATATTTGGCGTAGGTGCTTGGTTGAAATGCACGGTGTATTTTCGCGACGTACATGTGTTTGAAATCCGGTCCGCACGTATATTCCGATAACTTTTTATAAAAAGAGATGGGTTAGGCATGAAAAATAGGATCGACCGGGAAACCTGAACCATTTTATTTTTATCCCCAGCCGCATGTATTCAACGAAATTAATTACTATCTTTGGTGGACAGCAATGAACAAATTAACCCTTTACCTAACATGAAAAGCAGACCACACTTGCAAAAAAAAATTCTTGAATAACTAATTTTTTTCATTTTTTGTCTCAAAAACATAGGTTATGACCCCTCATTGGAACGAGCTTGACGAGCTCGTTCCAATGAGGGGTCATAACCTATGTTTTTGAGACAAAAGATGAAAAAAATAATGAAAATTAATTGGCGATTTTTGTGAATAGCGCTGGCCGGTTTTGACCGTTACGTTGGCTAAAGTGTTAAAGAGACCAGGGTAGGTTTGAAGTGTTGAAGAGAAATATTCATTATTTTTACACCTCAACAATTAATTAATTATCATATCTAATTATTAGACATAATAACTAACCAAGTTATCAGACAACCTAATTACTTCCTGCTCTAATGAACATGGCTACTTGTCTCATGAATCTCTCTCACTTCTCATACATTATCATTATCACATATTATCGTTATTTCGTTTTATTTATTATCATTATCACATATTATCGTTATTTCGTTCTATTTGTTGTTATTATATGAATGTTACTGTTATTTTACTATTTATTAAAAAGTAAAAAGTTAAAAATAACCTTCTAATTATTTTATATTAAATTGTCGAAAGTAGCTCAACCCTTCAGCGGACAAAATCCGTCTTCTCAATCCTTCGGCGACCAAAACCCGCCCTCTCAACCTATCAGTGGCTAAAACCCGCCCTCTCAACCCTTCGATGACCCGATCTCTGGACATTTCAGCGGTCCAAACCCGCCCTCTCAACCCTTCAACCACCCAAACCTGCCCTCGCTCAACCTCCCAACGGCGAAACCTGCTCCTCAACCTATCAACGGCCAAGAAACGACCTGTCAAGCTTTCAATGACTCGCCCTCACAATCCTTCAACGACCAAAACCTGACTCCCCCACCTCTCCAACTGGCAAAACCCGCCCTTCAACATTATAACGACTAAAACCCCTATCTCTCAACCTTTTAACGACCAAAACTCGCCCTCTCGTCCTTTCACCTGCCAAAATCTGCACTTACCACCCTCCAACGACCCAAAACCGCCCCTCAAACCTTCAACTGCCAAAAACACACCTCTCTACATTTCAATGGCCTAAACCCGCCATCACAGCCCTTCGGTGACCAAAATCTGCCCCCTCAACCCTTCAACGACCAAAATCCACCTGCACAAATCACGAAAGTGCCATAAACCCCCAATATATAAATAAAATAAAAAAACTACTCAAATTGGAACTGACCCATTAGGGGTAAATCTATAACTCTATAAATCACGAAAGTGTCGTAAACCCCAATATATAAATAAAATAAAAAAAACTACTCAAATTGGAACTGGTCCATTAGGGGTAAATCTACAACTCTATAAATCACGAAAGTGTCGTAAACCCCAATATATAAATAAAATCAAAAACTACTCAAATTGGAACTGGCCCATTAGGGGTAAATCTATAACTCTACTAATCAAATGTATTTATTTCTTATGAGATGAGTATTGGTTGAATTCACTGATCTATAACTGATCTATAACTGACCTATAACTGATCTATATCTGATCTATAACTGATTATAACTGATTATAACTGATTATAACTGATCTATAACTGATCTATAACTGATCTATACCTGATCTACAACTGGTCTATATCTGATTTATAACTGATTATAACTGATCTATAACTGATCTATAACTGATTATAACTGGTCTAAAACAGATCTATATCTGATATATAACTGATTGTAACTGATCTATAACTGATTATAACTGATCTATAACTGATCTATGGCTGATCTATAACTGATTATAACTGATTATAACTGATCTATAACTAATCTATAACTGATCTATATCTGAAAACAACTCAAATTGGAACTGGCCCATTAGGGGTAAATCTATAACTCTACTAATCAAATGTATTTATTTCTTATGAGATGTGTATTGGTTGAATTCACTGATCTATAACTGATCTATAACTGACCTATAACTGATCTATATCTGATCTATAACTGATTATAACTGATTATAACCGATCTATAACTGATCTATAACTGATCTATACCTGATCTATAACTGGTCTATATCTGATTTATAACTCATTATAACTGATTATAACTGATCTATAACTGATCTGTAACTGATTATAACTGATTATAACTGATCTAAAACAGATCTATATCTAATCTATAACTGATTGTAACTGATCTATAACTGATTATAACTGATCTATGGCTGATCTATAACTGATTATAACTGATTATAACTGATCTATAAATAATCTATAACTGATCTATAACTGATCTATAACTGATCTATGTCTGATCTATAACTGATTATAACTGATTATAACTGATCTATAACTAATCTATAACTGATCTATATCTGATTTATAACTGATCTATTACTGATCTATAACTGATCTGTAACTGATTATAACTGATCTATAACTGATCTATATCTGACCTATAACTGATCTATAACTGATTATAACTGATCTATAACTGATCTATAACTGATCTATATCTGATCTATAACTGATTATAACTGATTATAACTGATCTATAACTGATCTGTATCTGATATATAACTGATTATAACTGATCTATAACTGATCTATAACTAATTATAACCCATATATAACTGATTATAACTGAACTATAACTGATCTATAACTGATTATAACTGATTATAACTGATTATAACTGATCTATAACTGATCTATAACTGATTATAACTGATTAAAACTGATTATAACTGATCTAAAACAGATCTATATCTGATCTATAACTGATAGTAACTTATCTATAACTGATTATAACTGATCTATAACTGATCTATGTCTGATTTATAACTGATTATAACTGATCTATAACTAATCTATAACTGATCTATAACTGATCTATAACTGATCTATGTCTGATCTATAACCAATTATAACTGATTATAACTGATCTATAACTAATCTATAACTGATCTATATCTGATTTATAACTGATCTATAACTGATCTATAACTGATTATAACTATCTATAACTGATCTATATCTGACCTATAACTGATCTGTAACTGATTATAACTGATCTATAACTGATCTATAACTGATCTATATCTGATCTATAACTGATTATAACTGATCTATAACTGATTATAACTGATCTATAACTGATCTATAACTGATCTATATCTGATCTATAACTGATCTATAACTGATCTATAACTGATCTATATCTGATCTATAACTGATTATAACTGATTATAACTGATCTATAACTGATCTATAACTGATCTGTATCTGATCTATAACTGATTATAACTGATCTATAACTGATCAATAACTGATTATAACTAATATATAACTGATTATAACTGATTATAACTGATCTATAACTGATCTCTAACTGACCTGTATCTGATCTATAACTGATTATAACTGATCTATAACTGATCTATAACTGATTATAACTGATATATAACCGATTATAACTGATCTATAACTGATCTATAACTGATTATAACTGATTAAAACTGATTATAACTGATCTAAAACAGATCTATATCTGATCTATAACTGATTGTAACTGATCTATAACTGATTATAACTGATCTATAACGGATCTATGTCTGATCTATAACTGATTATAACTGATTATAACTGATCTATACCTAATCTATAACTTATCTATAACTGATCTATAACTGATCTATAACTGATCTATGTCTGATCTATAACTGATTATAACTGATTATAACTGATCCATAACTAATCTATAACGGATCTATATCTGATCTATAACTGATCTATAACTGAACTATAACAGATCTATATCTGACCTATAACAGATCTATATCTGACCTATAACTGATCTATAACTGATCTATAACTGATTGTAACTGATCTATAACTGATTATAACTGATCTATAACTGATCTATGTCTGATTTATAACTGATTATAACTGATCTATAACTAATCTATAACTGATCTATAACTGATCTATAACTGATCTATGTCTGATCTATAACCAATTATAACTGATTATAACTGATCTATAACTAATCTATAACTGATCTATATCTGATTTATAACTGATCTATAACTGATCTATAACTGATTATAACTATCTATAACTGATCTATATCTGACCTATAACTGATCTGTAACTGATTATAACTGATCTATAACTGATCTATAACTGATCTATATCTGATCTATAACTGATTATAACTGACTATAACTGATCTATAACTGATCTATAACTGATCTGTATCTGATCTATAACTGATTATAACTGATCTATAACTGATCAATAACTGATTATAACTGATATATAACTGATTATAACTGATTATAACTGATCTATAACTGATCTCTAACTGACCTGTATCTGATCTATAACTGATTATAACTGATCTATAACTGATCTATAACTGATTATAACTGATATATAACTGATTATAACTGATCTATAACTGATCTATAACTGATTATAACTGATTAAAACTGATTATAACTGATCTAAAACAGATCTATATCTGATCTATAACTGATTGTAACTGATCTATAACTGATTATAACTGATCTATAACGGATCTATGTCTGATCTATAACTGATGATAACTGATTATAACTGATCTATACCTAATCTATAACTTATCTATAACTGATCTATAACTGATCTATAACTGATCTATGTCTGATCTATAACTGATTATAACTGATTATAACTGATCCATAACTAATCTATAACGGATCTATATCTGACCTATAACAGATCTATATCTGACCTATAACTGATCTATAACTGATCTATAACTGATTATAACTGATCTATAACTGATCTATAACGGATCTATATCTGATCTATAACTGATTATAACTGATTATAACTGATCTATAACAGATCTATAACTGATCTGTATCTGATCGATAACTGATTATAACTGATATATGACTGATCTATAACTGATTATAACTGATATATAACTGATTACAACTGAACTATAACTGATCTATAACTGATTATAACTAATTATAACTGAGTATAACTGATATATAACTGATCTATAACTGATTATAACTGATAATAACTGATCTATAACTGATCTATAACGGATCTATAACTGATCTATAACTGATTATAACTGATCTATAACTGATCTATAACTGATCTATAACTGATCTGTATCTGATCTATAACTGACTATAACTGATATATAACTGATCTATAACTGATTATAACTGATATATAACTGATTATAACTGAACTATAACTGATCTATAACTGATTATAACTAATTATAACTGAGTATAACTGATATATAACTGATCTATAACTGATTATAACTGATTATAACTGATCTATAACTGATCTATAACTGATTTATAACTGATTATAACTGATTATAACTGATCTATAATTGATATATAACTGATATATAACTGTTCTATATCTGATAATAACTGATCTATAACTGATTATAACTGATTATAACTGATCTAACTGATCTGTAACTGATTATAACTGATTATAACTGATCTATAATTAATCTATAACTGATCTATAACTGATTATAACTGATCTATATCTGATCTATAGCTAATTATAACTGATCTATAACTGATCTATAACTGATCTGTAACTGATTATAACTGATTATAACTGATCTATAATTAATCTATAACTGCTTATAACTGATCTATAACTGATCTGTAACTGATCTATAACTGATCTATAACTGATCTATAACTGATCTATAACTGATTATAACTGATTATACCTGATCTATAACTGATCTATAACTGATCTATAAATGATTATAACTGATCTATATCTGATCTATAACTGATTATAACTGATTATAACTGATCTATAATTAATCTATAACTGATCTATAAATGAATATAACTGATCTATAACTGATCTATAACTGATCTATAACTGATCTATAACTGATCTATAACTGATCTATAACTGATTGTAACTGATTATACCTGATCTATAACTGATCTATAACTGATCTATAACTGATTATAGCTGATCTATATCTGATCTATAACTGATCTATTACTGATTATAACTGATCTATAACTGATTATAACTGATCTATAACTGATCTATAACTGATCTATAACTGATCTATAACTGATTGTAACTGATTATACCGATCTATAACTGATCTATAACTGATCTATAACTGATTATAGCTGATCTATATCTGATCTATAACTGATCTATTACTGATTATAACTGATCTATAACTGATTATAACTGATCTATAACTGATCTATAACTGATCTATATCTGATCTATAACTGATTATAACTGATTATAACTGACTATAACTGATCTCTAACTGATCTCTAACTGATCTATAACTGATCTATAACTGATCTATAACTAATCTATAACTGTTCTGGGGAGAAACAAAATTCAGTTATTGAAGCAATTATTTTTCATGTGACGTTAGCTGTTCGTTGTAGGTAAACAATTAACCCTCTACGCACCGATGTCAAAATACAAATTTTTCCCATCATGCATCTAGAAATGTTACCAATTCAATCTTGATTGGGCGCTCAAACAAGACTGAATTGTTTAAATTTCAATTGGAATTATCGGGGGTTTGGGTTCTGAAAAAAATTTGCAAACACAGGGCTGAATCCCTTTTTGTCCAGCACCCTTATGTGCGAAAACATTCTTCTTTCTTAGGGACCCCCCCCCCCCCCTTCTCCACCCTTTCTATTGTTTCAGGGTTTTTAAACATTGTTTTTCCAAACGAAAACACTTTTTGTATCCTATGATTGAGCATTAATGAAGCAACGGGAGCCGGAAATGTCGCACACTTCTGTCGACTAAAGGTATCAGCCCTTAGCATATTAACCATTTGACCCCTAGCGGCGGCTTTTCCGGCCAGGAACATGATACATCCTAACGTCATTATACAGGTTGGCTGTTCAGAAAATGTGTGGGGTAGACCTATCAACATTTTCAACGTGCAGCCTCGGGGCTGCATGTTGAAAACATTGATTGGTCTACCCCAAATAATGATATGGACTTTTCTAATTGCTGCCATTGAACTAGCGTGGGAGGTACCACTAGCGTTCAAAGGGTTAACAGTAGCCTGAAGACTCCTATCATCTAAGGATGATCTAGATGTTTGTTTCTATTCTGATAGTTCTAAGGGGATCATTGGGAGCACGATGGCTCAGTGGAAGACTGTTGGACTGTTGGACTTCTATACTAGAGGTCCCGAGTTTGATCCCCGTCCGCGTTGTGTCCCAGGGCAAGGCCCTTTTATCCCAGCTGCCTACATGGAGGCACGATGACGCCGTGTACTAATGCGTACTGCACGTCGATGGTGCACATTTCTTCAAACGCTGTAACCCTGTCTGAGAGGACCTTGAACAGAGTTAGAATGTTGAGGAGCTGACAGTTGTTCGTCGATGCTCGGTGGTTCTCTCCGCCCTTAAAACTGTTACGATCACGATTAGCCATTGTGCATAAGTACGTGACCTTCAACACCAATAAATAAATAAATAAATATGATTGAGCATTAATGAAGCAATGGGGGCTGGGAATGTCGCACATTTCTATGGTATCAGCCATTAATATTAACAGTAGTGTGAAGACTCATATGATCTAGTACTGGTGTACATGTCGTCACCTGATTGCTAGAATGTTCTATGTCCCATAGGGGAAATAATATATCTTCCCATACGGGAATTCATAGGGGAAATAATATATCGTCCTATAGGGGACATAGCACATTCTAGCTCACAGGCGACAATGTTTGTAGCAACTCACTCTTTCCATTCTGAATAGTTCTAAGGAAATCAGAGCTGAAAGGTCTTTCGACCAATCGTTTGAAATTACTCAGATGAACTTTTCTACTGAACTCGCAACGAGGAAAGATGAGAGTCAAGCAGTTACCGCCATAGAATACAGTAATCACCTATACTTAATGAATAATCTTCATTGTGTACACTAATTACCTATACTTGAATAATCTTTATAGTATACACTAATTACCTATACTTAATGAATAATCTTCATTGTGTACACTAATTACCCATACTTGAATAATCTTTATAGTATAGAGTAATTACCTATATTGATTGAATAATCTTTATAGTGTACACTAATTACCTATACTTAATGAATAATCTTCATAGTATACAGTAACTACCTATACTTAATGAATAATCTTTATAGTATACAGTAATTACCTATACTTAATGAATAATCTTTATAGTATACACTAATTACCTATACTTAATGAATAATCTTTATAGTATACACTAATTACCTATACTTAATGAATAATCTTTATGGTATACACTAATTACCTATACTTAATGAATAATCTTTATAGTATACACTAATTACCTATACTTAATGAATAATCTTTATAGTATACACTAATTACCTATACTTAATGAATTATCTTTACAGGATACACTAATTACCTATACTTGAATAATCTTTATGGTATACACTAATTACCTATACTTAATGAATAATCTTTATAGTATACACTAATTACCTATACTTAATGAATAATCTTTATAGTATACACTAATTACCTATACTTAATGAATAATCTTCACAGTATATACTAATTACCTATACTTAATGAATAATCTTTATAGTATACACTAATTACCTATACTTAATGAATAATCTTTATAGTATACACTAATTACCTATACTTAATGAATAATCTTTATAGTATACACTAATTACCTATACTTAATGAATTATCTTTACAGGATACACTAATTACCTATACTTGAATAATCTTTATGGTATACACTAATTACCTATACTTAATGAATAATCTTCACAGTATACACTAATTACCTATACTTAATGAATAATCTTTATGGTATACACTAATTACCTATACTTAATGAATAATCTTTATAGTATACACTAATTACCTATACTTAATGAATAATCTTTATAGTATACACTAATTACCTATATTTAATGAATAATCTTTATAGTATACACTAATTACCTATACTTAATGAATAATCTTCACAGTATATACTAATTACCTATACTTAATGAATAATCTTTATAGTATACACTAATTACCTATACTTAATGAATTATCTTTACAGGATACACTAATTACCTATACTTGAATAATCTTTATGGTATACACTAATTACCTATACTTAATGAATAATCTTCACAGTATACACTAATTACCTATACTTAATGAATAATCTTTATGGTATACACTAATTACCTATACTTAATGAATAATCTTTATAGTATACACTAATTACCTATACTTAATGAATAATCTTTATAGTATACACTAATTACCTATATTTAATGAATAATCTTTATAGTATACACTAATTACCTATACTTAATGAATAATCTTCACAGTATATACTAATTACCTATACTTAATGAATAATCTTTATAGTATACACTAATTACCTATACTAAATGAATAATCTTTATAGTATACACTAATTACCTATATTTAATGAATAATCTTTATAGTATACACTAATTACCTATACTTAATGAATAATCCTCACAGTATATACTAATTACCTATACTTAATGAATAATCTTTATAGTATACACTAATTACCTATACTTAATGAATAATCTTTATAGTATACACTAATTACCTATACTTAATGAATAATCTTTATAGTATACACTAATTACCTATACTTAATGAATAATCTTTATAGTATACACTAATTACCTATACTTAATGAATAATCTTCACAGTATATACTAATTACCTATACTTAATGAATAATCTTTATAGTATACACTAATTACCTATACTTAATGAATAATCTTTACAGGATACACTAATTACCTATACTTAATGAATAATCTTCACAGTATATACTAATTACCTATACTTAATGAATAATCTTTATAGTATACACTAATTACCTATACTTAATGAATAATCTTCACAGTATATACTAATTACCTATACTTAATGAATAATCTTTATGGTATACACTAATTACCTATACTTAATGAATAATCTTTATAGTATACACTAATTACCTATACTTAATGAATAATCTTCACAGTATATACTAATTACCTATACTTAATGAATAATCTTTATAGTATACACTAATTACCTATATTTAATGAATAATCTTTATAGTATACACTAATTACCTATACTTAATGAATAATCTTCACAGTATATACTCATTACCTATACTTAATGAATAATCTTCACAGTATATACTAATTACCTATACTTAGTGAATAATCTTTATAGTATACACTAATTACCTATACTTAATGAATTATCTTTACAGGATACACTAATTACCTATACTTAATAAATAATCTTTATAGTATACACTAATTACCTATACTTATTGAATAATCTTTATAGTATACATTAATTACCTATACTTAATGAATAATCTTTATAGTATACACTAATTACCTATACTTAATGAATTATCTTTACAGGATACACTAATTACCTATGCTTGAATAATCTTTATAGTATACACTAATTACCTATATTTAATGAATAATCTTCACAGTATATACTAATTACCTATACTTAATGAATAATCTTCACAGTATATACTAATTACCTATACTTAATAAATAATCTTTATAGTATACACTAATTACCTATATTTAATGAATAATCTTTATAGTATACACTAATTACCTATACTTAATGAATAATCTTCACAGTATATACTAATTACCTATACTTAATGAATAATCTTCACAGTATATACTAATTACCTATACTTAATAAATAATCTTTATAGTATACACTAATTACCTATATTCAATGAATAATCTTTATAGTATGCACTAATTACCTATACTTAATGAATAATCTTCACAGTATATACTAATTACCTATACTTAATAAATAATCTTTATAGTATACACTAATTACCTATACTTAATAAATAATCTTTATAGTATACACTAATTACCTATATTTAATGAATAATCTTTATAGTATACACTAATTACCTATACTTAATGAATAATCTTCACAGTATACACTAATTACCTATACTTAATGAATAATCTTCACAGTATATACTAATTACCTATACTTAATAAATAATCTTTACAGGATACACTAATTACCTATATTTAATGAATAATCTTTATAGTATACACTAATTACCTATACTTAATGAATAATCTTCACAGTATATACTAATTACCTATACTTAATAAATAATCTTTATAGTATACACTAATTACCTATATTTAATGAATAATCTTTATAGTATACACTAATTACCTATACTTAATGAATAATCTTCACAGTATACACTAATTACCTATACTTAATGAATAATCTTTACAGGATACACTAATTACCTATACTTAATGAATAATCTTTATAGTATACACTAATTACCTATACTTAATGAATAATCTTTATAGTATACACTAATTACCTATACTTAATGAATAATCTTTATAGTATACACTAATTACCTATACTTAATGAATAATCTTTATAGTATACACTAATTACCTATACTTAATGAATAATCTTCACAGTATATACTAATTACCTATACTTAATGAATAATCTTTATAGTATACACTAATTACCTATACTTAATGAATAATCTTTATAGTATACACTAATTACCTATACTTAATGAATTATCTTTACAGGATACACTAATTACCTATACTTAATGAATAATCTTCACAGCATATACTAATTACCTATACTTAATGAATAATCTTCACAGTATATACTAATTACCTATACTTAATAAATAATCTTTATAGTATACACTAATTACCTATATTTAATGAATAATCTTTATAGTATACACTAATTACCTATACTTAATGAATAATCTTCACAGTATACACTAATTACCTATACTTAATGAATAATCTTCACAGTATATACTAATTACCTATACTTAATAAATAATCTTTATAGTATACACTAATTACCTATATTTAATGAATAATCTTTATAGTATACACTAATTACCTATACTTAATGAATAATCTTTATAGTATACACTAATTACCTATACTTAATGAATAATCTTCACAGTATATACTAATTACCTATACTTAATAAATAATCTTTATAGTATACACTAATTACCTATATTTAATGAATAATCTTTATAGTATACACTAATTACCTATACTTAATGAATAATCTTCACAGTATATACTAATTACCTATACGTAATGAATAATCTTTATAGTATACACTAATTACCTATACTTAATGAATAATCTTTATAGTATACACTAATTACCTATACTTAATGAATAATCTTCACAGTATATACTAATTACCTATACTTAATGGATAATCTTTATAGTATACACTAATTACCTATACTTAATGAATAGTCTTTATAGTATACACTAATTACCTATACTTAATGAATAATCTTCACAGTATATACTAATTACCTATACTTAATGAATAATCTTTATGGTATACACTAATTACCTATACTTAATGAATTATCTTTACAGGATACACTAATTACCTCTACTTAATGAATAATCATTATAGTATACACTAATTACCTATACTTAATGAATAATCTTTATAGTATACAGTAATTACCTATACTTAATGAATAATCTTTATAGTATACACTAATTACCTATACTTAATGAATAATCTTTATAGTATACACTAATTACCTATACTTAATGAATAATCTTTATAGTATACAGTAATTACCTATACTTAATGAATAATCTTTATAGTATACACTAATTACCTATACTTAATGAATAATCTTTATAGTATACAGTAATTACCTATACTTAATGAATAATCTTTATAGTATACACTAATTACCTATACTTAATGAATTATCTTTACAGGATACACTTATTACCTATACTTAATGAATAATCTTTATAGTATACACTAATTACCTATACTTAATGAATTATCTTTACAGGATACACTAATTACCTATACTTAATGAATAATCTTTATAGTATACACTAATTACCTATACTTAATGAATAATCTTTATAGTATACACTTATTACCTATACTTAATGAATAATCTTTATAGTATACACTAATTACCTATACTTAATGAATTATCTTTACAGGATACACTAATTACCTATACTTAATGAATAATCTTTATAGTATACACTAATTACCTATACTTAATGAATAATCTTTATAGTATACAGTAATTACCCATACTTAATGAATAATCTTTATAGTATACACTAATTACCTATACTTAATGAATAATCTTTATAGTATACACTAATTACCTATACTTAATGAATAATCTTCACAGTATATACTAATTACCTATACTTATTGAATAATCTTTATAGTATACACTAATTACCTATACTTAATGAATAATCTTTATAGTATACACTAATTACCTATACTTAATGAATAATCTTCACAGTATATACTAATTACCTATACTTAATGAATAATCTTCACAGTATATACTAATTACCTATACTTAATGAATAATCTTCACAGTATACACTAATTACCTATACTTAATATTTTTTATAGTTTACACTAATTACCTATACTTAATGAATAATCTTTACAGGATACACTAATTACCTATACTTAATGAATAATCTTTATAGTATACACTAATTACCTATACTTAATGAATAATTTTTATAGGATACACTAATTACCTATACTTAATGAATAATATTTATAGCATACACTAATTACCTATACTTAATGAATATTTTTTTATAGGATACACTAATTACCTATACTTAATGAATATTTTTTTATAGGATACACTAATTACCTATACTTAATGAATTATCTTCATAGTATACGCTAATTACCTATACTTAATGAATAATCTTCGTCTTAACAGTGAACTTTCTAAGAGACAGAAATTGGTGTTGATCTCTATGAGTCCAGGTTTATTGAGACTTGGGAATACATTAATATTATTTAGTATTATTATACCGGGATCAGATCAGACGAAACGCAAATCATACGATTAGTTATGGGCGATACAGATATATGTAGTAATATGGTGTTAAGTTTCTAATGTAATTCAATTCTGGAAGCTGGTAGGGCTCAGTTCCTTGTGACAACACCCTTCCTTGGTTTGATTAGTCAACATAACTACGTAACTCCCATTATGAACATATTCAACGGCTCAAATACCGTTTCCACCATAAGGAGTGAAATTAAATGTCTGGAACTTCTTATGAAATATGCTATCGATCTGTTTTCCGTAGTCTCTATTCAGGGATGTGGCTAGAGGATTTCCGCTGGGGGTGGGGGAGGGGGTGTTGGGGGTGCCACCGGTGTAAATTCCAACTGTGAGTAGTTTCGATAGGTGGTTGCACAGCAGCGCTGGGTGATATCTTTTAACCCTTTAACCAACGAATTGCCAGCATCCACCCGCGTAATATGCATATACAGCTGCTGAAAAAATATTATTTTTTGAAAAGTATCAACAAAATCGTATCACGTGACTCCTCTTTGGAACGAGGTCGTCGAGCTCGTTCCAAAGAGGGGTCACATGATATGGTTTTGTTGATTTTTTTTTAATTTAAAAAATGATATTTAAAATGATGAATTTGAAAACGTCTGTGTTGGGTAAAGGGTTAAAGTGATTATATATATATATATATATATATATATATATATAACTATGTAAACAACATTTCGGCAACTTCTTGTCATTTGGGCAACTTGCGTCATTTGGGCAACCTCAGAGATATTTATCAATATATTTGTCACAAACGTCTATATTTATTAAAACATCTCTTATCACTTCTAGTTTATCAATAAATTATGCATTTGTGTATTAAAATTGAAAATATATGCATTTTTAAAAGATATATGATTTTGCGTTGCCCAAATCCGGTTGCCTTAATGTTGGTTGCCTAAAGGTCAAAAAGTGTTTACTATATAAACGTCCTTTGGGCAACATTCTGTATATATTTATGTTCATATGGGAGTCATTCAGGCAACGTTATATATATGTTCGCTTTCTATATGAACGTCATTCAGGCAACGTTTTGCATTATTATCAATAATAAATAGACGACATCTAAATAACAAGTATTTGTTTTTTAAAAGTGCGAAGTGGATCAGAATCTTGAATATCTGTCACAAATACAACATCAGAGTCGCATTTGCGAAGTGCAATCATTCCTTGATCAGCACAGTGAACTTCAAATTGAAAGATCACGAGGACGGTTCGCTCATGATCCTCATTCCTCAACTGCAATGTGGCCTTAGACAAGGCTCTTGGTGTCATTTGCCAATGTGAGGTGTGGTGGCATTGTTTACTAATGCACAGAGCATGACAGTACAGTATGTGGTGATATATTTGGCTTCTGACACTGTCAAACCCGTTTCCACCGAAATAAAATGTTGGAGAGTCTGATAGTTACTCGCCCCAGTTCAATGGTTTCCTCGGTCTTATAAAGGAGTTCCTCGTTCTGCAGTGTACCGTGCGTTTTTACCGAGAGGAAACACGTTGTCCATTTTTGCGAGGGTGGGGGCTCTCCGAGGAGAGTCAGCTACTTTAGATACTTTTGACGAGCGGCCTCAACTGCGATTGTCTGGGAGGCTTCTATTGAGTGGGGCTCGTGAGATACTCGTCCGCTTTTACCAGAGAGGAGGTTCATCTGCAAGTAACTGTCCAGATAAATTCAACCACGCCGTCTATTTTGATGAAGGGGGATAAATTCAACCACGCCGTCTGTTTTGATGAAAGGGGACCTCGTCTGAATACATCGTCTTCTAACGAGGACTGTGTGTATGTGTGTGTGTGTGTGGGGGGGGGGGGGGGGGGGGGGGTCCAGATATACACTATTTTCTGGGGGCAGGTCGGCCTGCATTTAAATTACCTTTGAAAGCACGATCGCTTTTACAGATTGTAAATGCGTGTGTGAGGGGAGGGGGGTGATGGTTGTGGGGAACCAACAGCTGCCGATCTTACCAGGACGGCTGAAATCGTCGATAAAGGGAGTGCTGCTCGAGTGCAAAGCACTCCGCTTGTGGACTAGGGGTGTGGGCATTGTGCACTCTCAAAAATTCATCCAACCGCGCTCCCAGTGAGCAAGAAAATTATCTTCTAAGGAGAGTACTACTTACTACCGTTGCTTTCACGCGAGTACTTAATTATCGCCCTTGCCATCCACCGTCCACTGCAAACTACGGTCCATGGTCTGATGAAAAGGCCCTCGTCTGAAATGCATTACTGGTGACACTCTCGTCCTCCGTATGCCAAAGTTCAGCAGGGATGGGAGGACTCTTCTTCAAAGACACTCCTATAATTACTCTCCCCGATTACCTGCTAGCGCATTCTTGACGCGATCCATACACACACTTATGTGGGTAGGATCCCAGTTCAACATATTCGGTGTTAACAAAAGGGTGTTTAACAGGAAGAAAAGTTCAACTGCAGGCTCGGATTTTAATAAACTCTCTATCTCGAGAGCCTGGATTGCCTCTAATGAATAGTCCTATTTGGTTCCCAAAATCATTTAAGAAAAATTATTTGAGTGTGGATTGGTCTCAAATGCAACTAATGGCTCGTGTATTCATAATTTGGACAGTTCTTCACGAAAACCAGAACAAATCAAACATATCCGAATATCACAAAAAGGTTAGCAAATTATAGTCAAGTCTGACTCAGGGTTTGAATTCCAATTAAACCCACATCTTAGGGGTGGGGTGGTGAGGGGTGTACTTTGCAGTGCCCCCAAAGGCAACTATGACTCGTCTTACCATGAGGTGGGTCCATTTGGATGAAAACCAGGCATGGTCGGACGCGGCGTGTGCACATCCAAAGTGCGCAAGGGTATGGCAAGAAGGAAAAATCAGGTTTTGGGCTCGAAATTGCAATAATGATCATTATCATAATTTGTGCTCGACGGCATAAAGACAAGGCCCATTCCGACCTTGGCGGAACACATTCGGTGTTGGTAAGTGGATGGCAAATAAGAATTGTTCGATTTCAGGCAGGCCTAGATTTCAATAAAAATCTATATTCTTCAGAACCTGGATTGGTTTTAAAGGTGCTAATTACACGTGTTATTAAGTAAAATGCATGAAAACCAAGGCGGGTCGGATCCTAATGGAACACGCCCGCAAAACACAGAGATGGCAAATAATGAAGGTCCCACTTTAGGCCCAGGTTTCAATAAAATCCTTATCTTGAGAGCCTGTAGTTGTCTCAAAGATAAGAGATGATTCAGGTGAACACGATTTGGGGTCATTGGCATGAAAACCAGTATGCGTCGGCGCTCCGCTAACACATCCACAATTCACAGGAGAATGGGGAATTTTAGAAAAACATGCATTTTGGCCGGATTTAAAAAAAAGACCACATCTTGTGAGCACGGAGTGACCCAAATGGCAACAAATAACATGTTTATCTTTACTTGGACTTGTTCGGAAAAAAGCAGACAGAGACTGAAATCCGGTTAAACGTCATTTGGGCAACGTGTTGTATATATTTTTATCATATGGGAGTCATTCAGGCAACGCAATATATATGCTCGCTTTCTATATGAACGCCATTCAGGCAACGTTTTGCATTATTATCAATATTAAATAGACGACATCTAAATAACAAGTATTTGTTTTTTAAAAGTGCGAAGTGGATCAGAAGCTTGAATATCTGTCACAAATACAACATCAGAGTTGCGTTTGCGAAGTGCAATCGTTCCTTGATTAGCACAGTGAACTTCAAGTGAAATTGAAAGATTACGAGGTCGGTTCGCTCATGATCCTCATTCCTCAACTGCAATGTCGCCTTAAACAAGGCTCTTGGTGTCATTTGCCCATGTGAGGTGTGGTGCCATTGTTTACTAATGCACAGAGCATGACAGTACAGTATGTGGTGATATATTTGGTTTCTGACACCTGTCAACCCCGTGTCCATCGGAATAAAATGTTGGAGAGTCTGATAGTTACTCGCCCCAGTTCAGTGGTTTCCTCGGTCTTATAAAGGAGTTCCTCGTTCTGCAGTGTACCGTGCGTTTTTACCGAGAGGAAATACATTGTCCATTTTTGCGAGGGGTTGGGGCTCTCCGAGGACAGCCAGCTACTTTAGATACTTTTGACGAGCGGCCTCAACTGCGATTGTCAGGGGGGCTTCTATTGAGTGGGGCTCGTGAGATACACAACGAAGGTCCCACTTTAGGCCCAGGTTTCAATAAAATCCTTATCTTGAGAGCCTGTAATTGTCTCAAAGATAAGAGATGATTCAGGTGAACACGATTTGGGGTCATTGGCATGAAAACCAGAATGCGTCGGTGCTTCGCTAACGCATCCACAATTCACAGGAGGATGGGAAATTTAAGAAAAATATGCATTTTGGCCGGATTTAAAAAAAACACATCTTGTGAGCACGGAGTGACCCAAATGGCAACAAATAACATGTTTATCGTTATTTGGACTTGTTCGGAGAAAAGCACAGAGAGACTGAAATCCGGTTAAACGTCATTTGGGCAACGTGTTGTATATATTTTTATCATATGGGAGTCATTCAGGCAACGTTATATATATGTTCGCTTTCTATATGAACGCCATTCAGGCAACGTTTTGCATTATTATCAATATTAAATAGACGACATCTAAATACCAAGTATTTGTTTTTTAAAAGTGCGAAGTGGATCAGAATCTTGAATATCTGTCACAAATACAACATCAGAGTTGCGTTTGCGAAGTGCAATCGTTCCTTGATCAGCACAGTGAACTTCAAATTGAAAGATTACGAGGTCGGTTCGCTCACGATCCTAATTCCTCAACTGCAATGTGGCCTTAAACAAGGCTCTTGGTGTCATTTGCCCATGTGAGGTGTGGTGGCATTGTTTACTAATGCACAGAGCATGACAGTACAGTATGTGGTGATATATTTGGCTTCTGACACTGTCAACCTCGTTTCCACCGGAATAAAATGTTGGAGAGTCTGATAGTTACTCGCCCCAGTTCAGTGGTTTCCTCGGTCGTATAAAGGAGTTCCTCGTTCTGCAGTGTACCGTGCGTTTTTTACCGAGAGGAAATACATTGTCCATTTTTGCGAGGGGTGGGGGCTCTCCGAGGAGAGCCAGCTACTTTAGATACTTTTGACGAGCGGCCTCAACTGCGATTGTCTCGGAGGCTTCTATTGAGTGGGGCTCGTGAGATACACAACGAAGGTCCCACTTTAGGCCCAGGTTTCAATAAAATCCTTATCTTGAGAGCCTGTAATTGTCTCAAAAATAAGAGATGATTCGGGTGAACACGATTTGGGGTCGTTGGCATGAAAACCAGTATGAATCGGTGCTTCGCTAACGCATCCCCAATTCACAGGAGGATGGGAAATTTAAGAAAAATATGCATTTTGGCCGGATTTAAAAAAAGACCACATCTTGAGAGCACGGAGTGACCCAAATGGCAACAAATAACATGTTTATCGTTATTTTACTTGTTCGGTGAAACGCAGACAGAGACTGAAATCCGGTTAAACGTCATTTGCGCAACGTGTTGCATATATTTTTATCATATGGGAGTAGTTTAGGCAACGTTATATATATGTTAGTTTTCTAAATGAACGCCTTTCACACAACGTTTTGCATTTTATCAATTTTAAATAGACTACATCTAAACAACCAGTATTTGTTTTTTTTTCAATGTGCGAAGTGGATCAGAATCTTGAATATCCTTCACAAATAGAATATGAGAGTCGAGTTAGTGAAGCGCAATGGTTCATTGATGGCACAGTGATTTTAAAATTGAAAGCTCACGGTGACTGTTCGCTGATGATCCTCATTCATCATCTGCCATCCGTGAGCCCTTAGACAAGGTTCTTGGAGTCTTTTTCCCATGTACTATGTGGTACCATTGCGTACTAAGGCACAGAGCACAACAGAACAGCATGAGGGGTACACTGGCTTCTGACACTTTCAACACGGTATCCACCAGATTAAAATGTTGGGGAGTCTAATAGTTACTTGTCGCAGCTCGGTTGTTTTTTCGGCTGCGTTAACCAGCAAAATAGTCGCGTTCGTGTGTATGTATGCGTGCCAATGGTTCAAATGAAAGTGTCAATGACACTTTAGCATAACCTGACTTTGTGTTGTGTTTTGTGAAATGGATAATGTTGTCTATAAATTGATTATGAAATACGACAAGAAGTTTGATAAATGAGAATATGTTAATTTCTGTTCCCTGTATGCTATGTTTCCAATAAGAATAGTTCGAAGTTTAGACTGTACTAAAGAAATGAGGCCTGGGTTAATGTGGCACTCAGTTAATGCATGGCGACCAAAGTTACCAAGTTTCAGTAAACTTATTCCAAAACAAGCCATTTTACCAGGTTGCAATGAACTCCCTTGTTAAATATAGCTCGAAGACGTTGCTGAAGGAATCTAGTTCACACGACAGCTTGGCGGTCACGGTTGGCCGATCATGCCCAAAATAGGAAAGACTCACTTAGAGATCATACCGCGTTATTCTACCAACTTGCAATGGAATCCTTTCATAAAAACAACCTGTAGACAGTACTAAAGGAATATAGGTCAACTGACCAGGCGGGATAACGGCTGAACGATCGCGACCAAAACAGAGCAGACTCATCTAAACATTATACCGAGTTATCCGTCCAAGTTAACATGAAATCGCTTAACAAATATGAACTGTAGACTGTGCTAACAAATCTACGTCATAGGCGTCGATCATGACATTATACTGAGTCATCCTACAATTTTGCAATGGAATTCCCTTAATAAATGCAATCTGCAGACTGGGCCAAAGAAATCTAGGTAACGCGCCTCTGCGATAGTCACGGTTGACTGAACCCAACCAAACAGGACGTTCTGCTCCAGTAATTACGCAGAGTCATCCTACGACGTTAAAATATAATCCCTTCATAAATATGACCTGTGGAGTGTGGTAAAGATTTTCGGGCTTCGGGACTTGTAGCCGTCACGGTGGACCGATCGCTATCAAAAGGGCGCGTTCTTGTCTAGACAACATACGGAGTCACCCTATAAAGATTCAATGAAATCCCTTCCTAAATACGACCTTTAGACTATGTTAAAGTTTTTCGGGCTTCGGGCTTCGGGCCCGCGTACCCGTCAGGGTTGACCGATCACGACTAAAATATGACGTTCTCGTCTAGACATTATACTGAGTCTTTGTACCGAGTTACGATGAAGTCCCTTCATAAATACGAGATTTGGACTGTACTAAAAGTTTTTGGGTTTCAGCCTCGGGCATTTAACACGGCGTACTGATGCAAAAAAAGGGGGAAGTCTCACCCCGACCTGACCGTGAACCAACATATGGAATTTTGTGATGATCTGACAAGTACTACGGGGTGTAGACTGTGGAAAAGAAAATCTGAACAGACTGACAGACAGATTGACTTCCGTACGAGTGGTGGTAATAGCTTATCTTGACATTGTCAAGTTCAGTTATAAAGCAGTATGAACTAACGATCCACTAGAACAAATTATATGGGATGTGGATGCTATGCCCAAGTAAAATGGCAAAACAAACAGGAAAACATATTTTATGCACTTCAGCAAGCGTAAGCTATCGTCCCTTCATTAATTCCTACTGAAAGTGAAATCATGAAAAATATGGCTGAAGATAAGTGGTGCTCGAAATATTCCCCACAATATATCCGGTAAGTACAGACACCTGTCGATGTATCTGCCGAGGAACCTGCTCACAGATTGATTTGGGATTAAGTTGGCAGACTGGTCGGCGAGTGGATTTCATCTGGTCAACATGCCCATAGCGCGTTGAGGATACACCATTCAGTAAAGAGAGTGCTTTCGCGCACAAAGCACTCCGCATTCTAACGAGGGCTGGGTGCACTGTTCACTCTCAAAAACTCACTCAACTGCGCTCCCTCATAGTAAGACGCTCATCTTCTGAAGAGAGTATTAGTTACTGCCGTGGCTTTCCCGCTCATGGTTAGCTATCTCGACCTTACCTTCCACTTTGGTAAGAGGAAGCCCTCGCCTAGAAGTACGGTCGTGTTCTGATGAAAAAACCCTCACCTAAAATGCACAGTTCGTGATCAAAATCGGTGAAGCTCTCGTCTCTCTGTTTATGAAATGAAATACAAGAACTGATAACTGAGAATATGTTAATTTCTATTCTCTGTTTGCTATGTTTGGAATAAGAATAATTTAAGGTTTAGACTGTGCTGAAGAAGTGAGGCCTGAGTATAAATTATTTCAAAAAGAGTCATCCTACCAAGTTCCAATGAAATTCCTTTATAAATATAACTCGCAGACATTGCCAAAGGAATCTAGGTCACATGACAGCTCGGCGGTCACAGTTGGCCGATCATTACCAAAATAGGAGAGTTCCATCTAGATATCATACCAAGTTATCCTACGTCACGGCTGATCAATTTTGCAATATCATACCAAGTTATCCTACGTCACGGCTGATCAATTTTGCAATGACAAAGCTTTATTAAATGCAATCTGCAGACTGTGCTAAAGGAATCTAGGAAACGCCCCATGAGGCCGTCACGGTTGACTGAAACCGACCAAAAAGTTCTCATCTCGACATTATACAGAGTCATCCTACGAAGTTAAAATCAAATACCTTCGTAAAAACGACCTGTAGACTGTGGAAAACATGTTCGGGCTTCGGGCCCGCGTAGCTGTCAAGGTGGGCCGATCGAGACCAAAAGGGGACGTTTTCTTCCTTCTGCACATTATACGGAGGAATCGTCGTACAAAGTTACAATAAAATCACTTTATAAATACTACCTGTAGGGTGTGTGAGTGGTTTTCGGGCTTCGGACCACGTAGCCGTTACGGCCGATCGGTCGCGACCAAAAGTGGACGTTCTCATCTAGACATTCGAAGTTTTCCCACCAAGTTACAACGAAATCCCTTCATAAATTCGACCTGGGAGCTGTACTGAATGTTTTCGTGTTTCAGGCTCCGACAGCCGTCACAACTGACCGATCACGGCCAGAAGTGGACATTGTCATCCGGAAAGGACCTTAAACCAGCATGTGAACATTCGCGAGGATCCGAGTAGAACTGTGGAGTGTAACCTATGTTAAAGTAAATGTAAACAGACTGACAGACTTCCACACGCGTGATGGAAATAATAGCTTATCTTGACTTTGTCAAGTTGAGCTAAAAATCCGTATGAACCAACGATCCACTAAAGCAAATATAGATGCGATGTGGTGCAAGGCCAAAGTAAAAGGCCAAAAAAAACCTGAACAGTTGTTTCATACATTTTAGTAAACGTAACCGATCTTCCCATCATCAATTCCTACTGAAACTGGTATCAGGAAAAATATGGCTAAAGATGGATCGTCCTCGAAATATTTCCCACGATATAGCCGGTAAGTACAGACACCTGTCGGAGTAAATGTCGGGGAATCTGCCCACACATTGATTTGAGATTAATTTGGTAGACTGGTCTGCGAGTGAATTCCATCTGGTTAAATTGCTTCATACCGCGTCGAGGATACACCACTCAGTGAAGAGAGAGTGTCTTCACATCTACACATACAACCGGTATAGGTTTATGACCCGACCGATAACCCGCCCTACCCAAGCATACACATACCCTCAGTCAAACACACCAACATCTGTCCTTGTTTACTTGAGTTTAAATGAAGAACGTACTATTGGACGAAACTATATATTTTACAATAACGAACAGAGAAATTTATTATAAATGAAGAAGATTGGTCTGTTACAGGGTGGTTATTTAGCACTGTCCACAATACATCAAAGGGAAGGGGGGGGGGGGGGGGTGGTGGATCGTACAAAATCGGGTCGTATTCACTCAACACAGTAGATGTGGGTTAATTTGTAGCCTAACTGATTTAAGAGTATAATTCTGCAGTGAGCCGTGGGTGAGCTTTCAAATAATGAAGGTCCCACTTTAGGCCCAGGTTTCAATAAACTCCTTATCTTGAGAGCCTGTAGTTGTCTCAAAGATAAGAGATGATTCAGGTGAACACGATTTGGGGTCATTGGCATGAAAACCAGTATGCGTCGGTGCTTCGCTAACGCATCCACAATTCACAGGAGGATGGGAAATTTAAGAAAAATATGCATTTTGGCCGGATTTAAAAAAGACCACATCTTGTGAGCACGGAGTGACCCAAATGGCAACAAATCACATGTTTATCGTTATTTGGACTTGTTCGGAAAAAAGCAAACAGACACTGAAATCCGGTTAAACGTCATTTGGGCAACGTGTTGTATATATTTTTATCATATGGGAGTCATTCAGGCAACGTAATATATATGCTCGCTTTCTATATGAACGCCATTCAGGCAACGTTTTGCATTATTATCAATATTAAATAGACGACATCTAAATAACAAGTATTTGTTTTTTAAAAGTGCGAAGTGGATCAGAAGCTTGAATATCTGTCACAAATACAACATCAGAGTTGCGTATGCGAAGTGCAATCGTTCCTTGATCAGCACAGTGAACTTCAACTTGAAAGATTACGAGGTCGGTTCGCTCATGATCCTCATTCCTCAACTGCAATGTCGCCTTAAACAAGGCTCTTGGTGTCATTTGCCCATGTGAGGTGTGGTGCCATTGTTTACTAATGCACAGAGCATGACAGTACAGTATGTGGTGATATATTTGGTTTCTGACACTGTCAACCCCGTTTCCATCGGAATAAAATGTTGGAGAGTCTGATAGTTACTCGCCCCAGTTCAGTGGTTTCCTCGGTCTTATAAAGGAGTTCCTCGTTCTGCAGTGTACCGTGCGTTTTTACCGAGAGGAAATACATTGTCCATTTTTGCGAGGGGTGGGGGCTCTCCGAGAAGAGCCAGCTACTTTAGATACTTTTGACGAGCGGCCTCAACTGCGATTGTCTGGGGGGCTTCTATTGAGTGGGGCTCGTGAGATACACATCGAAGGTCCCACTTTAGGCCCAGGTTTCAATAAAATCCTTATCTTGAGAGCCTGTAATTGTCTCAAAGATAAGAGATGATTCGGGTGAACACGATTTGGGGTCATTGGCATGAAAACCAGTATGCGTCGGTGCTTCGCTAACGCATCCACAATTCACAGGAGGATGGGAAATTTAAGAAAAATATGCATTTTGGCCGGATTTTAAAAAAACACATCTTGTGAGCACGGAGTGACCCAAATGGCAACAAATAACATGTTTATCGTTATTTGGACTTGTTCGGAGAAAAGCACAGAGAGACTGACATCCGGTTAAACGTCATTTGGGCAACGTGTTGTATATATTTTTATCATATGGGAGTCATTCAGGCAACGTTATATATATGTTCGCTTTCTATATGAACGCCATTCAGGCAACGTTTTGCATTATTATCAATATTAAATAGACAACATCTAAATAACAAGTATTTGTTTTTTAAAAGTGCGAAGTGGATCAGAATCTTGAATATCTGTCACAAATACAACATCAGAGTTGCGTTTGCGAAGTGCAATCGTTCCTTGATCAGCACAGTGAACTTCAAATTGAAAGATTACGAGGTCGGTTCGCTCATGATCCTCATTCCTCAACTGCAATGTGGCCTTAAACAAGGCTCTTGGTGTAATTTGCCCATGTGAGGTGTGGTGCCATTGTTTACTAATGCACAGAGCATGACAGTACAGTATGTGGTGATATATTTGGTTTCCGACACTGTCAACCCCGTTTCCATCGGAATAAAATGTTGGAGAGTCTGATAGTTACTCGCCCCAGTTCAGTGGTTTCCTCGGTCGTATAAAGGAGTTCCTCGTTCTGCAGTGTACCGTGCGTTTTTACCGAGAGGAAATACATTGTCCATTTTTGCGAGGGGTGGGGGCTCTCCGAGAAGAGCCAGCTACTTTCGATACTTTTGACGAGCGGCCTCAACTGCGATTGTCTCGGAGGCTTCTATTGAGTGGGGCTCGTGAGATACACAACGAAGGTCCCACTTTAGGCCCAGGTTTCAATAAAATCCTTATCTTGAGAGCCTGTAATTGTCTCAAAGATAGGAGATGATTCGGGTGAACACGATTTGGGGTCGTTGGCATGAAAACCAGTATGAGTCGGTGCTTCGCTTACGCATCCCCAATTCACAGGAGGATGGGAAATTTAAGAAAAATATGCATTTTGACCGGATTTAAAAAAAGACCACATCTTGAGAGCACGGATTGACCCAAATGGCAACAAATAACATGTTTATCGTTATTTTACTTGTTCGGTGAAACGCAGACAGAGACTGAAATCCGGTTAAACGTCATTTGCGCAACGTGCTGCATATATTTTTATCATATGGGAGTAGTTTAGGCAACGTTATATATATGTTAGTTTTCTAAATGAACGCCTTTCACACAACGTTTTGCATTTTATCAATTTTAAATAGACTACATCTAAACAACCAGTATTTGTTTTTTTTTTCAATGTGCGAAGTGGATCAGAATCTTGAATATCCGTCACAAATGGAATATGAGAGCCGAGTTAGTGAAGCGCAATGGTTCATTGATGGCACAGTGATTTTAAAATTGAAAGCTCACGGTAACCGTAACTGTTCGCTGATGATCCTCATTCATCATCTGCCATCCGTGAGCCCTTAGACAAGGTTCTTGGAGTCTTTTTCCCATGTACTATGTGGTACCATTGCGTACTAAGGCACAGAGCACAACAGAACAGCATGAGGGGTACACTGGCTTCTGACACTTTCAACACGGTATCCACCAGATTAAAATGTTGGGGAGTCTAATAGTTACTTGTCGCAGCTCGGTTGTTTTTTCGGCTGCGTTAACCAGCAATATAGTCGCGTTTGTGTGTATGTATGCGTGCCAATGGTTCAAATGAAAGTGTCAATGACACTTTAGCATAACCTGACTTTGTGTTGTGTTTTGTGAAATGGATAATGTTGTCTATAAATTGATTATGAAATACGACAAGAAGTTTGATAAATGAGAATATGTTAATTTCTGTTCCCTGTATGCTATGTTTCCAATAAGAATAGTTCGAAGTTTAGACTGTACTAAAGAAATGAGGCCTGGGTTAATGTGGCACTCAGTTAATGCATGGCGACCAAAGTTACCAAGTTTCAGTAAACTTATTCCAAAACAAGCCATTTTACCAGGTTGCAATGGACTCCCTTGTTAAATATAGCTCGAGGACGTTGCTGAAGGAATCTAGTTCACACGACAGCTCGGCGGTCACGGTTGGCCGATCATGCCCAAAATAGGAAAGACTCACTTAGAGATCATACCGCGTTATTCTACCAACTAGCAATGGAATCCTTTCATAAAAACAACCTGTAGACAGTACTAAAGGAATATAGGTCAACTGACCAGGCGGGATAACGGCTGAACGATCGCGACCAAAACAGAGCAGACTCATTTAAACATTATGCCGAGTTATCCGTCCAAGTTAACATGAAGTCGCTTAACAAATATAAACTGTAGACTGTGCTAACAAATCTACGTCATAGGCGTCGATCATGACATTATACTGAGTCATCCTACAATTTTTCAATGGAATTCCCTTAATAAATGCAATCTGTAGACTGAGCCAAAGAAATCTAGGTAACGCGCCTCTGCGATAGTCACGGTTGACTGAACCCAACCAAACAGGACGTTCTGCTCCAGTAATTACGCAGAGTCATCCTACGACGTTAAAATATAATCCCTTCATAAATATGACCTGTGGAGTGTGGTAAAGATTTTCGGGCTTCGGGACCTGTAGCCGTCACGGTGGACCGATCGCTATCCAAAGGGCGCGTTCTTGTCTAGACATCATACGGAGTCACCCTATAAAGATTCAATGAAATCCCTTCCTAAATACGACCTTTAGACTATGTTAAAGTTTTTCGGGCTTCGGGCTTCGGACCCGCGTAGCCGTCAGGGTTGACCGATCACGACTAAAATAGGACGTTCTCGTCTAGACAATATACTGAGTCTTTGTACCGAGTTACGATGAAATCCCTTCATAAATACGAGATTTGGACTGTACTAAAAGTTTTTGGGTTTCAGCCTCGGGCATTTAACACGGCGTACTGATGCGAACAAAAGGGGGAAGTCTCACCCAGACATGACCGTGAACCCAGATATGGAATTTTGTGATGATCTGACAAGTACTACGGGGTGTAGACTGTGGAAAAGAAAATCTGAACAGACTGACAGACAGACTGACTTCCGTACGAGTGGTGGTAATAGCTTATCTTGACATTGTCAAGTTCAGTTATAAAGCAGTATGAACTAACGATCCACTAGAACAAATTATATGGGATGTGGATGCTATGCCAAAGTAAAATGGCAAGACAAACAGGAAAACATATTTTATGCACTTCAGCAAGCGTAAGCTATCGTCCCTTCATTAATTCCTACTGAAAGTGAAATCATGAAAAATATGGCTGAAGATAAGTGGTGCTCGAAATATTCCCCACAATATATCCGGTAAGTACAGACACCTGTCGATGTATCTGCCGAGGAACCTGCTCACAGATTGATTTGGGATTAAGTTGGCAGACTGGTCGGCGAGTGGATTTCATCTGGTCAACATGCCCATAGCGCGTTGAGGATACACCATTCAGTAAAGAGAGTGCTTTCGCGTACAAAGCACTCCGCATTCTAACGAGGGCTCGGTGCACTGTTCACTCTCAAAAACTCATTCAACTGCGCTCCCTCATAGTAAGACGCTCATCTTCTGAAGAGAGTATTAGTTACTGCCGTGGCTTTCCCGCTCATGGTTAGCTATCTTCCGACCTTACCTTCCACTTTGGTAAGAGGAAGCCCTCGCCTAGAAGTACGGTCCGTGTTCTGATGAAAAAACCCTCACCTAAAATGCACAGTTCGTGATCAAAATCGGTGAAGCTCTCGTCTCTCTGTTTATGAAATGAAATACAAGAACTGATAACTGAGAATATGTTAATTTCTATTCTCTGCTTGCTATGTTTGGAATAAGAATAATTTAAGGTTTAGACTGTGCTGAAGAAGTGAGGCCTGAGTATAAATTATTTCAAAAAGAGTCATCCTACCAAGTTCCAATGAAATTCCTTTATAAATATAACTCGCAGACATTGCCAAAGGAATCTAGGTCACATGACAGCTCTGCGGTCACAGTTGGCCGATCATTACCAAAATAGGAGAGTTCCATCTAGATATCATACCAAGTTATCCTACGTCACGGCTGATCAATTTTGCAATATCATACCAAGTTATCCTACGTCACGGCTGATCAATTTTGCAATGACAAAGCTTTATTAAATGCAATCTGCAGACTGAGCTAAAGGAATCTAGGAAACGCCCCATGCGGCCGTCACAGTTGACTGAAACCGACCAAAAAGTTCTCATCTCGACATTATACAGAGTCATCCTACGAAGTTAAAATCAAATACCTTCGTAAAAACGACCTGTAGACTGTGGAAAACATGTTCGGGCTTCGGGCCCGCGTAGCTGTCAAGGTGGGCCGATAGAGACCAAAAGGGGACGTTTTCTTCCTTCTGCACATTATACGGAGGAATCGTCGTACAAAGTTACAATAAAATCACTTTATAAATACTACCTGTAGGGTGTGTGAGTGGTTTTCGGGCTTCGGACCACGTAGCCGTTACGGCCGATCGGTCGCGACCAAAAGTGGACGTTCTCATCTAGACATTCGAAGTTTTCCCACCAAGTTACAACGAAATCCCTTCATAAATTCGACCTGGGAGCTGTACTGAATGTTTTCGTGTTTCAGGCTCCGACAGCCGTCACAACTGACCGATCACGGCCAGAAGTGGACATTGTCATCCGGAAAGGACCTTAAACCAGCATGTGAACATTCGCGAGGATCCGAGTAGAACTGTGGAGTGTAACCTATGTTAAAGTAAATGTAAACAGACTGACAGACTTCCACACGCGTGATGGAAATAATAGCTTATCTTGACTTTGTCAAGTTGAGCTAAAAATCCGTATGAACCTACGATCCACTAAAGCAAATATAGATGGGATGTGGAGCAAGGCCAAAGTAAAATGGCAACAAAACCTGAACAGATGTTTCATACATTTTAGTAAACGTAACCGATCTTCCCATCATCAATTCCTACTGAAACTGGTATCAGGAAAAATATAGCTAAAGATGGATCGTCCTCGAAATATTTCCCACGATATAGCCGGTAAGTACAGACACCTGTCGGAGTAAATGTCGGGGAATCTGCCCACACATTGATTTGAGATTAATTTGGTAGACTGGTCTGCGAGTGAATTCCATCTGGTCAAATTGCTCCATACCGCGTCGAGGATACACCACTCAGTGAAGAGAGAGTGTCTTCACATCTACACATACAGCCGGTATAGGTTTATGACCCGACAGATAACCCGCCCTACCCAAGCATACACATACCCTCAGTCAAACACACCAACATCTGTCCTTGTTTACTTGAGTTTAAATGAAGAACGTACTATTGGACGAAACTATATATTTTACAATAACAACCAGAGAAATTTATTATAAATGAAGAAGATTGGTCTGTTACAGGGTGGTTATTTAGCACTGTCCACAATACATCAAAGGGAGGGTGGGGGCGGGGGTGGTGGATCGTACAAAATCGGGTCGTATTCACTCAACACAGTGGGTGTGGGTTAATTTGTGGCCTAACTGATTTAAGAGTATAATTCTGCAGTGAGCCGTGGGTGAGCTTTCAAATAATGAAGGTCCCACTTTAGGCCCAGGTTTCAATAAACTCCTTATCTTGAGAGCCTGTAGTTGTCTCAAAGATAAGAGATGATTCAGGTGAACACGATTTGGGGTCATTGGCATGAAAACCAGTATGCGTCTGTGCTTCGCTAACGCATCCACAATTCACAGGAGGATGGGAAATTTAAGAAAAATATGCATTTTGGCCGGATTTAAAAAAGACCACATCTTGTGAGCACGGAGTGACCCAAATGGCAACAAATCACATGTTTATCGTTATTTGGACTTGTTCGGAGAAAAGCAGACAGAGACTGAAATCCGGTTAAACGTCATTTGGGCAACGTGTTGTATATATTTTTATCACATGGGAGTCATTCAGGCAACGTAATATATATGCTCGCTTTCTATATGAACGGCATTCAGGCAACGTTTTGCATTATTATCAATATTAAATAGACGACATCTAAATAACAAGTATTTGTTTTTTAAAAGTGCGAAGTGGATCAGAAGCTTGAATATCTGTCACAAATACAACATCAGAGTTGCGTTTGCGAAGTGCAATCGTTCCTTGATCAGCACAGTGAACTTCAAATTGAAAGATTACGAGGTCGGTTCGCTCATGATCCTCATTCCTCAACTGCAGTGTGGCCTTAAACAAGGCTCTTGGTGTAATTTGCCCATGTGAGGTGTGGTGCCATTGTTTACTAATGCACAGAGCATGACAGTACAGTATGTGGTGATATATTTGGTTTCCGACACTGTCAACCCCGTTTCCATCGGAATAAAATGTTGGAGAGTCTGATAGTTACTCGCCCCAGTTCAGTGGTTTCCTCGGTCTTATAAAGGAGTTCCTCGTTCTGCAGTATACCGTGCGTTTTTACCGAGAGGAAATACATTGTCCATTTTTGCGAGGGGTGGGGGCTCTCCGAGGACAGCCAGCTACTTTAGATACTTTTGACGAGCGGCCTCAACTGCGATTGTCTGGGGGGCTTCTATTGAGGGGGGCTCGTGAGATACACAACGAAGGTCCCACTTTAGGCCCAGGTTTCAATAAAATCCTTATCTTGAGAGCCTGTAATTGTCTCAAAGATAAGAGATGATTCAGGTGAACACGATTTGGGGTCATTGGCATGAAAACCAGTATGCGTCGGTGCTTCGCTAACGCATCCACAATTCACAGGAGGATGGGAAATTTAAGAAAAATATGCATTTTGGCCGGATTTAAAAAAAAACACATCCTGTGAGCACGGAGTGACCCAAATGGCAACAAATAACATGTTTATCGTTATTTGGACTTGTTCGGAGAAAAGCACAGAGAGACTGAAATCCGGTTAAACGTCATTTGGGCAACGTGTTGTATATATTTTTATCATATGGGAGTCATTCAGGCAACGTTATATATATGTTCGCTTTCTATATGAACGCCATTCAGGCAACGTTTTGCATTATTATCAATATTAAATAGACGACATCTAAATAACAAGTATTTGTTTTTTAAAAGTGCGAAGTGGATCAGAATCTTGAATATCTGTCACAAATACAGCATCAGAGTTGCGTTTGCGAAGTGCAATCGTTCCTTGATCAGCACAGTGAACTTCAAATTGAAAGATTACGAGGTCGGTTCGCTCATGATCCTCATTCCTCAACTGCAATGTGGCCTTAAACAAGGCTCTTGGTGTCATTTGCCCATGTGAGGTGTGGTGCCATTGTTTACTAATGCACAGAGCATGACAGTACAGTATGTGGTGATATATTTGGCTTCTGACACTGTCAACCCCGTTTCCACCGGAATAAAATGTTGGAGAGTCTGATAGTTACTCGCCCCAGTTCAGTGGTTTCCTCGGTCGTATAAAGGAGTTCCTCGTTCTGCAGTGTACCGTGCGTTTTTACCGAGAGGAAATACATTGTCCATTTTTGCGAGGGGTGGGGGCTCTCCGAGGAGAGCCAGCTACTTTAGATACTTTTGACGAGCGGCCTCAACTGCGATTGTCTCGGAGGCTTCTATTGAGTGGGGCTCGTGAGATACACAACGAAGGTCCCACTTTAGGCCCAGGTTTCAATAAAATCCTTATCTTGAGAGCCTGTAATTGTCTCAAAGATAAGAGATGATTCGGGTGAACACGATTTGGGGTCGTTGGCATGAAAACCAGTATGAGTCGGTGCTTCGCTAACGCATCCCCAATTCACAGGAGGATGGGAAATTTAAGAAAAATATGCATTTTGGCCGGATTTATAAAAAGAACACATCTTGAGAGCACGGAGTGACCCAAATGGCAACAAATAACATGTTTATCGTTATTTTACTTGTTCGGTGAAACGCAGACAGAGACTGAAATCCGGTTAAACGTCATTTGCGCAACGTGTTGCATATATTTTTATCATATGGGAGTAGTTTAGGCAACGTTATATATATGTTAGTTTTCTAAATGAACACCTTTCACACAACGTTTTGCATTTTATCAATTTTAAATAGACTACATCTAAACAACCAGTATTTGTTTTTTTTTCAATGTGCGAAGTGGATCAGAATCTTGAATATCCTTCACAAATGGAATATGAGAGTCGAGTTAGTGAAGCGCAATGGTTCATTGATGGCACAGTGATTTTAAAATTGAAAGCTCACGGTGACTGTTCGCTGATGATCCTCATTCATCATCTGCCATCCGTGAGCCCTTAGACAAGGTTCTTGGAGTCTTTTTCCCATGTACTATGTGGTACAATTGCGTACCAAGGCACAGAGCACAACAGAACAGCATGCGGGGTACACTGGCTTCTGACACTTTCAACACGGTATCCACCAGATTAAAATGTTGGGGAGTCTAATAGTTACTTGTCGCAGCTCGGTTGTTTTTTCGGCTGCGTTAACCAGCAAAATAGTCGCGTTCGTGTGTATGTATGCGTGCCAATGGTTCAAATGAAAGTGTCAATGACACTTTAGCATAACCTGACTTTGTGTTGTGTTTTGTGAAATGGATAATGTTGTCTATAAATTGATTATGAAATACGACAAGAAGTTTGATAAATGAGAATATGTTAATTTCTGTTCCCTGTATGCTATGTTTCCAATAAGAATAGTTCGAAGTTTAGACTGTACTAAAGAAATGAGGCCTGGGTTAATGTGGCACTCAGTTAATGCATGGCGACCAAAGTTCCCAAGTTTCAGTAAACTTATTCCAAAACAAGCCATTTTACCAGGTTGCAATGAACTCCCTTGTTAAATATAGCTCGAAGACGTTGCTGAAGGAATCAAGTTCACACGACAGCTCGGCGGTCACGGTTGGCCGATCATGCCCAAAATAGGAAAGACTCACTTAGAGATCATACCGCGTTATTCTACCAACTTGCAATGGAATCCTTTCATAAAAACAACCTGTAGACAGTACTAAAGGAATATAGGTCAACTGACCAGGCGGGATAACGGCTGACCGATCGCGACCAAAACAGAGCAGACTCATCTAAACATTATACCGAGTTATCCGTCCAAGTTAACATGAAATCGCTTAACAAATATGAACTGTAGACTGTGCTAACAAATCTACGTCATAGGCGTCGATCATGACATTATACTGAGTCATCCTACAATTTTTCAATGGAATTCCCTTAATAAATGCAATCTGTAGACTGGGCCAAAGAAATCTAGGTAACGCGCCTCTGCGATAGTCACGGTTGACTGAACCCAACCAAACAGGACGTTCTGCTCCAGTAATTACGCAGAGTCATCCTACGACGTTAAAATATAATCCCTTCATAAATATGACATGTGGAGTGTGGTAAAGATTTTCGGGCTTCGGGACTTGTAGCCGTCACGGTGGACCGATCGCTATCAAAAGGGCGCGTTCTTGTCTAGACATCATACGGAGTCACCCTATAAAGATTCAATGAAATCCGTTTCTAAATACGACCTTTAGACTATGTTAAAGTTTTTCGGGCTTCGGGCTTCGGGCTTCGGACCCGCGTAGCCGTCAGGGTTGACCGATCACGACTAAAATAGGACGTTCTCGTCTAGACATTATACTGAGTCTTTGTACCGAGTTACGATGAAATCCCTTCATAAATACGAGATTTGGACTGTACTAAAAGTTTTGGGGTTTCAGCCTCGGGCATTTAACACGGCGTACTGATGCAAAAAAAAGGGGAAGTCTCACCCCGACCTGACCGTGAACCCACATATGGAATTTTGTGATGATCTGACAAGTACTACGGGGTGTAGACTGTGGAAAAGAAAATCTGAACAGACTGACAGACAGATTGACTTCCGTACGAGTGGTGGTAATAGCTTATCTTGACATTGTCAAGTTCAGTTATAAAGCAGTATGAACTAACGATCCACTAGAACAAATTATATGGGATGTGGATGCTATGCCAAAGTAAAATGGCAAAACAAACAGGAAAACATATTTTATGCACTTCAGCAAGCGTAAGCTATCGTCCATTCATTAATTCCTACTGAAAGTGAAATCATGAAAAATATGGCTGAAGATAAGTGGTGCTCGAAATATTCCCCACAATATATCCGGTAAGTACAGACACCTGTCGATGTATCTGCCGAGGAACCTGCTCACAGATTGACTGGGATTAAGTTGGCAGACTGGTCGGCGAGTGGATTTCATCTGGTCAACATGCCCATAGCGCGTTGAGGATACACCATTCAGTAAAGAGAGTGCTTTCGCGTACAAAGCACTCCGCATTCTAACGAGGGCTGGGTGCACTGTTCACTCTCAAAAACTCATTCAACTGCGCTCCCTCATAGTAAGACGCTCATCTTCTGAAGAGAGTATTAGTTACTGCCGTGGCTTTCCCGCTCATGGTTAGCTATCTCGACCTTACCTTCCACTTTGGTAAGAGGAAGCCCTCGTCTAGAAGTACGGTCCGTGTTCTGATGAAAAAACCCTCACCTAAAATGCACAGTTCGTGATCAAAATCGGTGAAGCTCTCGTCTCTCTGTTTATGAAATGAAATACAAGAACTGATAACTGAGAATATGTTCATTTCTATTCTCTGTTTGCTATGTTTGGAATAAGAATAATTTAAGGTTTAGACTGTGCTGAAGAAGTGAGGCCTGAGTATAAATTATTTCAAAAAGAGTCATCCTACCAAGTTCCAATGAAATTCCTTTATAAATATAACTCGCAGACATTGCCAAAGGAATCTAGGTCACATGACAGCTCTGCGGTCACAGTTGGCCGATCATTACCAAAATAGGAGAGTTCCATCTAGATATCATACCAAGTTATCCTACGTCACGGCTGATCAATTTTGCAATATCATACCAAGTTATCCTACGTCACGGCTGATCAATTTTGCAATGACAAAGCTTTATTGAATGCAATCTGCAGACTGTGCTAAAGGAATCTAGGAAACGCCCCATGAGGCCGTCACGGTTGACTGAAACCGACCAAAAAGTTCTCATCTCGACATTATACAGAGTCATCCTACGAAGTTAAAATCAAATACCTTCGTAAAAACGACCTGTAGACTGTGGAAAACATGTTCGGGCTTCGGGCCCGCGTAGCTGTCAAGGTGGGCCGATCGAGACCAAAAGGGGACGTTTTCTTCCTTCTGCACATTATACGGAGGAATCGTCGTACAAAGTTACAATAAAATCACTTTATAAATACTACCTGTAGGGTGTGTGAGTGGTTTTCGGGCTTCGGACCACGTAGCCGTTACGGCCGATCGGTCGCGACCAAAAGTGGACGTTCTCATCTAGGCATTCGAAGTTTTCCCACCAAGTTACAACGAAATCCCTTCATAAATTCGACCTGGGAGCTGTACTGAATGTTTTCGTGTTTCAGGCTCCGACAGCCGTCACAACTGACCGATCACGGCCAGAAGTGGACATTGTCATCCGGACCTTAAACCAGCATGTGAACATTCGCGAGGATCCGAGTAGAACTGTGGAGTGTAACCTATGCTAAAGTAAATGTAAACAGACTGACAGACTTCCACACGCGTGATGGAAATAATAGCTTATCTTGACTTTGTCAAGTTGAGCTAAAAATCCGTATGAACCTACGATCCACTAAAGCAAATATAGATGGGATGTGATGCAAGGCCAAAGTAAAAGGGCAAAAAAAACCTGAACAGTTGTTTCATACATTTTAGTAAACGTAACCGATCTTCCCATCATCAATTCCTACTGAAACTGGTATCAGGAAAAATATGGCTAAAGATGGATTGTCCTCGAAATATTTCCCACGATATAGCCGGTAAGTACAGACACCTGTCGGAGTAAATGTCGGGGAATCTGCCCACACATTGATTTGAGATTAATTTGGTAGACTGGTCTGCGAGTGAATTCCATCTGGTCAAATTGCTCCATACCGCGTCGAGGATACACCACTCAGTGAAGAGAGAGTGTCTTCACATCTACACATACAACCGGTATAGGTTTATGACCCGACAGATAACCCGCCCTACCCAAGCATACACATACCCTCAGTCAAACACACCAACATCTGTCCTTGTTTACTTGAGTTTAAATGAAGAACGTACTATTGGACGAAACTATATATTTTACAATAACAAACAGAGAAATTTATTATAAATGAAGAAGATTGGTCTGTTACAGGGTGGTTATTTAGCACTGTCCACAATACATCAAAGGGAGGGGGTGGTGGATCGTACAAAATCGGGTCGTATTCACTCAACACAGTGGATGTGGGTTAATTTGTAGCCTAACTGATTTAAGAGTATAATTCTGCAGTGAGCCGTGGGTGAGCTTTCAAATAATGAAGGTCCCACTTTAGGCCCAGGTTTCAATAAACTCCTTATCTTGAGAGCCTGTAGTTGTCTCAAAGATAAGAGATGATTCAGGTGAACACGATTTGGGGTCATTGGCATGAAAACCAAAGACCACATCTTGTGAGCACGGAGTGACCCAAATGGCAACAAATCACATGTTTATCGTTATTTGGACTTGTTCGGAGAAAAGCAGACAGAGACTGAAATCCGGTTAAACGTTATTTGGGCAACGTGTTGTATATATTTTTATCGTATGGAAGTCATTCAGGCAACGTTATATATATGTTCGCTTTCTATATGAACGCCATTCAGGCAACGTTTTGCATTATTATCAATATTAAATAGACGACATCTAAATAACAAGTATTTGTTTTTCAAAAGTGCGAAGTGAATCAGAATCTTGAATATCTGTCACAAATACAACAGCGGAGTTGAGTTTGCGAAGTGCAATCATTCCTTGGTCAGCACAGTGAACTTCAAATTGAACGATTACGAGGACGGTTCGCTCATGATCCTCATTCCTCAACTGCAATGTGGCCTTAGACAAGACCCTTGGTGTCATTTGCCCATGTGAGGTGTGGTGCCATTGTTTACTAATGCGCACACATGACAGTACACTATGCGGTGATATATTTGGCTTCCGACACTGTCAACCCCGTTTCCACCGGAATAAAATGTTGGAGAGTCTGATAGTTACGCGCCCCAGTTCAATGGTTTCCTCCGGTCTTATAAAGGAGGTCCTCGTTCTGCAGTGTATCGTGCGCTTTTACCGAGAGGAAATACATTGTCCATTTTTGCGAGGGGTGGGGGCTCTCCGATGAGAGCCAGCTACTTTAGATACATATATATATGTTCGTTTTCTAAATGAACGCCATTCACGCAACGTTTTGCATTTTATCAATATTAAATAGACTACATATAAACAACCAGTATTTGTTTTTCTTTTAAAGAACGAAGTGGATCAGAATCTTGAATATCTGTCACAAATGGAATATCAGTCGAGTTTGAGAAGCGCAATGGTTCATTGATAGGCACAATGATTTTAAAATTGGAAGATCACGGTGACTGGTCGCTGATGATCCTCATTCATCATCTGCCATCCGTGAGTTCTTCGACAAGGTTCTTGGTGTCATTTCACCATGTACTATGTGGTACTATTGCGTACTAATGCACACAGCAAAACAGAACATCCCGCGGATGTTTACCTGGCTTCTGACACTGTCAACCCCGGATCCAGCGGGTTAAAAAGTTGGAGAGTCTGATAGTTACTTGTCACAGCTAGGTTGTTTTCTCCGACTGCGTTAACGAGCAAAGTAGTCGCGTTTGTATGTATGTATGCGTACCAATGGTTCAAATGGAAGTGCCGATGACACTTAAGCATAGCCTGCATGTGTAGTGTTTTGTGAAATGGATAATATTCAATGTCTCTTTTGGATTTTGAAATACGACAAGAATTTCGATATGTTGTTTTCTGTTCCCTGATTTCTGTACATAGATTTCAATAAAAACCTATCATCTTTAGAAACATGAGCGGTCTCACAGGTGCTAATTACGTGTGTTATCAAGTAAATTGCATGAAAACCACATTGGATCAGATCCAAATTGAACACATGCGAAGTACACAGGGGTGGCAAACAAGGAAAGTCACATTTTAGGTTCAAGTTTCAAAGAAATCCTCAACTTGAGAGCCTGTGATTGTCATCTTGAGAGCACGGGGTGACCCAAATAGCAACTAATAACACCTTTATCGTTATTTGGACTTGTTTGGGTGAAAAGCAGGCAGAATCTGAAATACGGGTAAACGTCATTTGGACAACGTGTTGTATATAGACAGAACGCGATGTGTGTTTGAATCGGTGGGCGACTTACATAACTCATTGGAATGGCGTAATGATATTTCGCTCGAGCCAAATCGGTGGGTGTTTTGCATAACGAGTTTGAATGGCGTAGGCATATTTCGCGAGAGCCGTAGGCTCAACGAAATGTGATTACACCATTCCAACGAGTTATCGACGCATGAGTGCAATAATGTTCTATCTACCATTTTACCTTTTTGTGGGAAATTGGATTTGAAGTTTTTGACCTTTAGTTCATATATCCCCAGAAACATTTCATATAAAACCACACCAGATTTTGGTCGGGCATTCAAAATAATGTAGATTTGACAAATGTTTTTACAGATAATTATATTATAAAAGTTGGCATGTCGGTTCCAATGTAATAAGCATTTTTCTGTTTGCAGAATGACGCAGATAGAACATTTGTTAAACAAATTTACCATTTTTGCTCAGTGCTATAATGTCCGAGTACATACTGAGAAAATAGAAAGGATAGGAAGCAATAACCTTATTGTGTTTATTATTATCTTAGCTGTATGTACATACCCGGAAATAGCTATAGGTTGGTGTTGATGGATGAGATAGCGGGGGTTCCCCCGCATTCTCGCTAAACCATAATCTCTTAGGTATCGACATCCAACTTCAGGAAAATGCATTTGCACCCTACCCCCGTGGTGTAGCGGGTGTGTGTGTGGGGGGGGGGGGGGTGCTGAGGGAACCAGTACACCCCAAAATTTGAGCTCCCCCCCATAAAAAAAAATATTGACCCAGTGGAAGTTTCACATAACTTAGAGCCCCAAAGCTGCTCTCCACTTTATGCTTTACATGCTACAATTGCTTCAGATGCGATCTTCGAGCGCTGAATTTTGCAACATTCTCTCGGGAGAGGACTTGTCTTAACTAGGACCCACCGGTCGCTAACCCCTCCTCCCACTTATCTTACCTAACTCAGACCATTCGCCGTTACTCCTTCCTCCCACTTCCCTGACGGGATGTGGGAGGAGGGGGGTAACGATGGAGGGTCCTAGTTATGACTAGGGGAGGATCCCCGAAATCCTACATCAACATTCCAAATCATGGTAAAATGGCTAGCCCCCCCCCCCCTCCCCATTATAGAATCCTGGCTACGCCCCTACCCGACCCATAAACGGCTGTACACTTGGCCAACCTTGTAAAGGGGAAGCTAGTGAGGACAGAAAGAGATGATAAGATATCAAAATGTTTAATAAGAACAAAGAAAAACAAAGTACTCAAACTACTTTCATTCAACTAATTGGTCGACATGCAGGGATATCTCGCAATGCAGTACCTTCTGAACCATCTGGCTTCGGTCAATAGCAGTTACTGTCATTCGCAGCTGATATACCTTCTTAACCCTTTAACAATGTGAGTTGCAGACGACACTTGGAAACAAATCCTGCCATAACTAAAACGTTTCATTTTTTACTTACAAAACATATGTTATGATTCCTCATTGGAACGAGCGCCTTATAAACAAATTGAATGGCGATTTTCGTGGGTAGCGCTGGCCGGTTTTTGCCGTTACATTAGGTAAAGGGTTAACACAACTTAAACAACAATGTGCTCGCTGATGCTGTCACGTATATAAGGGCACAAGACTGCATGTGCAGTACATACAGAGTCATTTGGAACTTTGACTCTCACTGTGTGGACATCCATCATTGTGCATTCCTGTCAGTCTAGTAGAGCTTGAAAACTAGGCTACAAATTTGTACACCGTGTGTCAACGGTAAACTATCCTGTGGGCCACGGTGTGCAAAGTTGCTATTGAGTTACCAAGTTCCCCCTGGAACTTCAGTGAAGTCGTGTTGAAAAGGCGCTAGGCGATAACAACGCAGATCAGTCACGCTGTTACTATTTTGAAGTAATAAAGGATTAATTAGAAGGGTCATGCGGGCTTCAGGAAACGCCTTTTTACCAAACGTGATCTATTTGTTTTGTATCGTTAGAAGGCTAGAGGAAGAATTATCTCGCTCATCATCTCTATAAGGGCATTCCGAAGAGGTAATTGGCAATCGAATCCAGAAATATCAAATCGAATGGATGAGCAATTCACTCCATCGCTCCAAAAAGTGAGTAACAGTTTGAATCTAACCCGAGGACTCAGAACGAGAAACACATCTGCGAAAGTAGGCGTATGATGAATATAACACCTCACTTTGGACAATTTTGGCAAAGATAATGCCACAAGCAGAATTCGTATGATGGTGCAATGTAGACATTTCCGCATCCTGGATTACTTTCAATCTGAATTCTATTTGCCACAGTATAAACTTTATATATGCCCCAGTTGTTCAAGATGAGGTGTTCGATTCTTCAGGCAGGTGCAAAATGTACTTCTCAGACTGTTTTCGTTTCATCTTGAGCCTGCAGGTTATAGACACAATTTGGTATTGCATTGGTGACCTGCACGGTAAAGCAGACCAGAGGATATGGGGTCTAATACAGAAAACGATATAAAACTCTAAAAATCGTTAGGCGGTACACTAATTCATGTGAGGTTATCTGGCACGAACAATCAGAATATTGAAAATAGAAATAGAATACGATGCAACAGTATTGCCAAAAGCTAATGGGCAAACTTTCGAATGTAAAGCGTCCTCAAAGTGGTCAAAATTATATATACGAGTGGTGATCCTAATGTTTAATGTTTTGGTTGGTATTATTTTCTGCATTGTTCTGATTGGTCACATCAGACATCGTACTTTGAGTTCGTGTAACCTATTCAAGACTGGTCTGAGCCAAAAGTGTCCTATCAGCGGTGGAGTTAAACGAATACATTGAAGGCACAAAACATCTTCACCTGAAGTTTAGCATATTAAAAAAACTCCTATTTACTTAGAATGCTAACACATGCACATGAAATGAAACAAAATTATGAACAAGGTTCACTCCTAGAAATTCGCCGTGAAAATCGGCAATGCCATGGTGAGAGGTCTGGCATCCAGCCACGGCTCTTACCATCGCATTGGCGATGGCCGTGGCGAATTTCTAAGGCTGTCGGTTTACCTGACGGCGAATAATTGTCGTTTAACTGAACGCAACTCTGAGGGCGAAAACCATGCCCACTAAAATTGAATTTTAGCATGTAACAAACCAAAAATGAACCAACAACCAAGCTCATAAAAAGAAAAATAAACAAGACTTGAAGGCTAACCTATGCCTTCTCAAAGTTCAGGTCATTAATTGAAAATGAACAAAAAACAAAGGAATTTCGCCTTTGTCCCCAATCGAACACAAGAGATAAATCAACATTTTGCCTTTTAGAAATCGCGTAGATGAACAACGGAAAACATTTATTTAAAAAACAATGTGTGGAAAAGATGTTGGTAAACACATTTTCGTTGACCATCTTCACGAATTCTAACTGTGTGACATCTGTAACCTTAATGCCACTATTGTCATGTCAGTACCATGGAAGCAATCTTCGCGTCCAAAAAACGAAAAAGGGCCTAGTGGCATCACTTTTTAAGCTTATGGATGCGAAGATTGCTTTATAGAACTCCCTATCCAGTAACGGCATAAACATGGGCATAATGTCCGTTGTCTTATTCTTAGTCAGAATTCGGCGTTTGCCGATCACAGTGACCCCTGGCAAATCACGCGGTCACACATACACTTGTCGTTGCTCTTCGCGTATCAGGAAAACTTCCATGAACTCTGCTGAAGAAATGGTTTTCCCTTCTCGAGCACCAAATGTTTTATTTGGGTAAATAGGATTTTCGTGAATTTCATTTGACACGCAGCCTTCTGGAAGTCCATGAAATCCTTCTCTTTTAGTTGCACGACTCTGGTATGATCAGGTCTCACAGTTGTGAGTCCACGGACCAAACCAACTGGGCGGATTCAGCTGGTAAGCACCCTATGCGAGCCCCTCCTTTTTAAGTCCACTTTTCAAGCCCAGGACAAGAGGGTATAATATTATCCACGATAAAACTTAGGCGTCGGGTGCCTGGGTAGTGGATGTCTGTGTAATATCGTGGACAATACCTATCCCAGTAGACAAACAGAGATCCTGTGTGTTGCCAATGTCGTATGAGCCGTTATTGACCCACCATCACGTCAATTTTGAATCCGCAACCATGCATTCGAAATTTCCTTATGAAATTACAAGCGATCAGATTCTCCATATTTGAAGTTACGAACAGATGCATTCCAACTACATATCGAGTTTGTAAAACAAATACTGTAGTCTTCAATACTAGACTGTTCTATCATACACGGGTGTATGGCAGTTAGTAATTTTGTTCATGCTAAAATGTTCTATCTCCGTGCTGCCTCAAAATAAATGTTATACAGAAAATTTAACATTCATATATATCTAAATTACAAGAACACGATATAAACTATACATTTGTGGAGCAACTTGATTACATTGTGTGAATACTGGGCGCAATATATTACCGATTTGAGATCTTAATAATATTTATCTTTCGTTCTGTAAATTCGCATACGTCATTCGTTAGCTTTCAGCATGTGATCCAATTCGAAGAGTTTCATTGGGCAAGCACATAAAAAATTTAAGCACGCATGATTTTGGCATTTTTTGGAGATAGAATAATTTCGCATAGCGTTTTGCGTGAATACGAACCAATAAACCCCAGATATTTTTTCATCTGCCGGCGCAGAATGGAGCGGCCAATATGATGACACCAATATCTCATTTTCGCGCCAAAGTACAGATAGAACATTATCGCACTCATGTGTCGTTATGTAAAACATCCACCAATTCAAACACACATCGCGTTCTGTGTTTATTACACAACCCATGCATTAAAATTAATTTAAATAAACAAATTTTAATTTTAAACCCAAAGGTGAAGAGTCTGTTTGTTTTGGCTGAAGGATCGATAAAAAATAATAAAAAAACCTTTTCGGAACCAGTGTTTGTTGAAAATCGTATCGCTGTTTCTCTTCGGTTTGTGCCCATTCACGCCTAACAATTTGGTGGCTATTACTGTTAGTAAAAATATAAGTACAAATTTGATTTGCAAAACAGCTGGGAGAAACATTTTTAAAAGAAGTTCGAAGCATGTCAAGATGTACGATGATTTACCGAAATTAATTTGACCAATTTGGATGTAACGGATCCACAAAACCAGACGGCCACTGGACTGGGTTAATGTTCTGGTTGGAAATGATTGGGGTTTTTTTTTGGCATCTAATTTTTTGTTAACTAATTTTTTTGTGAACCGACTTAATTTTGCTTTGGACGTTTTCATTTTAACACTATGCGACAGACTGTCGATAATAATTGTATGACAACATTTGGGAACTTTTCGAAGCGTAACTGATGACTCGACGGGAAAGGAACTACTATAAACAGTGCATGGGAAAAAATGTTCCGGCTTGTACACTACCCATTGAATACATAATAATTTATGCCATAGCGGCCAATCCGTTAAATAGGGATTTAAAGTTGATTGGATGTGTAATAAATATTTTTATCATATTGGAGTCATTTAGGCAACGTTATAGATAAGTTCGTTTTCTAAATGAACGCCATTCACGCAACGTTTTGCATTTTATCAATTTTAAATAGACTACATCCAAGCAACCAGGATTTTTTTTTTTAAGTACGAAGTGGATCAAAATTTTGAATATCTGTCACAAATGGAATATCAGTGTCGAGTTTGAGATGCACAATGGTCCATTGGTGTGCAGAGTGATTTTAAAATTGAAAGACCAAGGTGACAGTTCGCTGATGATCCTCATTCATCATCTGCCATCCGTGAGTCCTTAGACAAGGTTCTTGGAATCATTTTCCCATATACTATGTGTTACCATTGCATACTGATGCACTCAGCACGACAGAACAGTACACGGGGGTATACTGGCTTCTGACGCTGTCAACCCGGTATCCAACGGGTTAAAAAGTTGGGGACTCTAATAGTTACTTGCCGCAGCTCGGTCGTTTTCTCCGGCTGCGTTAAACAGTAAAATAGTCGCATTTGTATACATGTATGTATGTTTGCCAATGGTTCAAATGAAAGTGTCACTGACACTTTAGCATAACCAGACTGTGTGTTGTGTTTTGTGAAGTGGATAAGGTTCAATGTCTACGAAAGGATTATGGAATACAAGAAGTTTGATAATTGAGAATATGTTAATTTCTGTTCCCTGTTTGCTATGTTTTCAATAAGAATAATTTGAAGTTTAGACTGCACTAAAGAAGTGAGGCCTGGGTTAATGTGGCACTCACATTTAATGTATGGCGACCAAACTTACCAAGTTTCAGTAAACTTATTCCAAAACAAGCCATCTTACCAAGTTGCAATGTAATCCCTTGTTAAATATAACTTGAAGACGTTGCTAAAGGAACCTAGTTCACGCGACAGCTCGGTGGTCATGGGTGGACGATCATGAACAAAATAGGAAAGTCTCACTAAGAGCTCGTACCATGTTATCCTACCAACTTGCAGTGGAATGCCTTCATAAAAAACAACCTGTAGACAGTACTAAAGGAATCTAGATCAAGTGACCAGGCGGCGATAAAAGCTGAACGATCCTGACCAAAACAGAGCAGACTCATGTAAACATTATACCGAGTTATCTGTCCAAGTTAAAATGAAATCGCTTCTTAAATATGAACTGTGGGCTTTGCTAAACAAATCTACGTCATAGGTCTGTGTGCCGTCACGGCTGATCGATCACAGCCAAAATAGGATGTTCTCATCCAGACATTATACCGAGTCATTCCACAATTTTGCATCGAAAATCCCTTCGTAAATGCAATCTGACTGGGCTAAAGGAATCTAGGTAATGAGCCCCTGCGACTGACACGGTTGACTGAACCCAACCAAAAAGGACGTTCTCATCCAGTTTTTTTTCAGAGTCATCCTGCGATGTTAAAATCAAATCCCTTCAGAAATACCACCTGTAGAGTGTGGTAAAGATTTTCGTGCTTCGAGCCCGCGTAGCCATCATGGTAGACCGATCGCGACCACAAAGGCGCGTTCTCTTCTAGACATTACACGGAGTCATCCTAAAAGATTCAACGAAACCCCTTCATAAATACAACCTTTAGACTATGTTGAAGGTTTTCGGGCTTCGGATCCGCGAAGCCGTCAGGGTTCATCGATCGCGACCAAAATCGGACATTGTCGTCAAGACATTACATGGATTTTTTTTTTACCGAGTTTCGATGAAATCCCTTCATAAATACGATCTTTAGACTGTACTAAACGTTTACGGGTTACAGGCTTGGGCATTTGACAAGTCTGCCTGATCGCCATCAAAAGGAGAAAGTCTCTTCCAGACATGACCGTGAACTCGCATACGAAATTTCGTGGTGACCGGACAAGAACTACGAGTTGTTTCCTGTGCTAAAGGAAATCTGAACAGATAGACTGACTTCCGTGCGCGTGGTGGCAATAGCTTATCTTGACATTGTCAAGTTAAGTTAAAAAGCAGTATGAACGAACAATCCACTAGAACAAATATAGATAGGATGTGGTGCTAGGGCAAAGTAAAAGGGCAAAAAATATTTTATGCAGTTTAGCAAACGTAAGCTATCATCTCTTCATTAATTCCTACTGAAAGTAGAATCATGAAAAATATGGCTAAAGATAGGTGGTGCTCGAAATATTTCCCACAATATAACCGATAAGTGTAGACACCTGTCAAAGTACCTGCCGGGGAACTTGCTCACACATTGATTTGGGTTTAAATTGGCAGACTGGTCGGCGAGTTGATTTCATCTGGTCAACGTGTCTCATACCGCGTCGAGGATACACCACTCAGTGAAGAGAGTGTGAATTCACATCTACACTTACAGTCAGTATAGGTTTATGAACTGACAGATACCCCCCCCCCCCCCCCCACCAACACACCCAAGTATACACATACCCTCATTCAAACACACCAACCTTTTTCCTTGTTTACCTTGAGAAATGAAGAAATTATTTTACTTAATGATATTGGACGAAACTTTTTATTTTACAATAAGAAACAGAGAAATAAATTTATTATAAATGAAGAAATCTGTTCTGGTACATGGTGGTTAGTTAGCATTGTCCACGTTACATCAGGAAGAGTGAGGTCGTACAGAAACGCGCCATATTCACTCAACACAGTTGATTGTGGATTAATTTTTAACCCAATTGATTTTAGAGTGTAATTTTGCAATGACCCGTGGGCTTTTTACCTAACGGAATCGCGTCTTACAAAACGCTTTCGGACAGTCCACTATTTGTCGAGAGGGAGGGAAGTTAGAACTGTATCGATCCGCTTTTGATGACAGGGTCCTCTCCTGTAATGCGTGGTTCGTTTTTATGGGCTGAGGCGATGGGAGGTATTTGCATGCATTCAACTCTGTCCGCGTCTCCACTGCACTGTCACGTCTTATAAAGGGGTCCTCGTTCTGTAGTGTGTCGTGTGCTTTTTACAGAGAGGACCTATGACTGAATGTACACAGTGCCCATATTTGTGCGAGGAAGGAGGGCGGAGGGGTACTTATCCGAGGAAAGCCAGCTACATTCGACCTTTCTTTTATACGAGAAGCCTCATCTACGATGGTTTGGAAGGTTTTTGTCAATGGGCCTCGTCGAGAGATGGAGGTCCGCTTTTACCAGAGGGGAAGCTCATCTGCCAGTCACTGTCCCAATAACGTCAAATACGCCGTCCGTTTTTGAAGAGAGATGCCCTCGTTTGCAAAGCATCGTGTTAGAACGAGGAGGGGTGGCGCTTTTTTCTATCCACCAACTGTTTTCACTTTTCACTTGAACGATTGTGGGGGGGGGGGGGGGGTGTTTAATTACGTTCAAATAAAAGATCGCTTGTACCGACTATGTACAAAGTACTCCGCATTCTAACGAGGGCTGAGAGCACTGTCCACTCTCAAAAACTCATTCAACTGCGTTCACTGCTTGTAAAATACTCATCTTCTGAAGAAAGTACTAGTTACTACCGTGGCTTTACCGCTCGTGGTTAGCTACCTATCGACCTTACATTTCACTTTGTTAAGAAGAAGCCCTCGCCTGAAAGTACGGTCCGTGTTCTGATGAAAAGGCCCTCACCTAAAATGCACAGTTCGTGGTCAAAATCGGTGAAGCTCTCGTCCTCCATTCGCTAAAGTTCTCGAACGACACTCCAATTCTCCCGTTTTCCTGCTATCGCATTTTTGACACTGTCCCTTCGCCTGCTATGGTGAGTAGGATTCCAATTGAACATATCCGGAGTTAACATCATGGGGATGTTAAATAAGAACCGTTCGATTTTACGCTCTGATTTAAAAAAAAATCTTTATCTTTAGAGTCTGGAATGCCCCTATAGAATAGACACTTATCTCAGTGCGAATGGGTCTCAGATGTAAGGTATGACATGTGTATTCATAATTTGGACTGTTCGTTACAAAAACAGGACAGATCCCGCGAATCCGAAGTTCACTGGGGGTTGGCAAAATATAGCCATGTCCGCCTTAGCCATGGTTTACATTCCAATTAAACCCATATCTTGAGAGTCAGCAGTGCTGGCAAAAACTACCATGACTCAAAATTGTCATTGAGGCGGGTTCAGTTGGATGAAAACCAGACATGCTCGGACGCGGCTTGTACACATCCAGAGTTTGCAATGGTATGACACGTGAGAAAAGGCCGATTTGGGGCTCGAAATAAAAATAATGATCGACGTTGTCATAATCTGGGTTTGTTTGTATGAAAACAGACCCATTCCGACCCTGGCGAAATACATTCGGTATTGGTAAGTGGATGGCAAATTAGAATAATCCCATTTCAGGCCCAGCTTTCAATAAAAAGCCTATAATCTTTAGAACCCGGAGTGGTCTCAAGGGTGCTAATTACTTGTGTTGTCAAGTAAATTGTATGAAAACCACGGCGAGTCGGATCATAAATGAACACATCTGGGGTACACAGGGGTGGCAAACAAGGAAAGGATCCATTTCAGTCCCAGATTTCAATAAAATCCTTAACTTGAGATCCTGTAGTTGTCTCAAAGATAAGTAATGATTCACGTTAACATGCTTTGTGGTCGTTGGCAAGAAAGCTAATCCGCGTTGGCCTCTGGTTGAATCCATTCCCAATTCACAAGAGGATAGAAAATAAAAAAAATATGCATTTTGGCCTGATTTAAAAAATGACCACATCTTTAGATCATAGAATGGCCTAAAATAGCAAGCAACTAATGACATGTTTGTCGTGATTTTGACTCATTTGGGTGAAAATCAGCCAGAGTTTCAACCCTGTTTAACGTCATTTGGGCAACGTGCTGTATATGTATTTTTATCATATGGGAGTCATTTGGGCAACGTTATATGTATTTTCGCTTTCTATCAAAGTCATTCACAAAACGTTTTGCATTTTATCAATATTAAATAGACTACATCTAAACAACAAGTATTTGTTTTTTTCAACGAAGTGGATCAGAATCTTGAATATCTGTCACAAACAGAACTTCAGAGTCGAGTTTGAGAATCGCAATGGTTCATTAATCGGCACAGTGAGTTTCAAATTGAAAGATCACGGTGAAGGTTCGACCATGATCCTCATTCATCATCTGTCATGTGTTCTTAGACAATGTTCTTTGTGTCTTTTTCCCATGTGGTGCGTGGTACCATTGTGTACAAATGAACACAGCACAACAGAACAGCACGCGGGTGTATAATTGGTTTCTGATACTGTCAGTCCGGTTTTTACAGGGTTAAAATGTTGGAGAGTCTAATAGTTACTTAACACAGCTCGGCGGTTTTCTCCGGCTGCGTTAACCAGCAAACCAATCGCGTTTGTGTGTATGTATGTGTGTGAATGGTTCAAATGAAAGTGTCAATAACACTGTAGCTTAGCTTGGCTGTGTGTAGTGTTTGGTGAAAAGGATAATATTGAATGTTTATGAAAGAATTATGAAATACGACAATGATTGTTGTGAATGTGTTAATTTCTGTTCCCTGTATGCTATGTTTTCAATAAGAATAATTTGTGGTTTAGACTATGTTAAAGAAGTGAGGCCTGGGTTAACGTGGCCCTCACTGTTGATGTATGTCTACCAAAATTACTAAATTACTGTCAACTTATTCCAAAACGAGTTATCCTACCAAGTTACAATGAAATCCCTTCATAAATATTACTCGTAGACTTTGCTTAAGGAATCTAGGTAACGCGACAGCTCGGCGGTCAAGGTTGGCCGATTACGACCAAAATAGGAGAGTCTCATCTAAATATCATACCAAATTATCCTACCAAGTTACAATGAAATCCCTTCATACAAACAGTGCTAAATTAATCTAGGTCACATGACCATGCGGCGGTAACGGCTGAACTATAGTGAACAAAATAGGGCAGTCTTATCTAGATATCATATCGAGTTATCCTTCTACGTTACAATGAAATCGCTTCATAAATATGAACTGTAGGCTGTGCTAAATAAAACTAGGTTAGCGGCTTGAGCGTCCGTCACGGCTAAAATACGACGTTTTCATCTAGACATCATACTGAGCCATGCTAGAATTTTGCAATGAAATCCCTTCCTATTCCAAAATAGCACTCGCGAACTATAGTCTTAACAAAGTCAAGAGGATTCTCCCCCATGGGGCCATGAAAACACTATACTACGCCTTAATACACAGCTAATTGTTATACGAAGTCCAGATATGGGGTAGTTCCAGGGCCACTAAGAAAGTCATGACCATGCAAAAGCGATCACTACGAATAATTTGACGGGAGGCCTCTCACCTGTGATGCGTGGTTCGTTTTCATGGGCGTGAGGGGGGGGGGGAAGGGGTGCATGCATTCAGTTGTCCGACTTTTATTGGATGGGGACCTCGTCTTCACTGCACCGTCCACGTCTTCTGAATGGGAGGGGAGGTTTTCGTTCTACAATGTGCAGTGTGCGTTTTATTGTGAGGTTCTATGCCTGAAAAACAGTGTCCATTTTTTCGGGGGGGGGGGGGGGGGGTGTTCTTATCCGAGTTAAGCAGGCTACTTTCGACCTTTTTGACGATATGCCTCACCTGCAATGGTTTGGAAGGTTTTTATTCAGTGGGCCTCGTCGTAAGATACACGTCCGCTTTTACAAGAGAGGAGGCTCAAATTGCCGGTCACTCTCCCGATAACATTAACATCATCCACGCCGACCGTTTTTGATGAGGGAAGCACTCGTCTGCAAAACATCGTGTTCTCGAACGACACGCCAATATTTACTCTTCATGTTTTATTGCTACCTCATTCTTGACGCGGTCCCTTCGCCTGCTTCGGTGGGTAGGATCTAAGCTGAACATATCAGGAGTTAACCCTTTACCTGACACCAAAAGCAGACATCACAAGCAAGCAAAATTATTGAATAATTATTATTTTTATTTTTTGCATGAAAACATAGCTCATGACCCATCATTTGAATGAATAAACTTAATGAGGTTGTTCCTAAGAGGAGTCGTAAGTTATGTTTTTAAAACAAAAAATGTAAAAATAATGAAAACTGAATGGTGATTTTTGTGAATATTGCTGGCTAGTTTTTGGCGTCACGCTGGGTCAGGGGTTAACATGGGAATGTTACATAAGAAAATCTGATTTTGGGCTCATACTTCAATAAAATCTATATCTTGAGAGCCTGAAGTGTCCGTAATGAATAGTCAGACTTCGGTCCCAGGGTCATTAAAAAAAACCACTTAACTGAGTGTGAGGGGGTATCAAATGCAACTTATAGCTCGTGTAATTCTTCACCAGAAAAGAGGACAGATCAGGCGTATTTGAAGTTCATAAGGGATTGGCAAATTATAGCCAAGTCGGCCTGATAGAATCTACATTTTCTTTCCAATCCATATATTGAGTGTCTGCATTGCTCTGAAGGTCAAGTGTACTGTTTCATTCTGAGATCTGCCTCAAGAGATGTTAATTTCAATAACTTCTTCGTCTTCTACTACTAATATAGGAGTCATTTAGGCAACGTAATATATATGTTCGCTTTTCCATGTGAAGGTCATTGAAACAACGTTTTGTATTTTATCAATATTAATATGCGAGATTTAAAGAACAAGGGCGCCGGAACGATTTTCAAAGTGGGGTTGGGGGCTGGATAGGCGATCGATGGTCGTCGGTAAAACGGGCCGCGGTACAAAAATTTATAAATTCCAGTGTCCCAAAACCCCCATTTCCATGCATCTGAGCGGATATTTGGAGATTTTTCAGGAGGCGTATTTGAATGATTTCACACTTTGAGAGCCCTTAACAATTTTACGAGATTTTCAGACCTATGCCACTGCTTAACCAGCTGTATGATAGTCACAATTCTGACAAACATCAAACACGCTAACCTTTCACCAGTAGGAGAGAAACATAGCTGGCGAAAATATGGGGGAGGCTCTGGATCCGCCCCGTGTTTCACCAGGCATTGTTTGTGTTAAAATATATGCATACAACAAAACATGACCCGGCAAAAAAGTGTGTGTGTGTGGGGGGGGGGGGGGGGGGCTGCCCCCCCCCCCCCGGTTCAGCCGTCTCTGAACTTCTTTTTGCACAATTCGAAGCGGATCAGAATCTCGAATAACTGTTACAGCTAGAACATCAGCGTTGAAAAAGCGGAACACAATGGTTCATTGATCAAACTGAAGGATCACGGCGTCGTTTTCGATCATGATCCCCATTCATCGTCTGCAATGTGTCCTTAGACAATGCTCTTGGTGTCATTGTGTACTACTGAACACAGCACAACAGTACGCTGTAGAATACTTGTCTTCTAACACTATCAACTCCGTTTCTACCGGGTTCAAAAGTTAGAGTCTAATAGTTACTCACCGAAGCTCGGTGGTTTTCTCCGGCTTCGTTCGTAGGCAAAACAAAGTCGCGTTTACAAGTGTGTATGAGTGACAAAGTTTCAAAAATCAGTATGAACTTACGATCCACAAGAGCAAAAATAAATGGGATGTGGTGCAAGGCCAATGTAAAAGGGTAATAAAAATTGGAAATATGTTTTATGCATTTTAGCAAACATTAGCTAACTTCAGTTCCAACTGAAAGTGGTATCATGAAAAATATGCATAAAAATGGGTGATGTTCGAAAAATTTTCCAAAAATATAGCTGGTAAGTAGTCATCTGTGGAAGTACCTGCTGGAGAACCTGATAGCACTCAGATTTCGGATTAAGTTGACAAACTGGTCGGCGAGTAGATTCCATCTGACCAACGTACCCCATAGTACACCAGGGTCCTCCACTCAGTGAAGAGAGTGTCCCCTTCAATCTACACCTATAGTCAGTATAGGTTTGTGAACCGACAGATAACCACTCGACCCAGGTACATACACAATCACTCAAACACACCAACATTTTTCCTTGTTGACATTGAGATTAAATGAAGAACGTTTTGTGTAGTTAATGATATTGGACGAAACTTTATATTTTACAATATCAGAGAAATTTATTATAAATGAAGAAGCCTGGTAGGTTAAAGGGTGGTTAATTAGCACTGTCCACATTATAGCAAGAAAGTGTGTGTGTGGTGGGAGGGGGGGTCCTACACAATCGGGTCATATTCACTCAACCCCGTTGATTTGGGTTAATTTTTAACACAACTGTTGGGTCGCAGCGGCACAGTGGTTGATTGTTGGACTTCCATGGTAGAGGTCCCGAGTTCGATCATCGTCCGGGAAGACCCGCGTTGTGTTCTTGGGCAAGGCACTTTATCCCGGTTCCCTACATGGCCGCACAATAACGCTAAGTACTCAGGCGTATTGCACATGTTTTCAATCGCTGTAACCTTGTCTGGGCGGAGCTTGAACAGAGTTGGAATGTTGAGGAGCTGACAATTGCTCGTCGATGCTCGGTGGTTCTCTCCGGTTACTCCAGCTTCCTCCACTTGTAAAACTGCCACGATTAGGCATCGTGCATAAGCATGTGATCTTAAACACCAAAATAAATAAAAAACTCAACTGTATTCAGAATATAGTTTTGTAATGAGCTGTGAGCTTTTTACCTACTGGAACCCCCGCCCTACAAGGCACCGTCAGACTTTCCACTATTTGTCGAGCGAGAGTCGCATCTAAATTGTGCCTGTCAGCTTTTGATGACAGAGCCCACTCCTATAATGCGTGATTCGTTTTTTTATGGGCGGGGGGGGGGGGGGGTGGTAAGATGGAGAGGTTGCGTGCATTGAACTGTCCATCTTTGCTCGGATGGGGACTTAGTTACCCCTACGTCGTCCTCGTCTTGCAATGAAGGTCCTCGTTCTACAATATTCTGTGCGCTTTCAACCGATAGGGCCAATGCCTGAAATACACTGTCCATATTTTTGCGAGGGACGGCGGGAGGGGGGGGGGTGCTTATCCAAATAACGCCAGCTACTCTTGTGGAGAGAGACCTTGAGATGGTTTGGAAGGTGCTGATAAGTCTTCTACTTGGAAACATTGTGAAGTGTATCTCACGACGGGGCACATTCAATAAAAACTTTCCCAACCATCGAAGAATTATCAGAACCGGGAATGGTCGTTTAACTAGTGGCCCGTGTTGCGATTCGACCTCGATTGCCTAAACACCAGGCCATGTCAGACCATGGATTAACACATCTGGAGTTCACAAGTTGTTGTTCAATAATATTACTCCTGTCTCAGGTCTGGATTTCAATGAAAAATCTAATCTTGGTAGCCGAGTCCGGTATCAAAGGTTCCTAACGACATATGCTTTTGTGATTTCGGTTAGTTCGCAAGAAATCTAGGGCGGTTAGACAAATCCGAAGTTCACGGGGGATAACAAATAAGAGAAGTCCGCTTTTAAATGTCTAGCTTTTGGGCCCAGATTGCACTGAGACCCCCATTGCATGGCAGCATTTGTTGGTTTCAAGGGCAATTAATGACTCGTGTATTCATAATTTGAACCAGTTGAGATGAAAAGCAGGTCGGGTCGGACACTTGTTGAACAATTCGGAAGTTCACACAGGGGTGGCAAATTCAAAAGATTCCACTTTTAGACGAATTTCAATAAAGCCAACTTCTTGAGAGTCCGGGAGGGCTCAGAATTCAGTAGTGACTACTGTTATTTTATGTTGGGCACATTTACATCCGTAGTTCACATGACAATGTGAAATAAAAAAGTGTGATTTTAGGCCGCGAGTTCAATAAATCCATATCTTGGGTGCCTGCATGAAAACGAGGTCTGATCGGACCCTAGTTAAGCATATCCGTAATACATAGGGTGGGGGGGGGTCTTGGAAGGGGGAAGAAGGCGGGGAAAATAAAAATAAATGTCCACTTTTCGACCAGGATTTCAATAAAACCGATATCTTGGAGAACTGGGAATGATCTCAAAGGCAACTAAGTACCCGAGTCATTATGATTCGCTAGCTTGGGTGAAAAAACCCAGGTCGAATCAGCTCTTGAAAAACACATCTTAAGTTTGTAGGGGTATAAGAAAATCTGTTTTGTAGGCTCAGATTTCAATTCATTCATATCTTGTGTGTCTGGAGTGGTCTGATAGGTAACAAACCATTCACGAAATTATAATTTCAGCTGGTACCCATGATAACCAGGCCGGGTCAGACAATGGTTTAACATATCTGGAGTTCACATGGGAATGATAAATCGGAAAATCCGCTTTTTGGTCGGATTTTATCAAAACCCACATCGAAAGTCTGGGGTTTTCTTAAAAGTTATAAGTGACATGTATTTTCATGATTGAGGATTGCTTCGATGAAAAAGCATGCTAGGTCGGAATCATCCTATGTTCACAGGGGGTGAGAATGCCAAATAAGAAAAGCCCTCTGTTTGGCCATATTTCAATAAAACCCATATGTTGAGAGCCTGTGGTGCCCGTGAAAGTCTTGCTGGCTTGTGTTGTCCCGATTGGGGCTCTTTGGAATAATAGCATGCCGGGTCAGAGACTGGCCGTACACACCCGGAGTTCAGGGGATTTGAAATAAGAAAGGACTTCTTTGATGCCCAGTTTTCGATAAAACCTTTTAAGGACGAACCAAACCAAAAAATTAAAATATGGCATTTCAGGTCATGTTTGGACAACGGACAAGAGGTGTAAGGAAACACTAATGCACAGGCGGATCGTGATACTTCGCCTGACGATACACGCATCGGTGATAACAGTCAAATACCGTTGATCGCGATACATGCAAACCGAGTTCAGCTGAGGTCACAGACTTCTTTTTGGACAGGGAATCAGATTCTCGTAATATTTTCGTAAAACCACAATATTCCCGTATTCCCGTAAAATCGAAGTGGATTGCAGCTATTCAAATGTAAATAAAGATTTGTTTATATGTGCGCGTGACAAACGTAATATCCGAATTATCAAAAGAAAATCAATATCCAGGTAATTGCGAACGCAGTCATGCAACAGTGGTTTGTTACAACGAAAAGGGCAAGTTGGGTCCGTTGAATTGAGCTCACGGAGTCTCCATGTAATAGAGATTCACATTCTAAATTCGATATATCGTCCCCTGAGTTCCAATGCGTTTTTTGTGAGAACTTACACACAGAACACTTTAGAATTCAGGGGACGGTATGATCAAATGATTTCTGTGCGCCGAAGGCACGTAAGGACGGTGTGGGGCACGCTCCTTGAGACCCTCCACAGCTGCCTACTTTTGTGGTACATGGGCGTGGAGAAGGAGGGGAAAGTATGAAGAATTTGGAGGAAGATCCGCGGTTGAAATTCTGGTCTCGTTTTTTATGGTATCTTATTTGTTATTGAAACAGTTCAGGGTCATGTGCTGGTTTCTGGCATATGTGATCTTAAGTTGTCTTGATATTGTTTCATTGTGCCGATGGAGTTGATTTTTACTGAGCCGTTTCCGTTCTCAAGCAGTCGTTTGTAAGGTTGGTAAATTCATCCCAGAACATGTTCTGGAAGTCGTATGGTGGTCTGTCCTCCTCCATCTCCTCGGGTACCTAAAAAGTGGATTTGAGGGATGGGTGGTTGGATTGATCAGAACCGGTAGGTGATCCAGGTTTAAGTCGGTTAACTTCCATCTCGTCGACCTTCTTCCCGCCTTCTGTCCTGTGTGATGCAAAGGGGTGGGGCGGGGGGGGGGGGGGGGCGTGAGTGTGGACTGTGTTGGGGATACTGCAATCATGATGATTATTATCATGATTTGAGCTCCTTCTGATGAAAAGTGGGCCGGGACGGACCCTGGTGGAACCCACCCGGAGTTCTCAAGAGATAGCTTACAAAGAAAACCATTTTTTCGAACCGGATTCCAATAAGAAACAATATCTGAAAGTCTGGTGTGGTCTCAGCGGTTACTAATGATTCACTGATTTCGGCTCGGATCAAGGAATACAAGGTCGCATCAGACGCTGGTTGGCCATAATTACCCGGAGTTCAAAGGGTATGGCAAATACGAAAGGTCTACTGTTACCCCCAGATGCCAATAAATTCTCAGGTCTGCCCCTACCCCTTAAATTTAGTGTCCCACTCAAAATGGGAAAATTAAAGCACCAGAGGCGCCCAGATTCACTCTGAGAGTATTTTCAAAATTTTCTCGGGTAGACCCCTTCCCGAAACCCACCAATGGGAGGAAATAACGTAGGCCTAGGGTGTGATGAGTATGGCCCTCCAATTGGCGGGATGGGGATTGGGAGTAGCCCTTCCCCCCACACACACACAACAATGGGAGGTCCATACAAGTTAAGAGTCTAATAGTTACTCGCCGCAGCTCGGTGGTTTTCTCCGACTTCGTTCACCGGCAAAACAAACTCGCGTTTCATGTGTGTATGAGTGACAAAGTTTCAAAAATCAGTATGAACTTACGATCCACTAGATCAAAAATAGATGGGATGTGGTGCTAGGCCCATGTAAAATGGCAAATAAAAATTGGAAATATGTTCTATGCATTTTAGCAAACGTAAGCTAACGTCCCATCAGCAATTCCAACTGGAAGTGGTATCAAGAAAAATATGCCTAAAAATGGGTGAATTTTAAAAAAAAACATTTCCCACAATATAGCAGGTAAGTAGTCATCTTTGGAAGCACCAGCTAGAGAACCTGACCATACACAGGTCGACGAGTGAAGTCCACCTGGCCAACATACCGCGTCGAGGATACCCCACACAGTGAAGAGAGTGTGTCTTCCCTTCTGCACCTTCAGCCTGTATGGGCGTATGAACTGACAGATAACCCCTCTAACCACGCATACACATACCTCACTTATTGTAGCACTTCCGCGTTACATCTAGGAGAGCTGGGGGTCGTACGGAACGAGTCGAACTCACTCAACTCTGTTGATTTGGGGAAATTTTTAACCCAAATGATTTTAGTGTATAATTCTGCAATGGGCTGTGAGCTTTTTACTTAACGAAACCTCGTCCAGTAAGACACCGTCGGACAGTCCACTACTTGTCGAGCGGGAGCCACGTCTGAACTGTTCCGATCCGCCTTTTACGGGAGAGCTCTCACCTGTGATGCTTGGTTCGTTTTTTATGGGCGTGGGGGGGGGGGGGTGCATGCATTCAACTGTCCGCCTTTTATCGGATGGGGACCTAGTCTCCACTGCACCCACGTCTTATGAAGGAGGAGGAGGGTCCTCGTTCTGCAATGTGCAGTGTGCTTTTTACCGTGAGGTCCTATGCCTGGGATAAAGTGTCCATTTTTTCGAGGGGGCGGGGTCTTATCCGAGTTTAGCCGGCTACTTTCGACTTTTTTGACGAGACGCCTCACCTGCAATGTTTGGAAGGTTTTTATTCAGTGGGCCTCGTCGTGAGATGCACGTCCGCTTTTACCAGAGAGGAAGCTCAAATTGCCAGTCACTCTCCCGATAACATTAACATCATCCACGCCGTCCGTTTATGATGAGGCAGGCTCTCGTCTGCAAAACATCGTGTTATAACGATGAGCGGAGGGAGGAGTGCATCTTGCTATTCACATAAACTGTTTTTATCGAATGGGGAGGGAGGGGGCATTTAAATTACCTTCAAAGACACAATCGCTCTTACCGAGTATATGTGTGTGTGTGTGTGTGTGTGTGTGTGTGTGTGTGTGTGTGTGTGTGTGTGTGTGTGAGTGTGTGTGTGTGTGTATGTGTGTGTGTGTGTGTGTGTGTGTGGTGGCTGTGTGTGTGTGTGGGGGGGAGGTTATATGGGCGGGGGAGCCTTTTTCGATCTTGGGGAGGCGGCTGAAAGTTTCGTATAAAGCACTCAGCATTTTATCGAGGGCTGGGGGTCACTGTCCACCCTCAAAAACTCATCCAATTGCGCTTTCTGTGTTCAAAAACATCATCTGAAGAGAGTCCTAGTTACCAGCGTGGCTTGTCCGTACACAGTGAGCTACATCGCGACCTTATCTTCCACTTTTGTAAGAAGAAGCCATCGCCTTCAAAGTACAGTCCGTACACCGATGAAAAGGCCCTCGCCTGAAATCCACATTTCGCGATCAAAATCGGCGAGGCTCTAATCCTCCATGCGCTCAAGTTCAGCTTGGTGGGGAGGGGCACTTCTCGAACGACACTCCAATAATTACTCTTCATGTTCTGTTGCTATCTCATTCATGACGCGGTCCCTTCGCCTGTTACAATAGGTAGGCTCTGAGGTGAACATATCCGGAGTTAACCCTTTACCTGACACCGAAAGCAGACATCACATGCAAGCAGAATTATTGAATAATTCTTTTTTTCATTTTTTGCATGAAAAACATAGCTTATGACCCATCATTGGAAGGAATAAGCTTAAAATGAGCTCGTTCCAAAGAGGAGTCGTAAGTTAGGTTTTTTAAAATCAAAAATGTAAAAATAAAGAAAACTGAATGGTGAATATTGCTGGCTAGCTTTTGGCGTTACCTTGGGTCAGGGGTTAACATAGGGATGTTACATAAGAAAATCCGATTTTAGACTCATACTTCAATAAAATCTATATCTTGAGAGCCTGAAGTGTCCGTAATGAATAGTCAGATTTCGGTCCCAGGGTCATTAAAAAAGCCCACTTAACTGAGTGTGAGGGGGTATCAAATGCAACTCATAGATCGTGTACTCAAAATTTGGACGGTTCTTCGCAAGAAAATAGGGCAGATCAGGCGTGTTTGAAGTTCACAAGGGGTTGGCAAATTATAGCCAAGCCGGCCTTAGAAGTTACTTTTGCTTTCCAATACATATCATGTGTGTCTGCATTATTCTCAAGGCCAACTGTGATGGTTATATTATATCGTCTGTACTGTGTTTTATTCTGCGATCTGCTTCAAGAGATGTTAATTTCAATAACTTCTTCGACTTCTACTACTACTATGGGAGTCATTTAGGCAACGTGATATATGTGTATCGCTTTTCCATATGAAGGTTATTCAGAAACGTTTTGCATTTTATCAATATTAATATACAAGATTTAAAGAACAGGGGCGTCGTAACGATTTTCAAGGTGTGTTCAGGGGGTAGGGGTGGGTACGAAGGACCGACCATGTTTCAGCCCTCGTTACGAACATTTTAAATTCCAGAGCCCCCAAACACCCCCATGCATCTGAGCAGATATTTTGAGATTTCTCGGGAGACGCGTTTCAAAGATTTCATACTTTCAGAAGTCAGAATCTTGAATAACTCTTACAGTGTTATGATTGGGGTTTGGCCTGGAATTACAACTCGTTTATACGGCATTTAATGTAACTCTAGCACAGCATGACAGGAACACTTTCTATGGACTTATGGTAGACCTGAAGTAAAGACGAATGAACGATATAAATGATTTATTTTACATGACTGGAGTATCTGCCAGTTAAAGAAGAAACATTTATATCCTCCAGTGTGGCCCAAACAACGGTAAACAAATCAAACTCAACATCATGGCAAATGGGAAAGCTCAATTAACAGGCACAGATTATTTATTCAAGGGGGGGGGGGGGGGGCGTTGCGGTAATTGGTTCTCGTCAGGTCACCGAAGTTAAGCCACGTCGAGCCCGTTAGTCCTCAGATGGGTAACCGTCTGAGCGATCGATTCGGACTCCCGCGTTGTGTTCTTGGACAAGGCACTTAACCCCGATGGTCCACATGGGGGCACGATGACGCCGTGCACAAAGGCGTACTGCACGTCGATAGTGCGCATGTGTTCAATTAATCTAACCCTGCCTGTGCTGCAGTGCTGAGTTACGATGTCGGGGAGTTGGCAGCTGTTAAGCAACGTCGAGCGCGGTTAGTAGTTTGACGGGTGACCATTTCAGCGACTGCTTCGCTCTCCCGCGTTGTGTCATTGGGCAAGGCACTTAGCCCCGATTGCCTACATGGGGGCACGATGACGCTGTGGACTAAGGCGTACTGCACGTCGAAGGTGTGCATGTCTTCAACCAATCTAACCTTGGCTGTGCCGCGGTGCAGAGTTCAGAGTTACGATGTTGGAGAGCTGGCAGCTGCTCGTCGTTGCTCGGTGGTTCTCTCTGGGTACTTCGGCTTCCACCACCCGTAAAACTGTCACGATCATGATTAACCATCGTGCATAAGTATGTGACATTAAACACCAATAAATAAATAAATATTTATTTATTCAAAGCGCCAAAATCATTTACTAACTGAGAACAACAATACGCGATTTACTGGCTAATCGTCTGCTCTGCTTAATAATACAATGACGCTCGCTGATTGAGTCGAAGGGATTAATTACAAAATACATGTTTCTATCACCTGATTTTCAGCTTACAACAATAGATAGAACATCAGAGTCGAGTTTGATCAAATTGAAGGATCACGGCGACGTTTGGCACAGTGGATCACCGTTGGACTTCCATGGTAGAGGTCCCGAGTTCGATCCCCGTCCGGGACGACCCGCGCTGTGTCCTTGGGCAAGGCACTTTATCCTGGTTGCCTACATGGGCGCACGATAACGCCAAGTACTGCACATGTTTTTAACCGCTGTAAAAAGTTGGAAAGTTGAAAAGCCGACAGTTGCTCGTCAATGCTCGATGGGTCTCTCCGGTTACTCCAGCTTCCAAAATCTGTAAAACTGCAACGGTCACGATTAGCCATCGAGCATTAGTATGTGAACTTAAACACCAATAAATAAATAAATAACTCAACTGATTTTAGAATATAGTTTTGTAATGAGCTGTGAGCTTTTTACCTACTGGAACCACGACCAACAAGACACCGTCGGACTTTCCACTATTTGTTGATCGGGAGCCACGTCTAAACTGTGCCGATAAGCTTTTGACGACAGGGCCCACTCCTATAATGCGCGATTCGTTTTTGTGGGTGTGCGGGTGCATTGAACTGTCCATCTTTGCTCGAATGGGGACCTAGTTACCGCTACGTCGTCCTCGTCTTGCAATGGAGGTCCTCGTTCTGCAATATTCTGTGCGTTTTCAACTGATAGGGCCTATACATGAAATACACTGCCCAAATATTTGCGAGGGACGGCGGGGTGGGGGGGGGGGGGGTGCTTACCTGAGTAAAGCCAGCTACTCTTTTGGTGAGAGGCCTCGTCTGCGATGGTTTGGAAGGTGCAGATAAGCCTTCTAACTGGAAACATTGTGAAGTGTATCTCACGACGGGGCCCACTCAATAAAAACTTTCCCAACCATCGCAGTATTACGAGAACCGGGAATGGTCCTTTAACTAGTGACCCGTGTTACTATTCGACCTCGATTGCCTAAACACCAGGCCATGTCAGACCATGGCTTAACACATCTGGAGTTCACAAGTTGTTGTCCAATAATATTACTCCGGTCTCAGGTCTGGATTTCACTGAAAAACCTAATCTTGGTAGCCGAGTCCGGTATCAAAGGTTCCTAACGACATATGCTCTTATGATTTGGGTTAGTTCGAAGGAAATCCAGGGCGGGTGGATCCTAGTTAGACACATCCGGGGTTCACATGGGGTGACAAATAAGAGAAGTCGGCTTTTAGGTCCCGTCCACAGTTGAACACATTAAATGTCCACAAAGGGTGGCAAATAAGAATAGTTAGCTTTTGCGCCAAAATTGCATTGAGACCCCCATGACAAGGCAGTCTGTGGTGGTTTCAATGGCAATTAATCAGTCTTGTATTCACGAATTTGAATTTGAACTAGTTAACATGAAAAGCAGGTCGGGTTGGACACCAGTTGAACAATTCGGAAGTTCACAAGGGGATGGCAAAATTCGAAAAATTCCACTTTTTAGGCGAATTTCAATAAAGCCTACTTCTTGAGAGTCCGGGGGGGGGGGGGGGGGGGCTCAGAGTTCACTAGTGACTACTGGTATCTTGTGTTGGGCTCATTTACATCCGTAGTTCACATGATAATGTGAAATAAAAAAAAGTTTGATTTTAGGCCGCGCATTCAATAAATCCATATCTTGGGTGCCTGCAAGAAGACCCTGGTTAAGCACATCCGAAGTACACGGGCGGGGGGGGGGGGGGGGGGGGAGGGGTGTGTGAAGGCGGGTTAAATAAAAATAAATGTCCACTTTTCGACGAGGATTTCATTAAAACCGATAACTTGGAGAACTGGGAGCGATGTATGTATTTATTGGTGTTTAAGGTCACACATTTCTGCACCATGGCTAATCATGACCACGGCAGTTTTATCGGAGTACAGGAGAGAACCGCCGAGCAACGGCGAGCGACTGTCAGCTCCCCAAGCATACTGGAGTGGTCTGAATGGAAACAAACCATTCAGGAAATTATAATTGCAGCTGGTATGCATGATAACCAGACCGGGTCGGACCCTGGTTTAACATATATAGAGTTCACATGGGAATGATAAAGAGGAAAAATCCGCCTTTTGTCCGGATTATATCAAAAACCATATCGAAAGTCTGAGGTTTTCTTAAAAGTTATAAGTGACATTTATTTTCATGACTGAGGATTGCTTCGATGAAAAGCATGTTGGGTCGCAATCATCCTGTGTTCACAGGGGGTGAGAATGTCAAATAAGAAAAGCCCTCTGTTTGGCCATATTTCAATAAAACCCATATGTTGAGAGCCTGTGGTGCTTTTGAAAGCCTTACTGGCTTGTGTTGTCCCGATTGGGGGCCCTTTGGAATAAAAACATGCCGGGCCAGACTCTGGCCGTACACACCCAGAGTTCAGGGGATTTGAAATAAGAAAAGACTTCTTTGATGCCCAGATTTCAATAAAACCTTTTAAGGACGAACCAAATCCAAAAATTAAAATATGGCATTTCAGGCCACGTTTGGACAAGGGGCTGGAGGTGTACGGAAACACTGATGCACAGGTAGACCATGATACTTTGCCTGACGATACACGTATCGGTGATAGCAGTCAAATATCGTTGATCGCGATACATGCAAACCGAGTTCAGCTAACGTCGCAGACTTCTTTTTGGACAGGGAAAGAGATTCTCGAAGTATTTTCGTAAAACTACAAAAAGCCCGTATTCCCGTAAAATCAAAGTGGATTGCAGCTATTCAGATGTAAATAAAGATTTGTTCGTATGTGCGTGTGACAAACTTAATATCCGAATTATCAATAGAAAATCAATATCCCGGTAATTGCGAACTGCAGTCACGCAACAGTGTTATGTTACAACGAAAAGGGCGAGTTGGGTCAGTTGAATTGAGCTCACGAAGTCTCCATGAAGAGCTTCGCATTCTAATTTCGACATATCGTCCCCTGAGTTCCAATGTGGTCTCTGTGCCAATTGACACAAAGCACACTTTGGAATTCAGGGGACGGTATGATCAAATAATTTTTGTGCACCGAAGGCACGTGGGACAGTGTGGGGCAAGCTCCTTGCGACCCTCCCCAGCTGCCTAATTTTGTGGTACATGGGCGTGGAGTAGGAGGGAAAAGTATGAGGAATTTGGAGGACGATCAGCGGTTGAAATCCTGGTTTCATTGTTTAAGGTATCTTAATTGTTAGTGAAACAGTTCAGGGTCATGTGCTGGTTTCTGGCATATGTGATCTTAAGTTGTCTTGATATTGTTCCATTGTGCCGATGGAGTTGATTTTACTGTGCCGTATTCCGTTCTCAAGTAGTCGTCTGCAAGATTGGTAAATTCATCCCAGGACATGTTCTGGAAGTCGTATGGTGGTCTGTCCTCCTCCATCTCCTCGGGTACCTAAAAGTGGATTTGATGGATGGGTGGCTGGATCTCATTCCTGTCGTGGCGGGGGGGGGGGGGGGGGGACGAGAGCGTGGACTGTGTTGGGGATGGTGAATTTATGATGATTATTATTATGATTTTGGTTCGTTCTGATTAAAAGTAGGCCGATACGGTGATAATCCCCATTTCATCGTCTGCAATGTGTAAGGCTCTTAGTGTCATTGTGTACTACTGAACACAGCACAAGAGTACGCGGTAGAATACTTGTCTTCTGATACTATCAACTCCGTTTCTACCGGGTTCAAAAGTTAGAGTCTAATAGTTACTCGCCGCAGCTCGGTGGTTTTCTCCAGCTTCGTTCAGCGGCAAAACAAAGTCGCGTTTACATGTGTGGGTGTGTGACAAAGTTTCAAAAATCAGTATGAACTTACGTCCCACAAGAGCAAAAATAGATGGGATGTGGAGCTAGGCCAATGTAAAATGGCAAATAAAAATTGGGAATATGTTCTATGCATTTTAGCAAACGAAAGCTGACTTCCCTTCAGAAATTCCAATTGGAGGTGGTATCATAAAAAATATGCCTAAAAATGGGTGAAGTTCGAAAAATTTTCCAACAATATAGCTGGTAAGTTGTCGTCTGTGGAAGTACCTGCTGGAGAACCTGACCACACACAGATTTGGGATTAAGTTGGCAGACTGGTCGGTTAGTAGATTCCATCTGGACAACATGCCCCATACCGTGTCGAAGATACCCCACACGGTGACGAGAGCGTGTCTTCCCATCTACACCTACAGCCAGTATAGGCGTATAAACTGACAGATAACCCCTCTACCAACGCATACACATACCTCACTTATTGCAGTTATAATTATTCTGGGCGAATATATACATTTTACATTGACAAATAGATAAATTTACTATAAATAAAAAAGTCGGGTCGGTTACAGAGCGGTTATTTAGCACTGTCCACGTTACATCTAGGAGAGGTGAGGGTCGTACAGAAACGAGTCGAATTCACTCAACTCTGTTGATTTGAGGTTATTTTTTTACCCAAATGAATTATATGGGTGGGAGAAGCCGCCATCGGTCTTAGGGTGGCGGCTGAAATTTTCGACAAAGAGGGCGATGCTCGCGTACAAAACACTCCTTTATCGAGGGCTGGGGGCACTGTCCACTCTCAAAACTCATCCAACTGCGCTTTCTGATTTCAAGAAAATCATCTTCTGAAGAGAGTACTAGTTACTAGCGTGGCTTGTCCGCACATAGTGAGATACCTATCGACTTTATCTTCCACTTTCGTAAGAGGAAGCCCTCGCCTTCAAAGTACAGTCCGTGCACCGATGAAAAGGCCCCCGCCTGAAATACACATTTCGCGATCAAAATCGGAGAGGCTCTAATCCTCTAGGATCTCAAGTCCAGCTTGGTGGTGGTGGTGGTGTGTGTGTGTGTGGGGGGGGGGGGGGCACTTCTCGAACGACATACCAATAATTACTCTTCATGTTTTGTTGCTACCTCATTCTTGACGCGGTCCCTTCGCCTGCTATGGTAGGATCTCAGTTGAACATATCCAGAGTTAAACCTTTACCCGACACCAAAAGCAACCATCGCATGCAAGCAAAATAATTGAATAATTATTTTTTTTTAATTTTTTGCATGAAAAACATAGCTTATGACCCATTTTTGGAATGAATAAGCTTAATGAGCTCGTTCCAAAGAGGAGTCGTTAGTTATGTTTTTAAAGCAAAAATGTAAAAATAATGAAAATTGAATGGTGAATATTGCTGGCTTGTTTTTGGCGTTACACTGGGTCAGGGGTTAACATAGGGATGTTAAATAAAATAAAAAATCCGATTTTAGGATCATACTTCAATAAAATCTATATCTTGAGAGCCTGGGGTGACTGTAATAAATACTCCGATTTCGATCCCAGGATCATTAAACAAACCCACGTAACTGAGTGTGAGGGGGTATCAAATGCAACTTATAGCTCGTGTGCTCATAATTTGGACGGTTCTTCACAAGAAAACCTGGAAGATCAGGCGTACTTGAAGTTCACAAGGGGTTGGCAAATTATAGCCAAGTAGGCCTTAGAAGTTACATTTGCTTTCCAATCCATATCTTGAGTCTCTGCATTATTCTCAAGCCCAACTGTGATGATTATATCGTCTGCATACTGTATACTGTGTTTCATTTTGTGATTTGCCGCAAGAGGTGTTAATTTCAATAACTTCGACTTTTACTATTACTATGGGAGTCATTTAGGCAACGTAATATATATGTGTCGCTTTTCCACATGAAAGTTATTCAGAAACGTTTTGCATTTATCAATATTAATGTAAGAGATTTAAAGTACAGGGGCGTCGTAACGAATTTCAAAGTGTGTGTGTGTTTGGGGGTGGGTGGGGGGGGGGGTGGTTAGGGCGATCGATGGTTGTCGGTATGACGGGCCGACCATGGTTCAGACCGCGGTATAAAAATTTTAAATTCCAGGGTCCCAAAACCCCCATCTCCATGCATCTGAGCGGATATTTTGAAATTTTTCAGGACACGTATCTGAAAGATTTCACACTTTCAGAGCCGTTAAAAAATTGTCAAGATGTTCATACCCAAGCCACTGCTTAACCAGCTGTATGATAGTCACAGTTTGTGACAAACATTAAACACGCTAACCTTACACTAGTACGAGAGAAACATGGCTGACGAAAATATGGGAAGGCTCTAGATCCGTCCCTTGTTTCACCAGTCATTGGTTCTGTTAAAATGTATGCATGGCCTGGCCCCAGCCAACCCCCCCCCCCCCTCCCCCGGTTCCGCCCCCCCTGAACAAGAACTTCTTTTTGCACAATGCGAAGTGGATCAGAATCTTGAATAACTGTTACAGTGTTATGATTGAGGTTTGGCTGGGAATTACAACTCGCTTATACGTCCTTTATTGTAACTCGAGCACAGCATGACAGGAACACTTTCCATGGACTTATGGTAGACCCGAGGTAAAGACGAATGAACGATATAAATGATTTATTCAACATGACTGGAGTATCTGCCTCAGTTAAAGAAGAAACATTTATATCCTCCAGTGTCGCCCAAACAACGGTAAACAATTCAAACTCAACATCATGGCAAATGAGAAAGCTCAATTAACAGGCACAGATTATTTATTCAAAGGGGGAGGGGGAGGGGGGGGAGGGGGAGGGGCCGGTGGCGTTGCGGTAACCGGTTCTCGTCAGATCACCGAAGTGAAGCAACGTGAAGCCACGTAACCCCGACTGTCCACATGGGGGCACGATAACGCCGTGTACTAAGGCGCACTGCACGTCGATGGTGCGCATGTCTTCAACCAATCTAACCTGCATGTGCCGCAGTGCGGAGTTACGATGTTGGGAAGCTGGCACTTGCTCGTCGTTGCTGGGTGGTTCTCTCCGTGTACTCCGGATTCCTCCATCCGTAAAACTGTTACGATCATAATTAGCCAATGTGCATAAGTATGTGACCTTAAACACCAATAAATAAATAAATAAATATTTATTCAAAGCGCCATAATCATTTACAAACTGAGAACAACAATACGCGATTTACTGGCTAATCGTCTGCTCTGCTTAATAATACAATGACGCTCGCTGATTGAGTCACAGGGATTAGGTTAAACATATTTTTATTTGCCAAACAAATAAGTTGCAAATTGGAATAGGAGGACAAGTGCTTTCCACTTAGTGTACCCTCCGCTCCCTTAACATGATACAAAAAATCAATACAATGGCGAAACAAACAAATGAGAGAAATGTAAAAAAAAACATGTGCAAGAAAATATAACTTCGCAATAAAAAATAGCGAGAGAGAGAGAGAGAGAGAGAGAGAGAGAGAGAGAGAGAGAGAGAGAGAGAAAACAAAGTGATTGATTAATTGATTGATGTCCTTTCTGCACCTTGAGTCTGTCTCTGTGAATTTGATTTTCCATGCCGAGGATCGAACAGGCGCTGCACTGACACTGCACTCACAGGGATTAATTACAATATAGGTGTTTCAATCACCTGGTTTTCAGTTTACAACAATAGATAGAACATTCGAGTCAAGTTTGATTAAACTGAAGGATCATGGCAACGTTTCGATGATAATCCCCATTCATCGTCTGCAATGTGTCCATAGACAATGTTCTTGGTGTCACTGTGTACCACTGAACACAGCACGACAGTACAGCACGCGATAGAATACTTGTCTTCTGACACTATCAACACCGTTTCTACTGGGTTCAAAAGTTAGAGTCTAATAGTTACTCGCCGAAGCTCGGTGGTTTTTTTCGTTCACCGGCAAAACAAAGTCGCGTTTACATGTGTGTATGAGTGACACAGTTTCAAAAATTAATATGAACTTATGATCCACTAGAGCAAAAATAGATGGGATGTGGTGGAAGGCCAATGTGAAAGGGCAAATAAAAATTGGAAATATGTTTTATGCATTTTAGCAAACGTAAGCTGACTTCCCTTCAGCAATTCCAACTGGAAGTGGTATCATGAAAAATATGCCTAAAATGGGTGATGTTCGAAACATTTTCCCACAATATAGCTGGTAAGTAGTCATTTGTGGAAGTACCTGCTGGAGAACCTGACCACACTCAGATTTGTGATTAAGTTGGCAGACTGGTCCAGTGAATTCCATCTGACCAACGTGCCCCATACTGCACCAGGATCCTCCAGTCATTGAAGAGAGCGTCCCCTTCAATCTTCATCTACAGTCACTATAGATTTGAGAACCGATAGATAACCACTCGACCCAGGCACATACACAATCACTCAAACATTTTTTTCCTTGTTGATCTTGAGATTATGAGACGAACTTATTGTGTAGTTAATATTAGACGAAGCTTTATATTTTACAATAAATTTATTATAAATGAAGAAGCCTGGTCGGTTACAGGGTAGTTATTTAGCAGAGTTCAAGCTACAGCAAGAAGGCGGAAAGAGGGGTTACGACACAATTGGGTCATATTCTCTCAACCCTGTTGATTAGGGTTAATTTTTAACTCTACTGATTTTAGAATACTGTTTTACAATGAGCTGTGAGCTTTTTCCAAACGGAGCCCCGCTCTTCAAGGCACCGTCGGACTTTCCACTATCTGTCGAATGGGAGTCACGTCTAAACCGTTCCGATCTGCTTTTGACGAGAGGGTCCTCGTGGTTTGTTTTGTGTGTTTGTGTGGGGTGGGGTGGGGGTATTTGCGTGCAGTGAACCGTCCGTCTTTGGTCAGATGGGGACCTAGTTACCACTACGTCGTCCTCGTGTTGTAATGGAAGTCCTCGTTCTGCAATCTTCTGTGCGCTTCCAACCGAGAGGGTCCGTGCCCGAAATGCACTGTCCATATTTTTGCGAGGGACGAGGCACGGGTGTGGGTGCTTATCCGAGTAAATCCAGCTACTCTTTTGGTGAGATGCCTCGACTGCAATGGTTAGGAAAGTGCGGATGAGCCTTCTATCTGGAAAAGGGGACGTGTATTTCACAACGAGGCCCACTCTAACTTCCCCAACCATCGCAGTACCACGAAAAAGTAACTAATGACCCGTGTTATCATGATTCGAACATCTGGGGTTCACAAGTTGATGTCCACTAATATTAGTCCGGTCTCAGGCCTGGATTTCAATGAAAAACCTAATCTTGGTAGCTTAGATTGGAATCAAAGGTTGCTAACAACATATGCTCTTATGGTTTATGTTATTTCGCAGGAAAGCCAGGACGGGTGGATCCCAGTTAGACACATCCGGAGTTCACATGGGGTGACAAACAGGAGAAGTCCGCTTTTCGGCCCCGCCCACGGTTGAGCACATTAAAAGTTCACGGAGGGTGGCAAATAAGAATAGTCAGCTTTTGGGCCTAGATTGCAATGAGACCCCCTTACATGGCAGCTTGTTATGGTTTCAAGGGCAATTATGACTCGTGTATCCATAATTTGTACTAGTTAACATGAATAGCAGGTCGGGTCGGACACTGGTCGAACAATTCGTAAGGTCACACGGGGGTGGCAAATTCGAAAATTCTACTTTTTAGGCGCGGATTTCAAAAAGCCCACATCTTGAGAGTCCGGGTGCTCTCAGAGTCCACTAGGGACTTATGTTATCTTGTGTTGGGCACATTTAGATGCTTGAGCACATCCGTAGTTCACAGAATAATGGGGAAAAAAGGCGTGACTCTAGGCTGCGAGTTCAATAAGGGGGCGGGGGGGGGGGGGGGCAAATGAAAAAAAATGAAAATTGTGCGCTTTTCAATAAAACCGTTATCTTGGAGACCCGAGAGTGATCTCAAAAGTAAATAAGTACCTGCGTCATTATGATTCGCTCGCTTGGGTGAAAAAACAGTTCGGGTCAGCTCTGGTAAAACACATCTCGATTTTGCAGGGGCATAGCACATCAGAAAATCTGCTTTTTAGGCTCAGATTTCATTACACCCATATCTTGTGTGTCTGGGGTGGTCTGGAAGGTTACAAACCATTCAGAAAATTATAATTTCGGTTGGTATGCGTGATAACTAGACCGGGTCGGACACTGGTTTAACACATCTAGAATTCACAAGGGAATGGTGAAGAGGAAATTCCGCTTTTTGGCCGGATTCTATCAAACCCCATATCGAGAGTCTGGTATTTTCTTAAAAGTAACAAGTGACGTGTATTTTCATGATTGAGGATTGCTTCGATGAAAAGTATGTTGGGTCGGAATCACAGGGGATGAGAATGTCAAAAAAGATAAGCCCTCTGTTTGGCCATATTTCAATAAAACTCACATATTGAGAGCCTGTGGTCACAGTGTGGTGCTCTTGAAAGCCTTACTGACTTGAGTTTTTCTGATTGAGGACCATTTGGAAGGTCACTCCAGCCAGACTCCGGATGTACACATGCGGAGTGCAGGGGATTTAAAATAAGAAAGGACCTCTTTGATGCCCAGATTTCAATAAAACCATTTCAAGGACGGATTCCAAACGAAAAATTAAAATATGGCCCTTCAGGCCATGTTTGGACAATGGCTAGAGATGTAAGGAAACACTGCTGCGTCGGACATCACGATACTTCGCTTGACGCATCGGTGAAGCGGTCAAATATGGTTGATCGCGATATATGCAAACAGAGTTCAGCTCACCTTAAAGACTTCTTTTTGGACAGGGAATCATATTCTCGTAATATTTTCGTAAAATCGTAATATTCCCGAATTCCGGTAAAATCGAAATGGATTCCAGCTATTCAAATTTAAACTGTCAATAGATTTGTTTTTGTTTGTATGTGCGTGTGACAAACTTAATATCCGAATTATCAAAAGAAAAGCAGTATCCGGGGAATTCGAACTGCAGTCACGCAACAGTGTTATGTTACAACGAAAAATGTAATTGGACCTGTTGAGTTAAGCTCACGAAGTCTCCAAAACTGCTTCGCATTCTAAATTCGATACATCGTCCCCTGAGTTCCAAAGTGTTCTATGTGAGTAGTATAACATGTACCCGAAGGGTCCTATTTGACGTCATGTCACGTGACCCAGTGGCGCCAGGTTTGGTTGTTGTGGTAACCCACGCGAGCGGTTATTTTGTGACGCCATCCTCATAGTAATACGTGATGTGAGTGCGCACGCGCAGCTCATGTTAGGGTGATACATGTTTCCGTCGTCCATTTTGTACACTTGAGGCCGCCATCTTGGTTTCTATGGTAGCACGTTGTTGCTATGTGACCCAAAACCTTATAATAGGACAGGGGTATGTTCGGAGGGTATGTTCTTTTGTACAGGAGTAATTTCCCGATTCGTAGGATTACCACAAATAACCCGACAATCCCTCCAAATCACCAACAACTACTTTATTTACTACGGATTCCCCATTTTGTCGGCTTAGCACGTAGTGTTATGGTACCGAGGGGGCCCCGGGGTATTTAGCCATTTCTGGTCTGTTCTTGTCAGTTCTGACCCTATTCCGAGTAGTTTTGTGGTTTCATTGATCTAGATCATGGAATCCCATTTTTTTCGGAAACATATGGCCTTCCGAACCCCTTTGTAGTCGTTTGGGGCCATGAGAAAACCCCTCAATGAAGCCTAATTTACTATCCCAGACTCATCTCGGTATTTAACAGGAATTTCCCATGGAATCCCACTTTTTGGAAAACATCTGGCCTTCCGAACCCCTTTTAGTACTTATGTGCCTACTGACACACAGAACACTTTGGAATTCAGGGGGGTCGATATGATCAAATGACTTTTGTGCGCCGAAGGTGCGCAGGGCCAGAGTAGGGAAAGCCCCATAAGACCCCCACAGCTGTATTAGTTTGTCGTTCATGGACGTGGAAAATAAGAGACAAGTGTGAAGAATTTTGAGGACCATCAGAGGTTGAAATCCTGGTTTCGTTTTTTATGGTATCGTCTTTGTAAGTGAAACTGTTCAGTTTGCCAGAAACCATGTACAGCCATAAAAAAACCCCAAATATTAACCCAGGGACTCGATTTGAACAAACATGAATCTGACCCCAAAGAGATGTTGTATATTAAATATGACAGGATTCTAAATGGTGAATCTGAAGAACATTTTAAAGAAACTTCCTCATATTGCACCAAGTTAAAATCTGGGCTAACGTAGGAAGCCCAAGTATGAACCCAGGGAATCGATTTCAACAAGTTAAATTGTGCCCCCCCCCCCCCCCCCCCACCAACCCCAGAGATGTTGTATACCAAATATGAAAGCATTCTGAATGGTGGATCTAAAGACGATTTCAAAGAAATGCGCTCTTATTACACTAATTTAATAATTCGGGCTGCTGTATTGAACCCAAACATGAACCAAGAGGCTTCGTTTTAACACACTTGTGTCTGACCCCCCCTATGTATGCTGTATACCAATATATCAAAAGATTCTGAGCAGTTGCTGTGGAGAAATTTCTTTTAATATTTTTGCAACTATGTTGACTAGCATTTTTTCGCTGCCCCCCACCCCCCCCACCCCCACCCCACACTACAGAACACACTGACACAACCGGTGGTAATTTGTTTTTATCTTTCAATTCGACTGGTCCTAAGATTGCTTCACACCAAATAAACACTCTCTTTCCCACGGAACACGGGAAAATAGTTTTTTTTTTGCATGAATCAAGTACTTATGACTCAATGATACCACATATCAAATTTGGCTCAAATCGGACCATCGGTTCAGAAAACAGAAATTTTGGGTACGGCCAAAAATCTTGCCCCTCCCATTACGAAGGCAAATCCTGATCCTGAAATTTCGTTTAAACAATCTTGATTCTACATCTTAAAAGGAAGCTGCATGCCAAATATGATGTCATTGTACCCACTGGTAGATTTTTAAAGAACTTTGGTGGATTTTTCCCCCCTCTCCCTATTAGGCTGGGCAAGTTGATTTGAAAAAAGAAACCCAAAATGCGCTGTCACAATATGCAATCACCTCAAATATAACTAAAATTGGTTCAGCGGTTTACGAGGGGCAGGTGCAAACACCATGTTTACGGATGCCGGCGACAGATGACGGACGATGAGTGGTAACTATCGCTCATCCTGAAGCTAAGAACTACGTAGACAAGAATATATTTTTTGTTTTGTATGCAGCAGCCTTAGATCCAGCGGAAAACCATACTATCGGCTTTGTCAGGCGGGGGGCGGGGGAGTCGGGGGGGGGGGGGGCGTATGGGGATGCAAATTTTAACAATGGCAACGGGAAAATGCTGAGTCATCTTGTATTTTCCCATCAGCTGATTTGAAACTTGCCTTCTTTAAAACCACTGGGCTGAATTCATTCACACATGGTCCAGACTATCTTGGGAGTATACCCTTTCTACTTCGTTCAAATTAAAACCGATTGTCTGAATTGAACTAAGTTTGGCATATAGTATAATAGGGTAAACATACTTTATTGATGCCAAAAAAAAAAAATGCACAGCTCCGTGGGAACCCAGAAGCTAAAAATAGAAAAAAAATGAAAGTGTCAATGACAATGTAGCTCAACTTGTCAAGACAAAGACATGTACATGTATAATACGTGACACAGCAATGACAAACATCTAGGTAATGACCTGATAACAAAGGTACATATAAAGTATTGTAACAGTCTGTACATAAATACTGACCGTTGCCTGTAAAAAATGTATAGGTAAAGTATTGTAAAGGTGGGTGACAGTCAGATGCTGAACTAGAAAAGAAATCTTAGTCCCAGAGTGGGTCTGACTGAACCCCAAAATATTTGTTCTCATAGCACAGTGATAACAAAGGCACCCCCAAACACACTCGTTCCTGTCCCAAGGTGAAAACAATGGTACCCAAGAAGTTTTGTGAAGATCAGTTCATAAATATAAGCTGTGACAAAAAACAGATTGGACCTAATTTTGGTACAAAATGGCCACTGGCAGCCATCTTGAATTTTGGACCGTACCCAGAAACACTCATTCTCGTCCCAAGGTGATAACAAAGGTACCCAAGAAGTTTTGTGAAGATCAGTTCATAAATACAGTCTCTGCCCTGAGCCATATTGACATGTGTGCTTACATTATGTAAGTAGCACTGAATAAATCAAAGTTCATCTAATTTGCATAATTTCTGCATGAAAAAAAAAACCCTTACAATATGTGATGTATTCCATGTTACTAAACATTCATACAAAAATTTATTCAAATCAGAACTTTCATACAGAAGTTCTGTACAAAAGACTGATTGCACTAATTTTGGTACAAAATGGCTGCTGGTGGCCATCTTGAATTTTGGACCACACCCAAAAACACTCGCTCTCATCCCACGGTGATAACAAAGGTACCCAAGAAGTTTCGTAAAGATTGGTTCATAAATATGGCCTCTAATCTGAGCTGTAAAGAAGTTGTGTACAAAAAACTGATTAGACCTAATTTCGGTACAAAATGGCCATTGGCAGCCATCTTGAATTTTAGACCGCACCCAGAAACACTCATTCTCATCCCAAGGTGATAACAAAGGTACCCAAGACATTTCGTAAAGATCAATTCATAAATACAGACTCTAGTCTGAGCCGTATTGACATGTGTACTTACTGTGTGTAAGTCGCACTGAAAAAATCAAAGTTCATCTAATTTGCATAATTTCTGCACGAGAAAAAAACCCGTATTATATGTGATGTATTCCATGGTAATAAACATTCACACAAAAAATTATTCAAATCAGTGCTTTCATATGGAAGTTCTGTGCAAAAATCTGATTGCACCTAATTTTGTACAAAATGGCTGCCATCGGCCATCTTGAATTTCGGACCGGACCCCAAAACACTCGTAGTCGTCCCACGGTGATACCAAAGGTACCCAAGAAGTTTCGTAAAGATCGGTTCATAAATACGGCCTCTAGCCCAAGCCGTATTGGCATTTGCACTTACAGTGCTGAAAGTAACACCAAAAAACATCAAAATTAGTCTAATTTGCACAATTTACACACGAGAAAAAAACCCGTACTATATGTGATGTATCCCATGGTACAAAACATTCATACAAAAAATTATTCAAATCAGAGCTTTCATATGGAAGTTCTGTACAAAAAACAGATTTCTGCATCGTCGGTACAAAATGGCGGCTGGCAGCCATCTTGAATTTCGGACCGCACCCAAAAACACTCGTTCTCGTCCCACGGTCATAACAAAGGTACCCAAGAAGTTTTGTAAAGATTGGTTCATAAATACGGCCTCTAGCCCGAGCCGTATCCAATTGTTGACGTACGGAGAGACGGACAGATGGACAGATGGCCAGATGGACGACGGGCCATGACAAAAGCTCAAATTTGGCTTCGCCAAAGTTGAGCTAATGAAAGTGTCAATGACACTGTAGCTCAACTTGTCAAGACATGTAAATGTATAGTATGTGACACAACAATGACAAACATCTAGGTAATGACCTGATAACAAAGGTACATATAAAGTATTGTAATGGTCTGTACATAAATACTGGCTGCAGCCTGTAACAAATGTACAGGTAAAGTTTTGTGAAGGTGGGTGACAGTCAGATGCTAAACTCGAAAAGAAATCTTTGAGTCCCAGAGTGGGTCTGACTGAACCCCAAAATATTTGCTCTCATAGCATAGTGATAACAAAAGCACCCCAAAACACACTCATTCCTGTCCCAAGGTGAAAACAAAGGTACCCAAGAAGTTTCGTGAAGATCAGTTCATAAATACGGGCTGCATAGAAGTTGTAAAAAAAAACTGATTGGACCTAATTGGCAGCCATCTTGAATTTTGGACTGCACTCAGAAACACTTGTTCTCGTCCCAAGGTGATAACAAAGGTACCCAAGAAGTTTCGTGAAGATCGGTTGATAAATACAGCCTCTAGCCCAAGCCGTATTGACATGTGAACTTACAGTGCATAAGTAGCACTAAATAAATCAAAATTCATCTAATTTGCATATTTTCGGCACGAGAAAAAAACCTGTACTATATGTGATGCATTCCATGTTACTAAACATTCATACAAAAAATACAAAAATTTATTCAAATCAGAACTTCCCTACAGAAGTTCTGTACAAAAGACTGATTGCACTAATTTTGGTACAAAATGGCTGCTGGTGGCCATCTTGAATTTTGGACCAGACCGCAAAACACTCGTTCTCATCCCATGGTGATAACAAAGGTACCCAAGAAGTTTCGTAAAGATCGGTTCATAAATACCGCCTCTAGCCTGAGCCGTATAGAAGTTGTGTACAAAAAACTGATTTGACCTAATTTCGGTACAAAATGGCCACTGGCAGCCATCTTGAATTTTGGACTGCACTCAGAAACACTCCTTTTCGTCCCAAGATGATAACAGAGGTACCCAAGAAGTTTCGTGAAGATCGGTTGATAAATACAGCCTCTAGCCCAAGCCGTATTGACATGTGAACTTACAGTGTATAAGTAGCACTGAAAAAATCAAAGTTCATCTAATTTGCATTGAAAAAAACCTGTAATTATATGTGATGTATCCCATGGTACTAAACATTCACACAAAAAATTATTGAAATCAGCGCTTTCATATGGAAGTTCAGTGCAAAAATTTGATTGCACCTAATTTTGTACAAAATGGGCTGCCATCGGCCATCTTGAATTTCGGACCGCACCCCAAAACACTCGTTCTCGTCCATCGGTGATTCCAAAGGTATCCAAGAAGTTTCATAACGATTGGTTTATAAATACGGCCTCTAGCCCGAGCCGTATTGGCATTTGCACTTACAGTGCTGAAAGTAACACTAAATACATCAAAGTTAGTCTAATTTGCATAATTTACGTACGAGAAAAAAGCCCGTATTATATGTGATGTATCCCATGGTACTAAACATTCTAACAAAAAAATATTCAAATCAGTGCTTTCATATAGAAGTTCTGCGCAAAAACCTGATTGCACCTAAGTTTGTACAAAATGGCCGCCAGCGGCCAACTTGGATTCTGGATCGGACCCCAAAACACTTGTTCTCGTCCCACAGTCATAACAAAGGTACCCCAAGAAGTTTCGTAAAGATCGGTTCATAAATACGGCCTCCAGCCCGAGCCGTATTGGCATCTGCACTGACAGTGCTGAAATTGACACTGAATAAATCAAAGTTAGTCTAATTTGCATAATTTAAGCACGAGAAAAAAACCTGTATGATATGTAATGTATCTCATGGTACGAAACATTCATACAAAAAATTATTCAAATCAGAGCTTTGATATGGAAGTTCTGTACAAAAAACAGATTTCTGCACCGTCGGTACAAAATGGTGGCTGGCAGCCATCTTGAATTTCGGACCGCACCCAAAAACACTCGTTCTCGTCCCACAGTCATAACAAAGGTACCCAAGAAGTTTCGTAAAGATTGGTTCATAAATACAGGCCTCTAGTCAGACCCGTATCCAATTGTTGACGAACGGACAGACGGACGACGGGTCATGACAAACGTTCAAATTTGGCTTCGCCAAAGTTGAGCTAAAAATCAAAAAGACATATTTCAAAAAGAGGTCCCACTGGCCCTGAAACGCTCGCCTTGAACAGAACACGATAAAAAGAGTCCCTATAAACTGAGTCCAAGAATGAGTCTACATTAAGCAATCCATCTCCATAGGATACATTGTCAATCCTTGAGCCCCTTCAGGAGTGACAAAAATAGTCCGAGCAACATGCCTTTTCTTCAGTTGTTCATAATGTAAATGCAGAGCTCCCCTACGAAGCCCCACAACCTATGTGGATTCATTATTACACACCTCAAGAGGGTACTGAATACAATTTAAAAAAAAAAAAATCAGCAAAATGGCTACTTCTGGCTTCCATAGGAAGCCCACATGTTAACCTATGGATCCGATTTGAACAAACTTGAATCTGACCCCCTTGAGATGTTGTATACCAAATATGAAAGCATTCTGAGTAGTGGATCGGAAGAAGATTTTTAAAGAAATTCCCTCATATTGTACTAAGTTAAATTTCAGGTTTCCATATGGGGCCCAAATATTAACCCAGGCACTCGTATTGAACAAACTGGAATCTGTCCCCCCCCCCCCCCCCCACCCTCTTAGAGACGTTGTTTACCAAATATGAAAGCATTCCTACTGGTGGATCCGAAGAAGAAGATTTTTAAAGAAATTTCCTCATATCACACTAGTAAACATTTGGGCTACCATAGCGAGCCGAAATATATACCTAGGGATCTGATTTGAACAAACTTGAATCTGACCCCCACCCCCCCCCCCCCTCCCCCAGAGATGTTGCATACCAAATATGAAAGCACAAAGTTAAAATATTAACCTGGGGACTTGGTTTGAACAATATTTTTAAAGAATATTCCCCATATTACCCTATGTACAAAATATGGGCTCCTGTATTGAGCTCCCAGGGTTTCCATGGGGATGCAGAATTTTTTTTTTTACATGGGTCAAGTACTTATGATCCAATAATACCACATACCAAATTTGGTTCAAACCGGACCATCGGGTCAGTAAATAGAAATTTTGGGTGGGGCCAAAAATCTTACCCCCTTCCATTACAAAGCCAAAAATTGCTTCACAAACTTCGTATGAACAAACTTGATTCTAAACCTCAAAAGGAAGCTCCATAGCAAATATCAAGTCATTGTACACACTGGTTCATGAGAAGATTTTACAATATTTTGGAGCGTTTTCCCCAATCCCTCCCTATGGGGAGTGGGGCTGTGCATGTTGAGTTGAAAAAAAATGCAATGCCCCTTTGGGACCATCACTCACACAAACTTTCACTTGAATTGGCCCAGTAGCTTTGGAGGAGAAGACCAAAACATGGTGTTGATGGACACCGGATGGGGAGCGATAAGATTAGCTCAGCTTGACTTTGTCAAGATGAGCTAAAAATTCTATCGGTTTTGTCATGGGATTCTGTATGGGGAGGCCCATTTTAACACTGTTAGCAATGGGAAAATTCTGAGTCATCATCTATATCTATCACATGTTCTATCAATTAAGTGATCTTCTTCAGAACCTTTGGGTCGAATCTAAACTAATTTGGTACAAAACATCTTGGTGGTTAACACTCTTTTTTTTCAAAACAGTGCTACTCACCTTGGGTTTAATGCCCCAAAAACCTATACAAGTTTTAGAATGTTCTTTTCATGAACTACCATGGAGAATGATTTAACATTTTGGTACGAAATGGCCTTTGGTGGCGAAGACTGGATTTTGTTCAAGGTCAATGTTTTGGCTCTGTGGCAGCATGCTCATTGTGGGCCCCACCTAAAAGTTCTATTTCATGAAGAAGACTTTTAAAGAATATTCCCCATATTGCCCTAAGTTAAAAATTTGGGCTCCTGTATTGAGCCCAAATATGAACCAAAGGGCTTTAGTTTAATAAACTTGTATCTGACAGCCAGCACCCCCCCCCCCCCCCCCCCCCCCCCCATGAATGCTGTATACCACATTTCAAAAGATTCTGACCACTGGTTCTGGAAAATTATTTTTTTTAATTTTTGCAAATATGCGGACTCAGCATTTTTTCGATGCCCACTACATAACACCCTAACATAAAGAATGACATTTTTATTTTACCATTCAATTCTACTGGCCCTAAGGATCCTTCATACCAAATAACAGCTCTCTGTTCCGTGTGGTTTGGGAAATATGGGCATTTGAAAATATTCCTATTTTTAGCTCCTGAGGTTTCCATGGGGATGCCGGAATTTTTTTTTTTTTTTTGCACAAGTCAAGTACTTATGACTCAAGAACACCACATGCCAATTTGGGTTCAAATCCTACGATCGGTTCAGAAAAAAGAAATTTTGGGCGGAGCCAAAAATCTTAAAATATTGCTTCACGAACTTTTTTAGTACAAACCTGATTCTACACCTCAAAAGGAAACTGCGTAACAAATATCAAGTCATTCTACTCCCTGGTTCATGAGAAGATTTTAAATATTTTTGAGCACTCATTCAGCCCCCCCCCCTCCCCCCCACCCCCCTATGGGCATGTTGAGATGTTGAGTTAAACAAAAATGCAATGCCTCTTCAGGACCATCACTAACACAAACTTTCACTTGAATTGGCCCAGTGGTTTCGGACAGAGAGCGATTAGATTAGCTCAACTTGACTTTGTCAAGGTGAGCTAAAAATAAAGGAGTAGTCACCAAAGAACTAACTCGGCAAAAGCATGGTTAACATTGGTTGAAGAAAAGTACTGTATCAAAATGGAGTACACATCAGTACACAGCACTACTGAACCCAAACAACGGCAATCCGGATTATAAGTGCATTGCCTAAGGACCTTTCAGCTTGAAGTCCAATGTCGTAACCATTGAGCCACCGCCCTCCCCAAGGCAGATTAGTATTTGGGATTGAAATTGAGTGAATCTATCAGTGTGTGAAGAAATAAAGTGAAATGGCAAAATTGTGACAAGAAAATGATTGAGACAGTTTTTCAGAGGGACTAAATTTAAACAAACATGAATCTAAATTCCACATGGATGCTGTACACCAAATATCAAGAGTCTAATTGTTGGTTTTAGAGGAGAAGATTTCTCAAAATTATTCCTGATATTGCACTGAGTTAAAACTCAGGATCCCATACAGATCCCAATAATGAACCCAGGGACTTCACTGAAACAAATTGAATCTGACCTCACAAAGGATCCTGTAAACCATATACAAGCCTTTGACAGGTGGAGGTGAAGAAAAGTTTGATTTTATTTTTTTAACAAGAGCCCCAATTGCAAGTTGCCTTAATTGCGCACCTGCCAAAATGGTTCAAAGAAGTACTTGGGGGTCACATTGAGTTAGACATGGTTAATCAACACTACAAAGGAATGAGGTAAATTTTATGGAAAAACACTAAGGAATGCGATCCAGGATTTGAACAAACCTGAGCCTAGCATACGCCCTCCTGCCATCCCCTCACCCCACCCATAGAAAGCCCAAATATGAAGCCAGGGACTGAAATTGAACAAACTTGAATCCCCCACCCCCTCCCATACATGATGCATGCCAAATATCAAAAGATTCTGATTGGTGGATTGGAAGAAGATTTTTAAAGAACATTCCTCATATTGCACTAATCTGAACATTTGGGCTCCCTAAGAGAGCTCGAACATGGACCCAGGGATCTGATTTCAACAAACATGTGTATGAATCTTCCAAAGATGTTATATGTGAAATATGAAAGCCTTTTGGAGCAGTGGTTTGGGAGAAGATTCTTTAGTGTTTTTCCCATAATTCACAGGAGTCAAAAAATGATGACTCAAAATTTTTTCAAAGTCATGGAATAGTACCCTATGATGAAACCGATGACAATTTTTTTTACCATTCCTTTCTGCTGTTCCAAAGGAAGCTTCACACAAAATAAAAATTCTCAGTGCCGTGTAGTTTTGGAGATATGGGCACTTTACATTTTTTTCTATTTTTAGCATCTGTGGTTCCCATGAGGGCGACGGGAATTATATTGGCATAAATTAGGTACTTATGACCCAATGAGTCCTCATGTCAAATTTGGTTCAAATTGGCCTCTCAGTTCGTAAAACAGAAATTTTGGTATAACTTGGGCTCCCACAGGAAGCCCAAATGTGAACCCAGGGACTTGGCTTTGATAAACTTATATCTCACCTCCCTAAGGATGCTGTATACCAAATATCAAAAGTTTCTGACTGGTGGATGTTAAGAATAATATTTTTGAAGAATATTCCTCATATTGAACTAAGTTATAATTTGAGCTCCCACAGGGAGTCCAAATATGAACCCATGGATTTGGATTGAACAAACTTGAATCTCACCCCCTAAGGATGCTGCATAACAAATATCAAAACATTCCGACTGCTGGATTTGAAGGAGGTCTTAAAAGAAAATTCCTCATTTTAAATTAAGTTACAATTTAGGCTCCCACTGTGAGGCCAAATATGAACCCAGGGACTTGGCTTGAACAAACTTGAATCTCACCCCCCCCCCCCCCCCCCCCCCCCCCAAGGATACGATACTGCATAACAAATATCAAAACATTCCGACTGCTGGATCTGAAGGAGGTCTTAAAAGAAAATTCCTCATTTTAAATTAAGTTACAATTTGGGCTCCCACTGTGAGGACAAATATGAACCCAGGGACTTGGCTTGAACAAACTTGAATCTCACCTCCCTAAGGATTCTGCGTAACAAATATCAAAAGAGTTTGATTGGATGATCTGAGGAAGAAAATTTTTAATGAATGTTTCTCATATTGCACTACTTTGAAAATTTTGGCTCCCATAGAGAGCCCAAATATGGACCCAGGAAATTGATTTCAACAAATATGTGAATCAATCTTCCAAAGATGTTATATGTGAAATATGAAAGCTTTTGGAGTTGTGGTTTGGGAGAAGAAGGTTCTTTAATGTTTTCCCTATTATCCAGCGTGTTAAAAAATGCTGACTCAGTTCTGAAAAAGTACCCTAAGATCAAACTGATAGCAATTTTTTTTTGACCATTCCATCCTGTTGGTCCTAAGGAAGCTTCACACCAAATAAAAATTCTCAGTGCTGTGTGATTTTGGAGATATGGGCATTTTAATTTTTTTCTATTTTTAGCTCCCGCAGTTCCCATCCGGGCAATGGGAAATATTTTTTTCGCATAAATTAATTACATATAACCCAATAAGCCCAAATATCAAATTTGGTTCAAATCAGCCCCTCAGTTTGTAAAATAGAAATTTTGGGTGGGGCAAATGCAGCCCCTCAAACTTCACTTAACAAATCTGAGAGTACACCTCAAAAGGAAGCTGCACACCAAGTATCAAGACTCGGCTACTGCTGGTTCGTGAGAAGAAGATTTTTAAAGATTTAGGCACACGTTGTGGGCCTACCGAGGGGCAGGGCAACTTGATTTGAACAAACATGAATTGACATATGAAAGGGAACATGCACATCAGATTTGGTTAGATTTGATCAAGCAGTTTGTGAGAACTCGATAATGTGAAGTGGACGACAACGGACGGCGTCGACGGACAAAAAGAGATTAGTAAAGCTCCCCTTTAGCTTTGCTCAGGTGAGCTAAAAATTTATCCCATATATAGCTTGAAGTTAAAATTCCCACAGGGAGAATACATATCAACTCTAGACACATGATCTGAAGTTGAATCTGCACCCTTTCCCTCCCCCACCCCCACCACCAACATACACAAACACACAAGAATGTTGCATACTAAGTACCAAAAGATTCTACAGGTGGTTCTGATGAAGTAGAATTTTGAAGAATATTCCTAATATTGCAGGAGTCAATAAAGGGACTTGACTGGAACAAACTTGAATCTGACCCACGTATGAATGTTGTATGTCAAAATTAATATCAAAAGATTCTGATAGGTGGTTCTAAAAGAGAAATTTTTTAAAGAATATTCCCAATATGGATTAAATAAAAATTCAGGCTCCCATACAGAGCCCAAAATATAAACCTGCATGGGTATTTGATCTGAACAAACATGAATCTGCCCCCACTACAATTTTATAATGTTGTATACAAAACATCAGAACATTCTGACTGGTGTTTCTGGAGAAGGAGATCTTTAAAGAATATTCCATAAGTTAAACCTCAAACTCCTGTATTGAGCCAAATATAAACCTGGAGGCTTGATTTGAACAAAATATAAAAAAAAAATTCAGATATGAATCAGAAAAAGATTTTTAAAGATTATTCCTCATAGTTAAAATTCAGGCTCTCACAGGGAGCCCACACAGCAACACAGCAACTCAATCTGAACAAACTTGAATCAGGCAACTCAATTTGAACAAACCCAAATCTGACCTCTCTAAGGATGTTGTATATCACATTCCTAGAGAAGAATTTTATACAAGCTGCTCATATTGCACCAAGTTAAAACTTGGGATCCTACTAGTAAGGGGACTTGATGTGAACAAATGTGAATTCCTGATTCTAGTGGTTGACACACCGGTATATTGTATACATGTATGTATGTGCCAGCCACTCTGTGATTAACTAAGATTGACTTCAATTCATTCCAAGAAGAACACACACCATTTACTGGGCATTTGGATGTTTGTGAAGAAAAAAATAAAAAAATAGTTCTGGAGAGCAATTGACATATCTGAGTAGCTACAAGGAGAGTGATTTTTGTTGCGGCACTGAATTTTTCACAAAGCAAAATCTGCTGCATCTTAAATTTAACCTAAATTAAACTTAACTCATATTAAATGTATACGGATGTGTTTAATTTATTTATTTATTGGTGTTTAATGTCGCATAATTATGCACAATGGCTAATCGTGACAGTGACAGTTTTACAGGTGGAGGAAGCCGGAGTTCCCGGAGAGAACTACCGAGCATCAACAAACAACTGTCAGCTCCCCAACATTCTAACTCTGGTCAAGCTCTGCTCAAGCAGGGTTACAGCAGCTGAAGACATGTGCACCATCGACGACCAGTACGCCTTAGTACACTGCGTCATCGTGCCCCCATGTAGGCAACCGGGATAAAGTGCCTTGCCCAAGGACACAATGCACGTCGTCCCGGACGGGGATCGAACTCGGAACCTCTAGCATAGAAGTCCAACAGTCTACCACAGAGCCACCGCACTCCCAATGTGTTTAATATTACAAAACATGTACAAGAATATTTAAAAGAGGCCCCCCTCCTTAAATGCTTACCTAATAAATTTGTTTAGAGAAGAATTTAAGGTCACGTTCATCATCTGCATGTTAATATTTATTTATTTTTATTTATTGGGTTTTACAACACTTTCGAAAACAATGGTCACCCCACATCGGACAGTTTATGGGTGGTGGAAGCCAGAGTACTGGAAAGAACCAGTGAAAACTGGTGAGCATCTGACATACCCCCAGCATACTAATTTCATACAAGCAGTGTTAGCATTTGTAGAAGACAAGTGCACCATTGACATGCAGTACGCCTTTGTACAAAGTGCCACCATTCCCCACTTGGGCAATAGGCATTAAGTGCCTTTTTATCCAAGGACACAACACAGTTATCCCTAGCAGGGATCAAACCATGGACCTTTCAGTTTGAAATCCAATGGTATACCTACTGAGCTACTGTGCTCCCATCTTATACTTAATCTAATTTAGCTATGAGTGTGGGGAAGAAGGGTGGGAGATTTTTAGCCTAAAATCACTCAAACCTCTTCAAAAAACATTTTGAAACAAAGAGAAAAAAAATCCCTTAGTGGACTCCTTTCAACTACCCACACCCCCCACCCCCCAGGGCAGAAGTTCATTTTTTTCATAAAATCTGATAAAATAACAAAAAATCCTCTTTTCAAGCAAAAAAAAAATTGCTCAAAAGAACAAAATTGTGTTGTGTACTTGGGTCCTCAAGTGGCCTGATGGTTCCCATTTAAGCAAACTTAACGTTAATGTCACATTTACATCTAAATGAAAGTTATCACCATTCATTTAACCCCCTGCACACTGATGTCAAAATATCTAAATTTCAGGCAGAAAAAAATACCCATGATGCAACTAGAAATTTAACCAATTCAATCTCGTTTGACAGAACTCATTGAGCTCTGTCAAACGAGATTGAATTGGTTAAATTTCTAGATGCATTCTGGGAATAAACAGCTTCCTGAAATTTTGGTATTTTGACATCAGAGTGAAGGGGGTTAAACAAACAGTAAATTTTTATTGGATTCTGTGTTAAACTCCCCTGATACCTACCAAAATCAATCAAGCCTAATACTTTGTACAAATTTTTATCCATGAGTCATAGACATACCAAATATCAAGAGATTCTGCTCCTGCCCGGTGGGTCTGAAGAAGAAGATCTTTAAAGAATAGTGCTGCTACATGTACCCGGTGCTTGTTGAATTCATTGGAAATGACTATTAATCGACTAATGATCGATTAAGGCCAGCGATTTATCGACTTCTAAAATTAATAGTCGCAGCAACCTAAATGTGAATTCGACCTCTGTAAGATCCACATTTTCAAATCATTCTGACTAGACTAGCGGTTCCAAAGTACCAGAGGCTCAAGCAAGCCTAAAACGCTCACCTGGCTCAAGTTGCCAAAAAGGATAAGTATATCATTAAGTGATCAGCAGCAAGAGCAATGTTTTGATTTGCTTTGACACAACCAGCTGATGCTAAGAAAGCTTCTGAGCAAGCTCTGTTTTGTGAAGTATTAAAAATAATCCAACAAAATTTTTTCTTTTGTTTTCCAATGGTAACTAAGGTTCTCTCTACCCCGCCCCCCCCCCTCCCCCCCAAAAAAATGAAAGTGTCAATGACACTGTAGCTCAACTTGTCAAGACATGTACATGTATAGTATGTGACACAGCAATGACAAACATCTAGGTAATGTAACAAATATATAGGTAAAACATTCTAAAGGTGGGGGTGACAGTTAGATGCTAAACTAGAAAAGAAATCTGAGTCCCAGAGAGGGTCTGACTGAACCCCAAAATATTTGTTCTCATAGCACTGTGATAACAAAGGCACCCCAAAACACTCGTTCTTGTCCCAAGATGATAACAAAGGTACCCAAGAAGTTTTGTGAAGATCGGTTCATAAATAGACTCTAGCCCGAGCTGTATTGACATGTGGACTTACATGTACTGCGTATAAGTAGCACTGACTAAATCAAAGTTCATCTAATTTGCATAATTTCTGCACTAGAAAAAAAACCTGTATTATATGTGATGTATTCCATGTTACTAAACATTCATACAAAAATTTATTCAAATCAGAACTTTCATGCAGAAGTTCTGTACAAATAAACAGCTGTGCAATGAGCGCATGATACGCCCGTTATTAATTACAAGAGGGAAGCACGCAATATGAGCATACATGTGTACTAAGCATTTTCAAGTTATTGTTCAACATGTGGAAAATTGCTTATATTTTGATGAATAAAGTCCCATAACTCTGGAATGACATATCGGACAGCGACACAAATTGAAAGTGGGAATCCTTCCATCAACATATACTTGCAACCAAAAAATCATGAAAATTGCTCGAAGCGTTTTCGAGTTAACATACAACGTGTGGATGGACGGACGGACAGCAATATACCATAATACAACCGTTTTTTCCAAACGGGCGTATAAAAACTGATTGCACTAACTAAAGTAGAAAATGGCTGCTGGTGGCCTCTAGCCCGAGCCGTATTGGCATTTGCAGTTACAGTGCTGAAAGTAACACTAAATAGATCAAAGTTAGTCTAATTGGCATAATTTATGCACGAGAAAAAAACCTGTATTATATGTGATGTATCCCATGGTACTAAACATTCACACAAAACATTATTCAAATCAGCGCTTTCATATGGAAGTTCTGCACAAAAATCTGATTGCACCTAATTTTGTACAAAATGGCTGCCAGCAGCCATCTTCAATATTCTTGAATTTCAGACCAGACAAAAAACCACTCGTTCTCGTCCCACGGTGATAACAAAGGTACCCAAGAAGTTTTGTAAAGATCGGTTCATAAATACGGCCTCTAGCTCGAGCCGTATTGGCATTTGCACTTACAGTGCTGAAAGTAACACTAAATAAATCAAAGTTAGTCTAATTTGCATAATTTCGCATGAGAAAAAAACCTGTATTATATGTGATGTATCCCATGGTACTAAACATTCACACAAAAAAAAAATTATTCAAATCAGAGCTTTCATATGGAAGTTCTGTGCAAAAATGTGATTGTACCTAATTTTGTACAAAATGGCTGCCAGTGGCCGTCTTGAATTTCGGACCGGACCCAAAAACACTTGTTCTCCTCCCACGGTGATAACAAAAGCACCCAAGAAGTTTCGTAAAGATCGGTTCATAAATACGGCCTCTAGCCAGAGCCGTGTTGACGCCGCAACGGGCGGGCAGATGGACGATGGGCCATGACAATACCTCACATTTAGCTTCGCCAAAGTTGAGCTAAAAAGTCTTCATAAATGAAATACTCAAGACCCAGTTATGTACCACATGACAAATTTGATTTACATCTGTCCATTGGATCTGAGAAATTTTGAGTGCAGCCCAAATTTTGACATACTGAGTTTCTTTGAAAAAAAGCGAATTTGCATCTCTAAAGTAAGTTCCAAACAAGAAATCTAAGCATTATTGCAAGCGGCTTACAAAAAGAGGATTTTAAAAGCATTTTAGGCTTATGGAGCAATAACCACACCCCAAAGGATATAGTAATTTATTTATTTATTTTTTTTATTTTTTGGGTGGGGGGGGGGGGGGGGGGAATCAGACAAGTAACTTTCACCAGCCTGAAGATGGCAGCAGCTTCATTTGAACAAAGGAGAAAAGGTTTACTCCGAGGGAGGATGATATGTGCCATAAATGAATGAATTTGGCCCAATGGGTTTAAAGAATAAAAAAATTCAAACTGGAGAAACAGAATTTTACTGCCCCTGTAAATTCATGTCTGTGTGAAAATGGTTCAAGCATCAAAAATAAACAAAGCAGAAAGAGAATTTTTGGTGGCTTATTTTGGGGGATAAACTATTTTTAAAGAAATCAGAAAAAAGTTTTCATTAACAGTATTACATGAAATAAAATCTCTGGAACCCACATTGAAGTCTTGAGAGGGTTAAATTAACGACATTCACGCAGGAATCGGAAAAAAAAAATTCCAAGAAAACAGAAAAAACATACAGTTAAAACTAAAAGTCCTGTCACAAACTGTGCACCTATCTAGGCTTAATTACGCATAGGAATTGTGCGCAATTGCCATATTGAGTGGAATCCAAAACATGGCAGGTTCTCCTAGTTACTCATAGCAAGGACAGGCAATGTGTCTGCAAATGGACCTCCGGGTTATCCAGAGGTCCTTTGGTTGAAACAATACTTGTGCACAGGCCATATGTACAGAATTTGATAGCCTGTCTATGGTCATGACGGGCAGATTAACATGCAGATCAGTGCAGATCAACGTGCTATTTGTGCGCATTTCATTACAGGACTTCTAGTTTTAACTGAATGAGCATCGAAGAGCAACTGTCAGCACTTCAACATTTCAACTCTGTTCAAGCTCTGTGCGAGCAGGGTTACAGCAGCTGAAGACATGTGCACCATTGACGGGCAGTACACCTTAGTACACAGCGCCATGTAGGCAACCTGGATAAAGTGCCTTGCTCAAGAACACAATGGGGGTCGTCCCAGACGAGATCGAACTCGGGACCTCTAGCAAAGAAGTCCAACAGTACACCTCTGCACTCCCTTTTCACTCAATTAACCCTTTACCTAATGAATCAGCCTCATCCGTCTGCACAATATGCAAATTCAGCAGTTGAAGAAATATTAATTTTCAGAAAATTCCAACCACACTATATCATGTGACCCCTCACATTGGAACGAGCTCATCGAGCTCGTTCCAATGAGGGGTCACATGATATGGTTTGTTGAAATATTTAGAAAATTCTGAAAACACTATAATTAAAATCATTAAGTTTTTATATCATCTGCTTTGGATAACCGTCAAAGGTTAAGCTTAAACTAATATAGAGAACATGTGTGTTCGACAGGTAACAGGAGTCTCTCCTGTCTCTTGTCGACATTAAGTGATAATAGTAAACAGTCTGAAGAACTTTTAACAATTTGTACAGGGAAAAATATTACAGCAACAATGCTGACTCATCATTTTTTCAATGCCTCCTACCACACACCCCAACATTACCAAGGGCAATAGTTTTTAACCATTCCATTCTACTGGTCCTAAGGATGATCCATACCAAATATCTGTTCTTTGCTCCAAGTGGTTTGGGAAATGTGTGCTTTTGAATTTTATTTGGTTTGTAGCCCCTCGCATTCCCACGGGGCTGTGAACAATTTTTTTTTTTTGCATCAATCATTTACTTGGGACCCACTTAACTATATGCCAAATTGGATTGAAACTGGCCCATCAGGCCCTCAAATAGAAATTTTGAGCGGAACCCAAAATGGATATGCCCACACAGAGCCCAAATATTGACTTACCAACTTCCCTTGAACAAACTTTAATCTTCAACACTAAAGCATGTTCCATACCAAATCACAAGGCAATCCCTCTGGTGGATCATGAGAAGAAGATTTTTAAAGATTTTGGGCATTAACCAGAGCCCAAAGATGGCGGCTACTTCATTTGAACAAAACAGAAAGGGTATACTCGTTAGATGGTCTGTGCAATATGTATTTGAATTTGGCCTGATGGTTGTGAAGAAGAAGTCACTTTTGCAGAAGTTAATGGATGACGGACGACGGATGCCAGACAACGGACGCAAGATGACAAGTGATGGCGGTAGCTCCCGTTGACTTACAGTCAGGTGAGCTAAAAAGAGTTTTAAAGATTATTCCTCCTATAAGACTACGTTAAAATTTAGTCTCCAACAGGGAGTCAACATATTAAGGCATGGACTTGGTTTGAACAAACTTAGATCTGGCCTCCCTATAGGATGCTGTAAACCAAACATCAAAAGATTCAGCCTGGGGGATCTGAAAACTGAAAAAAAATTTTGAAGATTATTCTACAGATTGCACAACATTAAAATTTAGGCTCCTATAGAAAGCCCAATTAATACTGATAGACTTGATTTGAACACACATCAATCTGACCCCTGTAAAAATTCTGTATGCCATATATCAAAAGATTTCAACTAAAGGCTCTGGAGACAAAGATTTTTAAAAATGATTCCTCATATTGCCATTATTATTCGAGTAAGTTAAAATTTTGGCTCCAACAGTAAGCCCAAATACTGACACAGGAACTTGGTTTGAACAAACTTAAATCTTACCTCTCAAAGGATGATGTATACTTCAAGTGCCGAATACAAGTGTTTGCCGAATAAAAGTGCTGGGTAACAATTTACACTACTGAAAAGAATAATAGTGCTGGTGCACAATAAATGTGCTGGCTTGCAAACTTAACTAATTTCACATGAGTACCAAAATATGTCGCTCCCCTGTACTGCTACTGACTTGCCAAGAAATTGCCAAACACAATTTCAGTTGGTTCGATAACCGTTCCATGACCATTGATAAAAATCTGTATTATACACTTAATTGCTAACTGCAGTAGAAACTGATATAAAATAACTGTTGCTGTCTTTTTATTGGAAAATTTAATGAAAAAAAACCCAGCCTCAATGGTTGACTTTCTCAACACCAAGGGTGAAGCATTGTAAAATATTAATCACTTTATCAAACACAGTTTCAGAACTGGAACTTGACACTTGCTCCAGATTTACAATGTCAAATATATTTATTTCTACCAGGGACCCCCAATGAGAGAATTTTAGGTAGATGTGACTTCTCCCTCTCAGAAAAAGAGGGAAAAGCAAGAGCTCTTTTGGGAGAAGTGAAATTTCTAAAGAGAAAAATTCAGAGATGAGAATTTAATATTTCAAAATTCAACAGACCTTTCAAACTCTGAAAATCAAGTTTGTGGGATCCAGTAGAGGAGCCATGAGATTCCAGCCTCCACCTTACCTCCCCCCCCCCCCAAAAAAAACCAAAGAGTAGCCATGAGATTTCCAGTCTCCACCTTACAGCTCTCCCCCCCCCCCCCCCCCCCCAATCAGATTTTTTTTTATTTCCCTGCCATCAGTACAAGTACAGTGCCCGCTGTCCTGCCCCCTACCCCCTCCCCCCCCCCCCATTTTCTACACTCTTCACAAGCATAGCCCCACAGGATTTTGGCAGAGAGAAGTAAAATTTCTAAAGAAAGAAATACTGAGAAGAGATTCAACCCCGGGAAGTGAAGCAGTGCCTGTTCAGTGTTGTACACAGGCACTGTTTTTCGGGTAAAATAGGACCCAGTCACCAACGCTTGGGAGGTGCAAATACTTTCTAAAATGGGCAAAATTGCTTATTAATGCTCACCCCTGGTCTTGGGTTGATAGTCATGTTGTGGTCATGATTAGCCATTCTGCAAAAATATGTGACCTTAAACACCAATTAATAAATACTGAGAAGAGAATTTAATTAAATATTTCAAATGTATTTGTCAATAGACATGACAAACACTGAAAATCAAGTTAGTGCCCCCACAAGAACCCCGGGAAGATAGGTGTTAGGCAGTGCTTGTTTACTGTGGTTTACTGTGATAAACGTACCGTTTTACTGGTAAAATAGAACGCAGTCACTAATGCTCTAAAATAGGCAACATGGGGCATAAACGATTAACTGACCTTGACTTTACCTCCATGCTGTGGTCACGATTAGCCATTATGCAGAAGTATGTGACCATAAACACCAATAAATAAATCAAGTTAGTGGGTGGGATCCAGTGGAAGAACAATGGGATTTCTAAGGAGCAAAGAGCCTACCCTAAAAAGTTATTTTTTTATTGGCCTCACTTGGGGAAAAAAATAAAGGTAATGGGTCACAATATCCATGACGGTTTGTATTTTTTTTCACAAATTAATAAACATGCCCACACGTTTATTCGGCACCTGAGAGTACCAAATATCAAAAGATTCTGGATAGTGGGTCTGAAGATTTTTAAAGATTATTCCTCATATTGCAAGAAACTAAAATTTGGATGAGAAGATTTTTGCAAAATTTTTGCAACTATGCTGACACAGCATTTTTTTCATTCCCCTCCTACAGTACACTATGGGGACGCGGTGACTCAGTAAGTAGAGGTGCAGGCTGCAAGCCGAGAGGTCCTCGGTTCGAATCCCACCTGCGGCAACCGCGTTGTGTCCTTGGGCAAGACACTTCATCTCCATTACCCGCGTGGGGGCACGATGACGCCGTGTACTAAGGCGTACTGCACGTCGAAGGTACACATGTCTTCAACCAATCTAACCCTGCCTCCTATGCTGCAGTGCGGAGTTACGATGTTGGGGAGCTGGCAGCTGCTCATCGTAGCTCAGTGGTTCTCTCCGTGTACTCCGGCTTCCTCCACCTGTAAAACTGTCACGGTCATGATTAGCCATTGTGCATAAATATGTGACCTTAAACATCAATAAACATAAACAGTACACTATGAACAGAACTGATGGCAAAGTCAATTCTACTGGTCTAAGAATGCTTCATATCAAAATAACATATCTCTGCTGTGTGCAGTTTGGGGAATGTGCATGAAAATGTTTCTATTTTTAGCTCCTGGGGTTCCCACAGGCATACAGGATATTCTTTTGTTGCATGAATCAAGTATTTTAATATGATTAAATAATACAGGCAACCCACTAAATTGGATATCCCTCAACTGGTAGACTGCTGAATTATTTTTAGTCATCAAAATTTGTTCACATATCTTTGCCTTGTTACAATAGGCACTCTCCCATAAAAAGTAACAAGACAAATCCTCACAGACTTAATAATTTCACTTCAAAGGTGGTATGGAGAACATCCACTGAATATGAAGCCTTTAAGTTGTGGTACCGACACTTCAGAATAAAGCCCAAATATGTGCTACCAGCACTCTGTCAGTTAACTGAATAACCCTGTTAATTGAATATAGTTTTGTAACACCAGGCCTTTAGATTAGCCCAAGTTCACACCATTTACAGGTGTGCTCAAATTAGAGATGGTGTGAAGACAGCAAGAATGAAAGTGTCAATGACACTGTAGCTCAACTTGTCAAGACATGTACTTGTATAGTATGTGACACAACAATGACAAACATCTAGGTAATGACCGGATAACAAAGGTACATATAAAGTATTGTAACAGTCTGTACATAAATACTGACCGTAGCCTGTAAAAAATGTATAGGTAAAGTATTGTAAAGGTGGGTGACAGTCAGATGCTAAACTAGAAAAGAAATCTTTGAGTCTCAGATTGGGCCTGACTGAACCCCAAAATATTTGTTCTCATAGCACAGTGATAGCAAAGGCACCCCAAAACTCACTCGTTCATGTCCCAAGGTGAAAACAAAGGTACCTAAGAAGTTTTGTGAAGATCAGTTCATAAATATGAGCTGTATAGAAGTTGTGACAAAGAACTGATTGGACCTAATTTTGGTACAAAGTGGCCACTGGCAGCCATCTTGAATTTTGGACTGCACCCAGAAACACTCGTTCTCATCCCACGGTGATAACAAAGGTACCCAAGAAGTTTCATAAAGATCGGTTCATAAATACAGCCTCTAGCCTGAGCCATATAGAAGTTGTGTACAAAAAACTGATTAGACTTAATTTCAGTACAAAATGGCCACTGGCTGCCATCTTGAATTTTGGACCGCACCCAGAAACACTCGTCCTCATCCCAAGGTGATAACAAAGGTACCCAAGACGTTGCGTGAAGATCGCTTCATAAATACAGACTCTTGCCCGAGCCGTATTGACATGTGTACTTACTGTGTGTAAGAAGCACTGAAAAAATCAAAGTTCATCTAATTTGCATAATTTTTGCACAAGAAAAAACCTGTATTATATGTGATGTATCCCATGGTACTAAACATTCACACACAAAAAATTATTCAAATCAGCATTTTAATAAGTTTTGCGCAAAAATCTGATTGCACCTAATTTTGTACAAAATGGCTGCCACCGGCCATCTTGAATTTCAGACCGGACCCAAAAACACTCGCTCTCGTCCCATGGTGAAAACAAAGGTACCCAAGAAGTTTCGTAAAGATCGGTTCATAAATACGGCCTCCAGTCCGAGCCGTATTGGCATTTGCACTTACAGTGCTGAAAGTAACACTAAATACATCAAAGTTTGTCTAATTTGCATAATTTGAGCACGAGAAAAAAAACTGTATGATATGTAATGTATCCCATGGTACTAAACATTCATACAAAAAATTATTCAAATAAGTGCTTTCATATGGAAGTTCTGTACAAAAAACAGCCATCTTGAATTTCGGACCGCACCCAAAAACACTCGTTCTCGTCTCACGGTCATAACAAAGGTACCCAAGAAGTTTCGTAAAGATCGGTCCATAAATACGGCCTCTAGCCCGAGCCGTATCCAATTGCTGACGTACGGACAGACAGACAGACAGACGACGAGCAATGACAAAAGCTCAAATTTAGCTTCGCCAAAGTTGAACTAAAAATATATAAATTCTTCATTCCTCTTCTACATTTAAGAATAACTTCCCTCACAATATGATCATAGAAACACAAAGTAAGGCCTGACAATAAATCATAACCATATAAGACTGTTATTTCTGGTTTAATGTGCCCAAAGTAGGGCAAAATGGTGAGCCCAAAATAAATGAATTTAAAGGCCTGTTAAGACAAAACCATTTACCATTCTTCCAGTACAAATTTGACCTGTTAATTGGATATAGAGTAATGATGAGTAAACTCCTATTGATAGAATAATTAAAGTATCAATGACATTGCTGCTCAATTTGTATAAGGGACTGAACTAAATAGAAAGATCCAGTAATGCCCCGTCATTCACTCACGTTTCTATACAAAAGGCATCAGATTCACACCAAAGCTACATATGAAATCTGAAAAAAATTGGGTGAGGGAAGGAGTCTGTTGGGTGTACCAATAGAATTGTTGACAATTTATATGTCAAATCCAAGATGGATGGTGACAGCCATCTTTTTCAATGGAATGCAGTCAAATTTGATAACTCCCATCTTGACATCATACCTAACTTACATATAAAATTTGAAAAAGACTGGGTGAGAGGTGTGGCCTGTAGGGTCTGCTAATGGAATTGTTGACAATGTATATGCCAAATCCAAGATGGTTGCTGGTGGCCATGTTTAGCAACAAAATTCAGAGAAATTTGACAGCTCCATCTAGACATTCACCACAGCTACACATGAAATTTCGAAGAAGATTTGGTGAGGGATGTTGCCTGTAGGGTGTGCTAATGGGATTGTTGACAATTAATATGCCAAATCCAAGATGGCCACTGGCAGCCATGTTTTTCAACAAAATGCAGAAATATTTGATAGCTTCCATTTGGACATTATGCCAAAGCTACATATGATATTTGAAAAAGATCGGATGAGAGATGCAGCATGTAGGTTGTGCTAATGGAATTGTTGATAGTTTATATGCCAAATCTAACATGGCCACTGGCAGCTATGGTTTTCCACAAAATTTGAAAAAGAATCGATTGCTCCCATCTAGACATTGCCTCAAAGCCACATATGAAATTTGAAATCCATCAGGTGAGAGCTGCAGCTCATAGGGTGTGCTAAAGGAATTATGGACAGACAAACGTACCTACAGACATACGTACATATGGAGATACGGACAGATGACAGATCACAACCAATCCCAATAGCTCAACATTGTAAAGTTGAGCTAAAAAGATAGTAAACTGTCGAGAAATTACCCTGACTCTCCCCAGTTTTCCTTTGTTTACAGACCTATTTGGCTTCAGTACAACCAATACAGGCATTTACAGTACTGCCTACAATAAAGTGGAATAATAACTTGCTATTTGGTCAATATTTGCACCACATTCATATCTGAATATCGCGATATTTTTATAGCAATAACGCATCAGTTGGTCTTGTTATGTTGGTCATAATAACACACTAAGAGGACAAAATCCCCAAACCCTATATACATGCTATCAACAGCATGTCCCATGTGTATCTGTCCGTGTTGTAACCACCCCCCCCCCCCCCCCCCCCCCACACACACAACACACATTTTAATCAGCTCATCTTAACATTTAATTAGGCCATTTTGTTGCGTTCACACAGATTTTTAATTCATTTTACATGCACATCACCCCCATTCGTGGTCAATATCGTCATTATCGAAACGTGAAAGGAAGAGTTGCCCCACCCCTTCCCTCTCCCCTTGATTTTAGAGCTTTATATTTATAAAAGTTTTAACTATAGTTAAGTAAAGATACTCTCATTTGACTCTCGTGAAGCTGGGGAGACCAGGGAAATCTAAGCTTTAATTGCATTGACATCAATTAATATATCGACTACGTCAGTTTGTTTAACATAGAAAGCTTTGCATGGCTCTAATCGTCCATATTATTATAAATATTTGCTACTCTTCTTTCCACCCAACAAATTATGAATGATAGTTTTGGAAATCTTCCATCATGCGACTCATGCATGCATTTGTCTTACGATATTTGCCACAACACGTTGAAAATATCGCGTTAATGCTATAGAAATATTGCCAACATAAGGCGCTACTATGGCATCATTAACAAAATAATATAGCTCAATGGTATACTTTGTAATAGGCTGTACTGTAATCTATTTTTTCTTGTTTGACATTGACAGAGCTCATGGAACTCTGTCAAACATTAACAAGATAGAATAAATACTACAGTAATCTGTAGAATACGGGAAGGTGATACAATCCCTGTTAATTGAAAACCATTGTTAATTAAATACCCCTGTTAAATGAATACTCCTCTTAATTGAATACTCCTGTAAGTCCTGTTAATTGAATAATTCATTTGGCAAAGTGGTAATTCAGTAAACAGGGTTCCACTGTACAGTGTACTGCATGCCAAATTTGGTTCAAATTGACTCATCTTTTCAGGAAACAGAAATTTTAAGCAGGGCCAACAAAATTTTCCCCTCCAATTTCAAAAGCAAAGACTGTTCTACAAACTTTGAACAAATTTGATTTTAGGCCTTAAAAGAAAGCATGGTAACAAATATCAAGTCACTGTACTGACTGGTTCATGAGATCTTTTTTCAAATTTGGAAGCATTTACCCCATCCCAACCCCCTCCCTATGGGACTGGGCATGCTGATTTGAACAAAAATACAAAAACAAAATGCAGTTAGCCCAGAAGTTTTGAACAAGTACAAACAACATGTTCATGGACGATGGACAGACAAAGGACAAGTGACCACTATAGCTCACCCTTAATTTCAGACAGGTGAGCTAAAAAAAAATAATCCTCAGATAACAATAAGTTAACAAGGGTTTGCCTCATGGCTAACAAAATGGTAACTGTGAACTAGAAAGCATTAGTGTACATTTTCTAAATAACTTATCTGCAAAAAACTTACATGTATTTATTTATTTACTGGTGTTTAAGGTCACATATTTCTGCACAGTGAAGTGTCTTGCACAAGGACACAACGTGGTTGCCGCAGGTGGGATTCGAACTGCATGACCACTTGGCTTGCAGCCTGCACCTCTACCTGCTGAGCGACTTACATAGAAGTCTGCCCAATAATTCTGATGCTGAATATCTGATGGTGCCCATTTTCAAACTCAGTCAAGACAATCTTCCGGGAAACCCATATAATAAAAAAAGAATCAAATCATTTACATTTGTTCAAGTTATGGCAATATCAAGCACAAAATTTGAAAAAATTAAAGTGTCAATGGCACTGTATCTCAACTTGTGTAAGACATGTACATATATTGTATGTGGCACAGCAATGACACACATCTAGGTAATGACCTGATAACAAAGGAACATGTAAAGGATTGTAAAGGTCTGTACATAAATACTGACTGTAGCCTGTAACAAATGTATAGGTAAAGTATTGTAAAGGTGGGTGACAGTTAGATGCTAAACTAGAAATCTCCACTGGGTTAATGTTGCAATCTATGGTGCACCATAAGCCAAATGTTAGCAACTGTTTTAGCCTGTGTGATTCAAACCCTTCTAAGGTTGTTGATTCAACTAATTAGTAAATATCTGTCCAGTCCTTCTTAAAATATAGGTATTTGAATTTTTTATCTGTAGCTTGATAACAAACGTAGTCCTTGAAGTTCTGAACAAAAAACTGACTACACCTAATTTTGGTATAAAATGGCCACTAACAGCCATCATGAATTTCAAACTGCACCCAAAAACACTCCTTCTCGTCGCACGCTAATAACAAAGATACCCAAGAAGTCTCGTAAAGATTGGTGCACCAATACGGCTCCAGTCCGAGCCATATAGAAGTTCTGTACAAAAAACTGATTGTACCTAATTTTGGTACAAAATGGCCACGGCAGCCATCTTGAATTTTGGACCGCATCCAAAAACAATTGTTCTCGTCCGAAGGTGATAACAAAGGTACCCAAGAAGTTTCATGAAGACCGGTTCATAAACACAGCCTCTAGCCGGAGCCATATTGACATGTGTGCTCACTGTGTATAAGTAGCACTGAATAAATCAATGTTCATCTAATTTGCATAATTTCAGCACGAGAAAAAAAACCCTGTAGTATATGTGATGTATTCCATGTTACTAAACATTCATACAAAATTTATTCAAATCAGAATTTTCATACAGAAGTTCTGTACAAAAAACTGATTGCACTAATTTTGGTGCAAAATGGCTGCCTGTGGCCATCTTGAATTTCGTACCGCACCCAAAAACACTCGCTCTCATCCCGCGGTGACAAACAAAGACACCCAAGAAATTTTGTAAAGATTGGTTCATAAATATGGCCTCTAGCCCAAGACGTATTGAATTGTCGACTGGTGGACGGACATACAGCCAGACAGAGAGATGGACGACGGGCCATGGCATAACCTCAAATTTGACTAGATCAAAGTTGAGCTAAAAAATGACAAAGTCAGCCAATAATTCTGCTGCCACATATATTGGACAGAGCCCATTTTCATACTCGATCAAGAAAATGTTCCTGGAGACCAACATAACACAAATGAATTGGGTCAGTTGACTTTTGTTGAAGTTATTGCATTATCAAGCACAAAATTCGCAAATGAAAGTGTCAATGACACTGTAGCTCAACTTGTGTAAGACATGTACATGTATAGTATGTGACACAGCAATGACACACATCTAGGTAATGACCTGATAACAAAGGTACATGTATAGTATTGTAAAGGTCTGTGCATAAATACTGACAGTAGCCTGTAACAAATGTACAGGTAAAGTATTGTAAAGGTGGGTTACCTGGGGGTCCAATGGCAGAAACACAGCATGTGCACAGGATAGCAGAAACATAGCATGGGCACAGGCCATATGTACAGAATTTGATGGCCTTACTGTGGTCATAACGCTTAGATTTAACGTGCAAATCGACATGCTATTTGTGCGCATTTCATAACAGGACATCCAATTTTAACTGTATACAGAGGCATCCTACCTAGTTACAATGAAATCCCTTCATAAATACGACCTGTAGACTGTGCTAAATTTTTTTCAGGTTTTGGGCTTGGGCAGCCATCAGGGTTGACCGATTGTGACCAAAAGTGGTTGTTCTCATCGAGACATGACCCCAACCCGGCATATGAAATTTTGTGACAATTGGGCAAGAACTCTGGGGTGTAGCCTGTGCTGAAGGAAAATGTGCACAGACTAACAAACTTCCGCACACATGATGGCAATAGCTTATCTTTACTTTGTCAAGTTAAGCTAAAAAACTGATTGCTCCTAATTTCGATATAAAATGGCCACCAGCAGGTATCTTGAATTTTGGACCACACCCCATATTGACATGTGCACTTACATGTACTGTGTGTAAGTAGCACTGAATAAATTAATGCTCATCTAATTTGCATAATTTCTGCACAAGATAAAAAACCTGTATTATATGTGATGTATTACATGTTACTAACCATTCAAACAAAAATTTATTCAAATCAGAACTTTCATATAGAAGTTCAGTTCAAAAAACTGATTGCACTAATTTTGGTACAAAATGCATGCCGGTAGTCATCTTGAATTTCGGACCACACTCCAAAACACTCATTCTCATCCCACAGTGATAACAAAGGTACCCAAGACGTTTCTTTAAGATCGGTTCCCCTCAAATTGCCATGTCAGCCCATTAATTTTGCTGCCGTATATCGGACAGAGTCTGTTTTCAAAGGACCATAACTCTGTCAAAAAATATTGGACCAAGCCCACTATCAATCCCATCCTGTATCATGTGGTTATAAACCTATGTATAAAGTTCTGTTTCATTCTGTACACTCAGACTAAAGTTATCACCCAGAAGCCAATATCAACATGTTTTCTAAGTTGGAAAAGGACCAAACATGTAACTCGGATAAAAAATATTGGACTAAGCCTACTATCAATCCCAACCTGTATTATGAAGTTATAAACCTATGTATAAAACTACATTTCATTTTGTTCAGTCAAACTAAGTTTCATTTTGTTCAGTCAAACTAAGTTATCTCCCAGAAATCATTTCTTTCGGATGGGCAACTGTATGCTCCCCCAAATTTTTTTTTGGAAGCATAAAAATATCAGATCAAGCCCACAATCAATCCCACTCTGTATTATGTGGTTATAAACCTATGTATACAGTTTTTTTTTAATTCAGTCAAACTAAAGTAAACCAAATTTATTCGGGTTTAAAGACACTTTCGACAGCCAGGGTCACTTCGTGTTGGAAAGTTTTACAGAAGGAGGAAGCTGGAGTACCCAGAAAGAACCACCATGCAATGTCAAGCAACTATCAGGCTCCTCAACATACTAACTCCACACAAGCAGGCTTAGCATTGGTTGAAGACATTAGTGCACCATCGACGTGTTGTATGTCTTAGTACACAATGCCACTGTGCCCCTACGTGGGCAATGGGGTGGAGTGTCTTGCCCAAAGACACAATGTGGTTGTTGCAGGTGGGATTCAAACCAAGGACCTCTCGTCAGGAACCTGCACCTCTGCCTGATCCACCACTCCCCAAGTGAACCAATATAATGTCTACTAAGTTGGAAAAGGGTCATAGCTCTGCAGAAAAATATTGGACCGCGCCCACTATCAATCCCAACCTGTATTATGTAGTTATAAACCAATGCATAAAACTTTGTTCTATTTCATTCAGTCAGACCAAATCTATCATTCAGAAACCAAGATCAACATGTCTTCTAAGTCGGAAAAGTGCCATAACTCTGTCTAAAAATATCAGACTAAGCCCACTATCAATCCCAACCTGCATTTTGTGGTTATAAACCTACATATAATATTTTGTTTAATTTTGTTCACTCAGACTAAAGTTATGATCCGGAAACCAATATCAACATGTCTAAGTTGGAAAAGGGACATAACTCTGCCACAAAATACCAGACCAAGCCCACTATCAATCGCAAACTGTATTATGTGGTTATACACTTACGTATAGAATGCTGTTTCGTTTCACTCAGGCAAACTAAAGTTATCATCCGAAAACCATTTTTTTGAGACGGAGAGACAGATGACAGTGTGGCTACTATATGCTCCCCTAAATTTTTGGGAAAAGCATTAAAATTGGGCTCCTACAGTGGTTGGGTCAGCTCAAACATCATTTCAGGGACTTGAATCTGATGATTGATCCCTTAAGGCTGCTCTATACCAATCATCAAAAGTTTCTGACTAGTAAATCTGAAGAACTTAGATTTTCAATAAATATTCTTCATATTGTACTTAGTTAAAGCCAGAGTTCCCATTTGGAGTCCAAATATGACATACATAACATACAGTACGGCTGCAGTGTACTGGTCACTTTCCCCAGGTGGGTAATATTTCCACAGACACACTAATATTAGATTCCAAACACTGATTATAGGAATAATCATCAAAATTTTAATTAACTCTTTATCTGAAATGAAAATCAGAAATTTTAATAATTAAATTTCCACATATATTGTCAACAGCTCAGCTTGTGACCCCTCAATGGAATGTGCTCAACATGCTCGTCCTGACAGATGGGTTATAAGCTATGTTTTTGAGATAAAATATGAAAAAATAATAAAAATTGAATGGATGATGTTTGTGAAAACACTGGCAAGTTTTGGTCATTACTTTTGGTAAAGGGTTAATGAAGCAATGGGTACAACCCAGTGCTTCATTAATTAAAACTTTGATTATGATTTTTATTACCTGGTAAATGCATGCATGGACATCACTGACCACACATGGATTACGACCAGTTCATGATGACTGTATTGTCTTAAACTTGGTTAAAACTTGGGCCTCCATAGTGAGCCCAAAGATTTGAACATGTGGGCAGTCAGGATGAAGTGCCTTACCCAAGAACACAATGCAGTTTGAAGTCCAATGCCGTAACCACTGAGCTACTGTGCACCCTTGTGTTCTATATAGTATTTGGGGCAGTCTTTTCCTGGTGGTAAGTTCTCCTATATATTTGGGAGACATCTCCCAGAGAATGACTTCAACAAAACTGTTTGGACTCACTTCTCTGGAGCCCAGTTTGCTGCAGCCAATCTTATTTCATTTTAATAAAATGGTAGTATGCAGTGATAGGAAGATTTATGTATAAAAAGTACATTTTTGTATTATCTTGCCCATGAGTCCCTTGTCAGTTTGTGGTTCATGTACATAGCCATAGGAATTAGTAATTGGACAATGTGAATACAGCACGACCAAGAAGTTCTATCGGGGAACTGTCCAAGTGAAGATTCATGATTAATGATGAACTAACTGAAATCCTCACTGATAATTGCATTCCAATCTATTAAAAACACAATTTGATATTTTGTCACATCAAATGCTATATGTGATGTATTTTGCTAAGAATAAAGCTATAAGTATAAATAATTATGGTTACCACATGGCATTCTCTGGTGAACAATGGGACATTGCAGAGTATTCCAACTCACAAACATGTATTTCTGATCAGTGCTGGAATGCTGTGCAATAATCAAATAAGTGTTTCTAATTTCTTCTAATTCTATTTCTGGAAATACTTATTTTTTCTTTTTACCGAGTTCCTGATTTTCAATGCCCAAACCTGATGAAATTTAATAAAAAAAAAGTTCTGTGTCAAAGTATACTTCATTAGTATTAGAAGTATGCTTCTCATTAGGTAGAGGTGCATGCAAAAAGGTCCTCGGTTTGAATCCCACCTGCGACAACCACATTGTGTCCTTGGGCAAGACACTTCACCCCGTTGCCCATGTTGGGGCAGAGTGGCATCGTGTGCTAAGGCATACTGCACATCGATGGTGCACTTGTCTTCATCCAATGTTAACCCTGCATGTGTTAAGTTTATATGTTGGGGAGCCTGATAGTTGCTTGCCACTGCTTTGTAAGTCCCTCTGCATACCCCCAGCTTCCTCCACCTGTATAACTGTCTGACATGTGGTGACCTTGGCTTTCGAAGGTGTAATTAAACCCCAATAAATAAATAGTAGTATTCTCATAAACATCTACATTAGTGGTTATAGCAGTAATAACACAACTTTGTCAGGCAGGGATTTACGGTTCTATTAGTAATCATCCCATGCAGAATGATTAACAGTCCTCTGTCTCATTAGCAGCCGAAGACTTCACCTCAGACTGCTCATAGTCATAAGACCTTGTGACTTCAGGCCATTAAATTGTTATTAATCATTTCTGTTGGACCTTTAAAGAAGGTAATGCCCTGGAAAATCATTATATTGTAATATTAATAGTGGATTTCAGCAGATTTTACAATGAAATCGGCCTATTTGCATGTACGATATACAGGTATAGGCAGCAAATGTCTCTTGACAGTTGCTCGCCTCTCGGTGGTGGTCCTCGTCATGTACTCTGGCTACCCTACCAGTAAAACTGTCTGGCATAAGGTGATCCTGGCTGTCAAAAGCGTTGTTACAACCCCAGTATGACAATAGGTAAAACTGAAGAATGGGGGAACCTGCAGTTTATTTATACATACTCAACTCCTCAGTTTTTCAGTGTTTATTTTCTTTTGTTTATTTTCATATGTACCCAAAAATAATAATGGTTTCCGTTTCATCCCACAATATCATATTTATTAGTTATTTTAACTAGTTGAAGGCTAGATTATTTTTGGTGGTCGGTTTTGTTATTCAGCATTTGTTTTATTACAAATTATTGGAGAGTTTCCATGGGCCATCTCAAATAATTTTAATCAAACAATTTTTATAAACAAAATATTATTTGCGTTTGACTTAATATGAAACATAAGCAACGAAAATGTTGGTTTTTGCTACAGCACGCTTATTCTTTTTAAAACCCTCATATATAGTGGCTTCTAGCACTCAGACGATTAACACTTTCCATGCTCTAATCTTAACATACACATACTGCTAAACAAAATATCCATCTTGAAATAGACAAATATGGGGGACATCCTTAATGGTTTAGTGTCTCTATAGTGAGAATAGGGGTCAGCAATGGCTTCAGAACTGACCAAAACTGACTTGATTTCTCCCAAGTTCTAAATTTACTTTATAATACAGTATGTGGAAAGTGTATTTTCTCTAAATCACTCACAGCGTGGAGATTCTGCATGGAGAGTGTGTTTTCACTAAATCACTCACAGAGTGGAGATTCTACAAATTTGTTGCAAAGCATAACAAACACTAAGTTCCAGCCAATGGACCTACAGGTTAAACTCTGAAATCCATTGGCTGAAACATTACCGGTTTCTTCTGTTTATATGTTCAAAATTTGAAAGTGATACTTTGTGTGACAACTCCACTCCATGGGTGATTTACATGTAGTTACAATCCACTCTTCACATACTGTACAAGCAGAGCCAAAAAACAGTAAGGGGGAAGTGTATACCATTGTCATGCACCCACAGAATGAGCTTAAAAAAGTGACACAAGAGAGTTAAATCACAGGGGTTCATCACCAACAATGATTTATTAATAGAATAATATTATTAGACAAGCATAACTTATAGCAGCTATTATGAATACTATAATATAACACAAGGAAAGACACAGAATTCCTACCTCGATTTTTCAAACAGTTAAATATTTATTCTATTCATATTCATTCATTTACTTCTACACACTGTTTTGTTGAGAAAACATTTATCTCCTAGATGATACACAATACTTGATTTTATCATATTAAAATAAAAGTTGTAAACACAACATGATTTATTGTCACTTTCACTGAAAAAGTAGAAACCCTGCTTTTAGTTGTTGCCCTTCATGACAAGTCAGCCCAGAACATTTTGTCTGCAAAGACACTTCATTCTTAATAGTCACTTGCTAAAATCTTTAAGGGACTGCAGAGCCAGGGTTGGAAGCAGACAGCCCCCCCCCCCCCCCCACCCCACACTCACAATTTGTACCACAATGTTGAAAATTGTAAACAACTGAGTTTCAACAATGATCTTATTATTATCCTGGTTCAAGGGTTTATACATTAAATGGCTTGGTATTCACTCTACTGTGGTCACCCTTAATACAAGAACTTACTTACCAAATATTCGCTGTGTCGAAGCAGTTTCGAAGCAGTTAGTACATCCAAAATCATGCAAAAGTACACAGTGTAGGCCTACTGTGTGAATTAGGCAATTTTAGGAAACTAGTGGATTAACAGCATCAGTTTGGTACATACTTAGTTCACTGGAGCACTGGTGTTTTTCTGGATCAGAGTCCCAAAATTCCAACTTACATTTCACTCCCCCCCACCCCTTTCCAAGTTAGACCAATGCATAGTACCTCACTTTTAACTTCAACACAAAATAAAAGCCTCTACCCCCTCCCCCCCCCCCCCCCAACTTACATAATTTTTCGGCTGTCTTGTTCAGATGCCACTTTAGATCACACTTTGCAGTATATTCTTCTGGAACATAGAAAAGTATTTGTTACTAGTTTATTAGTGCTAAATATTCTTTTTCTTCTCTAAAAGTATTTTCACCAGTTATTTATTTTTCCATTTATTAATATGGGTTATTTATTTAAGCAAACATTAGCTAACATCAAATCATGTCTGCCAATTTTACGGATAGCCGTAGACAGCTACCCACACAAAACAACCAATCAGAGGAGAGTACATGTAAATGTAAAACACAACAGTTTACTCACCTTGTAACGACAAACAAGGGGATCATAAGTTTGGCTTTTCTGGCTTGAGGGTATTTGTACTGGACACACAGGCAAATAGGATACCCTCACCTGCCTAATAACACTGCCAACACCATTATTAATTTTGAAGAAAAATCTCAGCAATCACTATTATTTGGCAGTGAGGAATACAAATGTACATGTAGGGGGGGAAATGCCATCATGATTGTTAACTTCCAATCAAATATCTTGAGTCCTGACTATCACTATCAAACATCCATCACTATTATTGGACAGGTACATTCACGAGTAAATTGACTTCTTCAATGACAGATGCAGACTGGCAGAATATTCTTAACAGACTGGGAATCACATTATTTCAATCAGAAGTCAGTTATTCTTACCAAGTGCAACTTTCCAACTTAACTTTACTGATTACTCTCAACATTCACTAATGTGCATTTTTCTGAGCATTTTTTCAGTAGGAAAACTCTGTGGCTGAGGGATGGAAAGTGGGGATGCTCATATTTTATGTTGCAGTCAAAACCAAGAGGTTGCACATTAGTCTTACTTTGAATAGGAGGTAGGGGGCACTGAAATTCTGGAGAGTTTTTTCAGACCACTCATACAGAAAATCAAGTAACAATTTATAACCTCCAAAGCGTGTGGGGTGCAGTGGAACTAGTACTGTGTACTAAGGTATACTCTTTGATGCTTTGTCTTCAACCAATGCTAACCCAGTTTGTACAAAGTTAGTACTTTGTGAGTCTGACAATTGCTCACCACTACTTGGACTATCCAAAGTTTTGCTAAACGTGAATAAAAAAAAACAATACAAAGTGACCTTGATTATTTTGATGCATCTGTAGGATTACCAACACTGACTTGGTGTGCGTCAGTCTTTCGATTTGGAAAATGGAAGGCCCACTGTGTACTGCTCGCAACCATCTGAGGTGAAGCATACTATATTGTTGAGTACCGGAATTGGGAAAGTTTTTTTCAAGAAATACATCAATGAACACTGTGCACTCCAAAGATGAACAGAAGATAATTCAAATGAAGTGTCATTGACACTGCTCAACGTGTCCAAGAAAGGTCTGAACTAAATAGAAAGATCCAGTAACACCAAGTCATTCACTCAAATTTCCTCAGAAAAGGTGTCTCACCAAAGCTACATATGACATCTGATGTAGCCTGTTGGGTGTACTAATGGATTTGTTGACAATTTATATGCTAAATCTAAGATTGCTGATGGTGGCCACATCATACCAAAGTTGAATATAGAATTTGAAAAATATAGGGTGAGAGGTGTAGCCTGTAGGGTGTACTGATGGATTGTTGACAATTTATAGCAAAATCCAAGATGGCCACTGCTGAGCATGTTTTCCCACAAAATTCAGAAAAAATTATAGCTTCCATCTAAATATCACATCAAAGCTACATACGAAATTCAAGAAAGAGTGGGTGAGAGATGCTGTTTGTAGGGTGTGCTAATGGAATCGTTGAAAATTTATATGCGAAATCCAAACTGGGTGCTGGCAGCCATATTTTTCAACAAAATTCAGAAACATTCAATAGCTTCTACCTAGATATCAAACCAAAGCTACATATGACATTTGAAAAAAGATTGGGTGCGAGATGCAGTCTGCAGGCTGTGAGAATGAAATTGTTGACAATTCATAATCCAAATCCAGGATGACTGCTTTGTGGCCCTGTTTTTCAACAAAATTTAGAAATTTCTGATATCTCCCATCTGGACATCACACCAAACCTATACATGAAAGCAGAGAAAGATCAGGTGAGAGATACAGCCTGTAGAGTGTGCTAACAGAATTGTTGACAATTTATTTGCTAAATCCAAGGTGGCCACTGGTCCCTGGCAGTCATGTTTTTCAAAGGACTTGAAAAAAATTTGATACATGTAGCTCTCATCTGGACATTGCCCCAAAGTCACATATGAAATTAAGGACCGACTGGGCGAGAGCTGCAGTCTTTAGGGTTTGCTAAAGGAATTGTGGATGGAGAGTTGAGCTAAAAAAATGTTTTTTTCGAGTAAGCCCTTCGCAGCAATAATCAAATTTATTTCAGTTCAGTATAATATCTTAAATGTGCATGAGCAAAGGGACAGTGAGAAGCATTTTTGACCTTTTAAAGTTTTGTTGAATTACATTGTTTACATACCGGTTCTCCGAAAGTATTTATTATTTATTTATTTATTTATTGGTGTTTAAGGTCACATGGTTTTGCACAATGGCTAATCATGACCACAACAAGAGTATCAACCCAAAACCAAGGATGAGCATTAATAAGCCATGTTGCCCATTTTAGAGAGGGTTTGCACCTCCCAAGCACTGATAACTGGGTCCTATTTTACCAGTAAAACAGAGCCTGTTTACCACAGTGAACAGGCACTGCTTCACTTCCTGGGGTTCCCACGGGGATCTCCGAAAGTGAAGTTTGATTAGTCACAATGTAGTAGTCTTGGAATGCTACTACAAATCCATATCATATTACCCCTCACTGGAATGAGCTTGACAAGCTCATTACAATGCGGAGGGTTCAAATGATATGGTTTTGTTGAAGTTTATAAAAAATGTCTGTACTGCACAAATTGTATATTATTCAATGCATGCCATTGATCGTTAGGGAAGGGTTAATTGCTTGCTGGGTTGAACTGAAGTACGCTGCTGTCTACTCACAAAAATTAAAAATTGCAGGTTCGATGGTGTGCAGGAGATAACTTACCTGAAACTTGAAAGAATGGGCATTGTTAAGCCAATAATTTCCTAATATTGTCCAATAGGTCTACATTTTGGTACTCTTGCAAGATTTTTCGCATACTCAATCACTTACTATTTTCAACAATGTTGTTCAAAATATGCCGGGCGTGCCCACTTCCAACCCTGGCTCCATGGTCCCGTAAAATGTTTTGAAATGACTATTTAGAATGTAGTGTCCTCATGGACAAAATGTTCAGGGCCAACTCGACTTGGAAGGGACATTCCTGTGTACTTCGGGAAAGGAATCGGAGCCTCTGGAACTGGGAAAAATTTGTGTCATGAAGGTCTAAACTAGAAAAACAAATTTTTGTATGTTTTTACAAAGTGGATACAAATGATTTTGATTGATATTTGTTGTCCTGATGTATCAGATGTCATGATGTAATGAAGAGATGAAAATTACAACAATTCATTGTTTTGATCAGAAAAAATACTTAATTATCAGGCATGAACTATGCATAAAAAGTTTCAGTGGTTTAGAGAAGGAGAATAAATGCTGATTTGGTGATGGGAAAGGATCCTTTTTGGGTACTCTGTTGCTAGTACGGATTATCACTACTTGGGGATGTGGTGATGAGATGCAACAGTTAAAAGCCAAGCTTCCAGAAATGATAAAGAGTTCTTTTCGACAACTGATCATACTTTGCAGTGTGCAAAATTTCTGAAATTACCCTAACCGACAGACCTTTTATGTTTGGGTTGGACAAGCCGAACATTCGGCTGTGTAAAGATTCTTGGGAAGCTGTTTTTTAATCATTAACAAGTATTACTATATTGCATGGGATTGAAATATATATAGCCTCTCAAGGCAAAAATCTAAAAATCTTTGAAAATACAAGAAAGGCTGATTAATTTACTTAGACCATTCAAGATGCATATTTGGTAGATGGTCATCCATTCATGTAATCACCATGTGAACGAAACAAGTGTTCCTGTAAAATTTTGCACACTGTTTTATTCACTGATTACATTTTAATTTGATGAAAACATGTGTGTCATCTACAAAACAAAACTTTCCCCAAGAAAATGGTGCCCAGAATGGATGTAAATACAATAAATTCAGAACAGTTCAAAAAATTGAGGAAGGAATTCTGTGTTCTCCCTTGCATCATATTACAGTATTCATCATGAGCGATATCCAGTTATCCTAGGCTGATAATATTTTATTGTTAAATCACTGTTTGTAACAAGCCCATGGTTAAGGTGCTACATAAGTACGGGAAATTTGTATTCTTTGAAATTTCCACCACTGATATTCCATAAATGTGAATTAAATATCCACAAAATATACATCAAAACAAAGGCTGAGATGCATAGAGCACAAAAATATATGTTAATCAACTCATGAAGTTGACACAGCCAGCAATGGTTCCTGGAAGTCTGCTACTGTATATGTTCGGGAACTGATAAAAAATAATACAGTGGTGTAGCCAGGGAGGGGGATGCCACCCCACTAAAATTATAGTGCCCCCCTCCCCCTCCTCCAAACGGGAAAATTAAAGCATTAGAGGGTCCCAGATTCACGCTGAGGGTAGGTGCATTATATTTTCAAACTTTTATTTGAGGAGCCCTTTTCCGCATCTGGACCTCCACCAATAGGAAGGAGGATACCGTAGGCCTGAGGTGGGGGTAAGTATGGCCTTCCCATTGGTGGAGGTTTGCCCCCACCCACCAATTGGAGAACCATACCTACCTACTCTCCAGGCCTACAATGACCTGGAACCCGGCAACCCCCCAAAAGATTATGCCCCCACCCATTAATACATAGCCAAAATAATATTTCAGAACAACTTGTGGCCAAATATGCTTCAGTAATCATTATAATTGATATTGTATATATATTTTTTATGTTCTATACATCACACTCTCATTTTGATGCATAATGTGTGGTCATACTAAACACTGAGGGATACCGAGTATTAGGAAAATAGTAGGAATGGAATGAAAAGGGTATGAGGTGGAGTATTATGAATTTATAAATAGATTTAAGCAGTGAGTGCATGGTTTTAATGCCATATTTGAGAATTATGAATGCTAAAATAATAGAGCTCATAAAAAATCTTCCTCTCAGTATTTAGTAGGAAGTTTTGGTAATTAGTATTTATAGCGGCCGCACTTCGGTAAGAGATAGCATGAGTTACAGTGCTGGAAATGAACAAAATGACAGATGCAGTTTCAAGCTCTGTGAAATCAGAGACAGGAGTAAAATGCACCTGTGAAATATTAGTACATGTATTGAATTTTAAGAGAATACCATCACCAAACACCAGAAAGAAACTTTAAATTTTAAGGACCTGCTGAACTATGATAGTAACTTGTCACTGGCCACAGAGTGCAGCTTTCTCAAAGCAACATACAATTATATGTCCTCAAAGTGTAATAGAGCTCCACAATATTTGTCAATAAGTGCATAATTTTTAAATCCAGTTAAATAGAAAGCATGGGTGCCAATGGGAGCATTCACACTTGCATTTATCTCATTTCCAGAAATGGAGAGTTAGTGATGGAATTGTGGTCCTAGATGACAAGGCAAAACCCAGAGTTTTTTTTATGGCTGCACAGTAAATCAATAAACCAATATATACCGGTATTCAATCCAGTATTGATTGAACAGTGAATAAAATCTTGAAGTTTGAGATAATAACCTACATATGCTTATCGTTCATCTGGACATTAATAAAGAGGATCGATTACAGTACAGACATTGTGGACGGGTCAAAATCCAATGGGTGGGGATTTTTCCATGCAAATAATTCAGAGATGATCCGACACCTACATGTAGCGTAATTTCCACCAATGAAACGCCAGGGTAATCGCGGTGCATCATTAGAGGAAATTTTGCTAGATGATTATTTCTGAATTATATGCGTGGAAAAAATGTCAACCGGTGGATTTTGACAAGTCCACGATAGCCCTACTGGATGACAGTTTACAGATTTGGAAAGCATCTGTGGCAAGCACATGGGGCAGGGCGTCAGCTGTCTTAGGGAGTTTAAGTATTGAAGAGAAGGGTCTTCCCACAGGAACATTTTAAAACAGTGCTATCGAATATGGTGATGAGACACAACTTTTTGACAAACTGTTTGTAGTTCCAGATGAACAACTTTTCGGTTATATGTTTTTTTCATTTTAGATAACCATTAACCACCAGAGGAACAATAAAATAATTCCTCTCAAATTTTATGACCTGATTGAATAGTGGTGTAATTACAAAAATATCAATTTATTGTCACTATTTATTTACCAACAATTTGATTTTCAAGATGCCTCAAGTATTTTTTTTGCCTGTAGTCTCGAATGAATATCATCCCTCTACCTAATAAATCAGCCGCATCACCAAATTGCGCAGTCGAAAAAATATTATTTTTAATAAAAATTGAGCAAAACCATATCAAGTGACCCCTCAATTAAAGCAAGTCTGTCGAGCTCATTCCAATGAGGGGGTCACATGATATGGTTTTATTGCTAAACTAATATTTAAAATAAATGAAATAAATAAATGACACTGTAGCTCAACTTGTCAAGACATGTACATGTATAGTATGTGACACAGCAATGACAAACATCTAGGTAATGACCTGATAACAAAGGTACACATAAAGTATTGTAACAGTCTGTACATAAATACTGACCGTAGCCTGTAACAAATGTATAGGTAAAGTATTGTAAAGGTGGGTGACAGTCAGATGCTAAACTAGAAAAAAATCTTTGAGTCCCAGAGTGGGTCTGACTGAACCCCAAAATATTTGTTCTCATAGCACAGTGATAACAAAGGCACCCCAAAACACACTCATTTCTGTCCCAAGATGAAAACAAAGGGACCAGTACCCAAGAAGTTTTGTGAAGATCAGTTCATAAATACGAGCTGTATAGAAGTTGTGACAAAAAACTGATTGGACCTAATTTCGGTACAAAATGGCCACTGGCAGCCATCTTGAATTTTGGACCGCAATCAGAAACACTCGTTCTCGTCCCAAGGTGATAACAAAGGTACCCAAGAAGTTTCATAAAGATCGGTTCATAAATAAGGCCTCTAGCCTGAGCCGTATAGAAGTTGTGTACAAAAAACTGATTAGACCCAAGTTCGGTACAAAATGGCCACTGGCAGCCATCTTGAATTGTGGACCGCACTCAGAAACACTCGTTCTCGTCCCAAGGTGATAACAAAGGTACCCAAGAAATTACGTGAAGATCGGTTGATAAATACAGCATCTAGCCAGAGCCGTACTGACATGTGTACTTACTGTGTGTAAGTAGCACTGAAAAAATCAAAGTTTATCTAATTTGCATAATTTCTGCACGAGAAAAAAACCCCGCATTTTTGTGATGTATCCCATGGTACTAAACAATCACACAAAAAATTTTTCAAATCAGCACTTTCATATGGAAGTTCTGTGCAAAAATCTGATTGCACCTAATTCTGTACAAAATGGCTGCCATCGGCCATCTTGAATTTTGGACCGCACCCCAAAACACTCGTTCTCGTCCCACGGTGATACCAAAGGTACCCAAGAAGTTTCGTAAAGATCGGTTTATAAATACGGCCTCTAGCCCGAGCCGTATTGGCATTTGCACTTACAGTGCTGAAAGTAACACTAAATACATCAAAGTTAGTCTAATTTGCATAGTTTACGTACGAGAAAAAAACCTGTATTATATGTGATGTATCCCATGGTACTAAACATTCATACAAAAAATTATTCAAATGAGCGCTTTCATATGGAAGTTCTGTGCAAAAACCTGATTTCACCTTAGTCTGTACAAAATGGCCGCCAGCAGACAACTTGAATTTCGGATTGGACCCAAAAACACCGCCAAAGTTGAGCTAAAAATTGTGATATTGTCAGCGTTGGGTACAAGGTAATTCAAACTGAATCATCAAGGCATGCTGATTCATTCCAACAATGATGGCTCAAGTCCAGATTATTGGACATACAGAATGCAGATAGTGTATTATCACTAAATCACCCATAGAATGGAGATTCCACCCAAACAATAATTGCTAATTTGTTGCAATGCATCACAAGCACAAGCAAAACTCCAGCCAATGAACCTCCGGGTTAAACCTGGATGTACACTGGCTGAAACATTTTGTTTTTTGTCCATATGTACAGTATTTGAAAGTGATACTTTGGGTGATAACTCCACTCTGCCAATGATTTAATCACAAACCACTCTCCACGTACTGTATGTTCAGTTATCTGAACAGTCTTTCAATACACTGGCATACCTCAGTATTTTTATTGATACCGATACTGGTATTTAATTTTGAATATCGCGCAGCCCTAGCGCTTCTGTCAAATTTCTAAAGAAAGCCCATCGTGCACAAGAACGGCACAAATTTGACAACAATTTCAAAGGAAAAGTGAATAAATCTGTCCAAGACAACAACTCAAGGCCTGAATATGGGGAATATCATAAATTAAGTGAACCAATAAGTCTTGATGAGGTCATGGGTATAATTACAAAATGTCCACCGAAGACGAAGTCTCTTACAAAATATCGAAACAGTGTTCCAACATCATCTTCAGTGGACTTGAAACAAGCTTGCTTGGATGGGACCAGCATACTTATTAAATAAATAGAGAGATTAATACAGATATAAGACCCCTCTTTAAGGGCTTTAGTGTCTGTGTCTGTGTCTTTGGGTGTATGTGCTTGTGGGGATGTGTGTAGTGTTGTCATGAGGCTAACCCCACTACCTTATACAGTGGTAGCTAGGTACTGACTGTAAAAACCGGCACGGTACTTAACATGCTATATTTACACCAAATTAATACCCTATATTCTAGTTAAACTGGAAGCAATGTAATGGACACTACACTGCCCTGGACTAGTCCACTTGGAAACAAATGGACCACCTAGCTGTGTACCAGACTGCTATTTGTTGGACTGGGTCACAAGATATTTCAAATCCCACAGTGTCCCTGGACCCTGTACAACTTTGGCATGGTGAAACTTTTATTCATTCAGTGCATGGGTCTGATCATATATGCATATCTGATTATAACTACGATCTAAAATGTCTTGGATGTCTCCCACCTTCAACATACATGTCTGTTTCTCGACAGATGGGTAATGAGGGTGAAAACTTCAAAAACAAAAAGGGTCAACTAAAAACCCAAGGCTATATTAATGCTGTTGACCCCGAGCCAGAATGGCTAAAAAATATACTGAATATATACATATACTAAATACAACCTGCAGCTTCGGGTGTACTGATTCTTATCACAGTACGCCACAAAAGACTACTAGTAATAATGGCATAAAGCCAATAATAGCAAAACAATTTAAAAGCTGGTCCAAGGACTGGATAAAAGCTGATGAGAGTACATGTACTATTTTCATCAAATATTTCTGTTGTCTATGTTGTGCAGGGCTCGATTTTACTGGATTCACAGAGCAGATTTCTAATCAATTTTTAACTAGAGCTAATCAATTTCAAAAGAAAAATCATGTCAATAATAGGAAATGCTAACCCAAATTTATCCAAGCAGGGTTACAGCGGTTGATGACATGTGCGCCATCATCGTGCAGTACGCCATAGTACACGGCATCAACGTGCTCCCATGTAGGCAACCGGGATAAAGTGCCTTGCCCAAGGACACAAAATGGACCATTCCGGACACTGATTGAACTTGGGCCCTCTAGCATACAGGCACTCGACGTATTATCAGATTTTATCAATTTTAATAACATGTATATTTATATTATCATTACCAAAAAGGTAAAGATATGACACTTCCCAAATCAAAATTTTCAACAATGTCTAAAATAGCAAATACCTCATCGATCTCGCTCATTTAAACAACAAAATGTTGTGTAATTCGCAGAGCCCCTGAGAGTTTGAGCCCAAGATTGACGGAAATTTGACTTTTATTCGCATCTTTTTCACTTTTTATTGACTGAATCGAGAGAGTAGGCTATCCAAGCCGGCTGCCCCCTCTAAATTTTTCTTCCCACGTAATCTACATGTATTTATGGTGTAATGGTTACAACTATAACCTAAGAAACTAAATGAATTTCTGATTCGGGGTATCAGATTAACTTGAGAATTTTTGTAGTTTGCATGTGGATGACACACGCCCACCCCCTCCCTCCCAACAAACTTGCAGTTAAAATATCAATAGCATGACTAGTAATGTTAATTTTAAATATCTGTATATGACAATCAGACATGTTACCATGACAACATCTTTGATGCTTTTACCATCATTTTTCGAGAGATTAAAATGTTTTTATTGAAGTTAAGTTGTTGTGTTGTTTTGTGTTGTATTGAGTGAAGCATAAAGACTTTTGAAATGCACGCAATTGTGTCTATAGGTAGACGACCAAGGAACCCGTAGCGTGGCACTCATTGTTCGGTTACCAGATAACAGCTGGCATGATTAGTTGACTCTCTCGATTCATATTTTAGAGATTGTTAAAAAATTTGATTTGGAGAGTATCATACATTTACTTTTTTTAGTATTGATAATATAATATATATTGTATTAAAATTGATAAAACCTGATAATACGTTGAGTGCCTGTGCCTCTAGCATAGAAGTCTAACAGTCTACCACTGAGATACTGCACTCCCTAGTGGGGAATTAAATCTTACAAGTTGAGACTTCTATTTTCTTACATAAGTAAACAATAACCAAATAATAAATTTGGGACATTAAAATATTTTGCTTTACTATACATGTAAATCAAAGTATAATTTGCTGAAAAAAAATCCATATAGGGCGACTTGCTCCAATACGATGATGTTAAATGTTGGGACGAAAGCCATTGCCAAACGCCGTGGACTCTTTTCCCTGAATGGTGTCACATGCACATAGCAGGCCCCTAATCTGTCACAAAATATCATAGCAACATAAAAAAATTCAGATTTCCTCTCCAAAATCTCATTGATTGTTGCTGGCCCATGTAACACAAACCTTAAAGCTTAATGGGCCACCATAAATTCAGAAAGAGGCATTTCCCCCATTTGAAGCCCTGAACATCACATATTTTTTCGAATACAATTAATTGGTTAAGTCAGCTAACTTTTTTTTTCATCGTTTGGTCCGACTTTTTTGAGAGAGACCACGACCTACATGGTGTAATTCATGAAATTTTTCAACATGAAGAAACCCCAAAATTATTTGACAATTTTTCAATACCTTTTCACATTTGCGTCAACTTGTGAGTAGTATATAATTGCTCACATGGCGAAGGCGAGTTTTTCGACGCAATCACAACAAGTAGAAATCAGATCAGATACATGCAGTGCATTAGTATCAAAGCGGCGATGGGGCTGGACTTCAGGCAAGTAATACTGGACACTCACAAGGCAAGTTTAAAAGAAAAAAAGTCACCAATATTATGTCCAGACATGGTGAATATCTTTCGACTCAGTCATTTAAGGTCTACCAAATGTTCGCTCAATATAATGGTGAGAGAAGAGAGAAGACCAAGTTTCCAATATGATGCCAGTGACATGTTCCCCTCAGTATTACTAAGGGGAGTATTAACTCGAGGAGTAAACTTACCTCGAGGGGAGTGAACTGACAAGAGTCATTGCAGTTGTCTGATTTTGTGTTGTTTTTTTTTAGCCTGTGCATATACTTTGTCCGCCATTTGAAAGTCGAACGAATCAGCCTGTACTGTCTTAACCAATAAAAGAGAAAATTAAGGTTTCATATTTCACGCAGTAATGCAAATAAAAAAAGCTGCATACCAAATATCAAAAGATTCTTATTGGTTGATCTGAAGAAGAAGATTTTTAAAGAATATTCCTCATACTGCACTAATTTAAACATTTGGGCTCCCACAGGGAGCCCAAATATGGACCCAGGGAATTGATTTCAATAAACATGTGAAACAATCTTCCAAAGATGTTATATGTGAAATTTGAAAGCTTTTAGAGCAGTGGTTTGAGAGAAAAGTAGTCTTATATGTTTTTCCCATTACCCACAGGGTTAAAAAATGCTGACTCAGAAATTTTTCAAAGTCCCAGAAAAGTACCCCATGATAAAACCGATAGCAATTTTTTTTTATCATTCCATTCTGTTAGTCCTAAGGAAGCTTCACACCAAATAAGAATTCTCAGTGCCGTGTAGTTTTGGAGATATGGGTGTTTTAATTATTTCTATTTTTAGCTCCTGCGGTTCTCATGGGGTAACGGGAAAAAAAATGGATGTTAAAAAAAAACAAATTCATTTGGGACGAATTGACTCGATACTCTGAAAAAAATTGTTAGCATCATTTGCCACGGTTGTCACTTTGGGACGAAACATCCTGCCATGCTGGGTGAAAGATCCCAGGATGAACAGGGTTTGGGATGAAATGTCACGTAACCATGAGACCCACACATCTCGCAAAGAATAATTTGCTGAAAACAAAATTGCATCCAAGGCGATTTGCACCGATACAATGATTTGAAATGTTGGGACGAATGATTGGAATCGTCCTGTTAAAAAACAAAACAAATTCATTTGGGGCGAATGAACTCGATACTCTGAAAAAAATGTTGGAATGAATCGTCCTGGTTGCCACTTTGGGACGAAACATCCTGGGATGAACCGGTTTGGGGATGAAATGTCCCGTAACCATGTGACCCACCCACCCCAAGAATTTTGATACCCTAGCTTTGTTCTTGTATATGTACAGCACATTTGGCCACAAGTTGTTCTCGTGAAATATTATTAAATTATCAGTTCTGGTACGAATACGGTAGTAGACTTCCATGAACCAGTGGTGCCTAGGTCAATGAGTTGATTACACACGTGTTTCGTGTTTTATACATCTGAATCTTCATTTTGATGTACATTTTGTGTATATTTGAAATGAAGGAATATCAGAGGTGAGAATTTTCAAAATAAACACAATTTCATTAATTATATAGCCCCTTAAAATTTCGGAGTCCTTTAGCTCAACTTCTGTGCTTTGTTTGCAGTTTATATTTCAAATCGGATATTTATTGCTGCAATTTGCAAACAAGAATAGCAAGTAATTTAAGTCGTAAATATCAAAGCTATTCTCCGCTGGAATTCCAGCTACGGAGTCCCCACTATTCGGGTGGTCGAAACCAGCTGTTGGAAATGTTCAGACCAGAAAGAGCTTATTTTATGATTTCGATATTTATGGCTCCTTCTCTCTCCGACAAAAATGATCGATTATAAAAATCAGCCACCCAGACCCACTTGGCTTTCATTTCAATTGGAATATGCCGAAATTTGGTGAAACGGCATTCGGCAAGTTGTGAATGTGATTGACGGTCTTCATCAGAGACTCCTCACCAAAGAAATAATGGCGTATGTAGTTCAATATTTATTTTACAAGCACTCAAGTCATATAAAGACCCACAAATTTATTTGTGACTGAAATTATACGGTCATGCTTATTGTAAGTTTCATTAAACACGAAAGTAGGCCTACATCAACATCCGGTGCACGTTATTCACGCGAGAATTTGAGACGCCTCCGAAACGCCGTAAAATGAAAAAAGTGATCTTTGCAAACCATAAAATATATGGATATTCCTAATTTCTTTAAAAAAGCGTATATGTTTGGTAAACTTGTCTGAAATTACTTCAAGTATGAATATAATGACGAAAAACCGTAGTATGACAAAACATACGCTTTAAAAATATGAATTACAGGCGCGTCAAAAATCGCCCGCAAATATATACGGTTTTCCAAGTTTGAGTTTTTTAGCATGGAATATCTCGAAAAATGTTGTTTTAAATTAAAAACAGATTTCTTCTCGTTATTTAGCGTGAAAAACTTAACATTTCTGCATACAGGGGTTTCGGCACACATCTCTTGTTCTTTTGCGCGGAGGCACTGAACATTAGGGCAACGTGAAACAGGTTGCCCAAATGTTTTAGCACGTAAAAAACCGACCTTTGGGCAACTTTCGGTTGCCCAAATGTCGTTTACATGAATATATATATATATATATATATATATATATATGCTTATGAACCCTTCTGAAAATTTTCGCTAGTCCTGAAACGGAAAAAGCATCATTTATAATGTGTCTGGGTCAGAAAACTTACCGTATTGATGTCAGAGTCGAAATTTTGAGGCCATGTCAATTTTAGAGTAAGCAATTTGAAGCTCAAGTTTCCAGTTGGAAATAAAATATCAAAATTTCTCATCATTAGTTCGAATTTTAATATTTTTCATGAACAATGTTAATTTATTGAATTTCCAACTATTTGATTTTTGACCTCGGAATTTCCAACTTTTGAAAAAAAATACTCCTAGCTGTGGGTGAGAGACAACCCCTCCCCCCCCCCCTCCTGTCGCCACATCCCTGTCTCTATTTGTATCTGTCATCGTTTACACCTCGCTTAACGAAAAGGGGAAATCCGCGTAATTTGAAATCTAAGGAGTTGAAAAAACTATATTTGAACCATGATTACCTATTCTACTATATGTAAAAAGCTAAGGACATAAATTTTAGTTTTACATATCAACAGTCGTGAACACGTGCGTTTGTGAGGGAACACTTCAGCAATGGGACATCGGTGGTTAAAATTTACACGTACAGTGGAATTATATCCAAGCTGACCTTTTTTTTACCTCGACCTGAATACAGACTTGTCGAAATTTTTCACTCGTCGCCTCACGAAGAGTGAAATGAAAGCGCCAATTATTTATTACGTTTTTGAATGAGTTTACCTCATAGGATACCCCAAATTAACAAACATACGTGTCTTATGTTACCATAGCATCCCTAACTCGAAATAGTATGTTTCTGTGCTATTAAAATGAAAAGAGCCCCGCGATTTGCGCGTTTCCTTTCCTATTTCGTTTCAGCGATAAAATTGACAGCGGAAGCACCGCCCACCTGTACTCATGTAAACAAAAACAGATTCGCACGTGCGAACGTCTGCTGCTCAGTAAAATCGAGGAAAACTAATAGCGACTATTAATGATCTGACGATCATGATATAAATAAAATATACCCAAAGAAATTCGGTTTACCAAATGTTCATCACTCCTGGTGAAGTGATGTTAATCGCTCGCCAAATGCTCACGGTTTACATTCCTTCACCATTTTTGGTGAACATTTGGTACACAAAGCTACTACCTTGGTATGGGTATATTCTATATTTTGTCAAAATATTTCAACAAAACCATATCATGTGACCCCCTCATCGAGCGCGTTCCACTGAGGGGTCATGTGATATGGTTCTGTTGATATTTTTTGAAAAATTAAAAAAAAAAAAATTAAAATAATAAATTTTGATATTCTGTGCTTTGGGTAAAGGGTTAAACCCGATTTTGCAGAAGCTGTTTATTGTTTTAATTCTTTCTTGGCACTGTTGAGCAGCATGTTTACATTATTTGTTTCTTCCCATTTTCAACAAGAGCAGAGTGGCATTCTAAAATGATGTTTCTTGCATAACCATCTGTCAAATGTAGACATATATAGAGGATATGGAAAGAGTGTTTTTCTCATATAATATTTATGAAACGAGTCTAAGAATTTTCCGTTTTGGCTAGCCTCTGGCGAGCCCAAATGGAAAATTCGGACGCGTTTCATAAATATTATAAGAGAAAAACACTCATTTCATATTCTATTTATCATGTGACTCACACACGCACAAATCACATCACCTAACTTGAGTTGCAGACGGCACTTGGAAAAAACATCCTCGTATAACTAAAAATTTGCATTTTTTGCTTCTAAACCATAGGTTATGACCCTCCATTGGAACGAGCTCGTCGAGCTCGTTCCAATGAGGGGTCATAACCTATGTTTTGGAAGCAAAAAGTGAAAATATATAAAAAAAATGAATGGTGTTTTTCTTGTAGGTAAAAGATTAATACAATATAACCCACCCTAAATAGGACATGTAACGTAAATTCTCCCTACTGAAATTATGCAAATGTAACCCAGCTGTATTTTGTTTAGCCAATCAAATTGTCCAGTTTTGAAATTGACCAATGAATGCTCCCAACTCTAAATATGCAAATTACGAAAATGTGGCCCAGTTGTATTTTGTTCAGCCAATCAAATTGTCTAGTTTTGAAATTGACCAATGAAGTTGACGGAAGGTTTTATTTATCACTGATCAATATGAAAACAAAATACCAAATGTTTTAAAGTGAACAAAACGGACGAGTCATATGATAATTCTACATAATACACTCCTCTTGATAGGTACACGAGTGTTACAGATGGAGTGAACCACTCTGGGGTTTATGTACAACGGCAACACTAAAGCCATGTTTTTATAGTTACAACACACATAATGTGGATGACATAAAGATAGTAACTCCGAGAGGAGGTGATAAGGGAGGCAGGTAAGTGTCGCTGTATTTTAGGTGTTTTAACCCTTTACCCAACGTAACGGCCAAAACCGGCCAGCGAGAGGTCCTCGGTTCGAATCCCACCTGCGGCAACCGCGTTGTGTCCTTGGGCAAGACACTTCACCCCGATTGCCTACATGGGGGCACGATGACGCTGTGTACTGAGGCGTACTGCACGTCGATGGTGCGCATGTCTTCAACCACTCTAGCCCTGCCTGTGCTGCGGTGCAGAGTTCAGAGTTACGATGTTGGAGAGTTGACAGCTGCTCGTCGTTGTTCGGTGGTTTTCTCCGGGTACTCCGGCTTCCTCCACCCGTAAAACTGCCACGGTCACGATTAGCCATTCTGCATAAGTATGTGACCTTAAACACCAATAAATAAATAAATAAATATTAAAAACATAGGTTATGACCCCTCTTTGGAACGAGCTCGTTCCAATGATGGGTCATAACCTATGTTTTTGAGACAAAAAATGAAAAAAATTAGTTATTCAAGAATTTTGTTTGCAAGTGTCGTCTGCTTTTCATGTTAGGTAAAGGGTTAAATAAGTGTAGGGTACTGTATCGATAAGTTAAACCAATCAGCATTTCGTCCCCTGGGGTACTGTATCGATAAGTTAAACCAATCAGCATTTCGTTCCCTGGGGAACTAGCACATAAAAATATTGAAACTCAGGGGTCGATTTATTTAAAGGCGTGGCACATTACCCCTAGGGGAATTACTATTTTCCTCAAAAGGTTCCACTCCAAAAGTTTCCAGGAATTTCACAAAAATGGCATACCATACACTTTTCAAATGTGAATATTCTTTTCTAACTTGATTATCTCATCCACAACATGTATTACATTTTCCAAATCCACTAAAAACATAAAACGCTAACTGACAAAGCAGAAATCTTAATGCGGATGAAACCATTTCCAATAAAGTGCAAGGCTTCAATCCGGTGAATTGCATGACAAATTGTCGACACTCCTCATTCTCAGCCACCCAGCAGCATCAAAAGTAGAATTTTCCCACTACTCCCATTTATCTACCCATGGAACATACCATACCATCTCTGTTTTTAAAATGTGAAAATTATTCTTATACGTTTTCGTCTCCTTTTTATGCCTGGCAACAACTCCGCGTAAAAAAATGACAATTTAAAAAATAGTAAGTTTCTCAAAACCACTGTTTCCCATAATCCCGCAACCAATGTGTCTCCTCTGTGAGCACAAATTCAAATTATGTTGTCCAATAAACAGCCTTATGTAATCATATACGTGATACTAAAAATATATTTCCAATTTTATGGCATTAGTTTCTACATATACCCTTAATGAAGAATTTAACCTCTGTGCAATAGTGCGAAACTGTAGAGCGGAAGCTAACGATTAATTTTAGCCATTTGTAGTGTCTATCAGAAAGTATAAGTTGTCTTTCTTGGACTCACTTCTTCTGATCGCTATTCACGGTACTGTTAACTTCACGACTCCATTTGATAGCACATTTCAACTTCATGGGGAAAAATACTTCGGTACCCCCCCCCCCCCCTCCCCCCTCCACCAACCCATCACAGTTAGGGTGGGTTGGTGGATGGGACATCCAGGATATTCTTTCCTAGTACAATGGTACATGACCATCATCATCGGCTTGCACATGACACATCATACAAAGTGATCACATGACCATTGGAGATATCGTCGATGAAATCCGGAAACCCAGTAAAGCAACGATAGAGTTTTTTTCCATTAGCGCATTATCAACGCGACTGGATAGCGTTCCTATATAAACCAACGAACGTTTTTTGACGTTACAAAATTCGAATACCAACCGGAACCAATTTATATTACTCTCCACAACATAGAACAGCTCAATTAATCAGGAGGAGATAACCTATTTATCGGTAGAAGCAATAGTCTTTGAGAGAAAACACGATCCTGGAAAATACATCCACAAGTGTTCAACTGGTTGAGGGCTAGAAACCACCATCAGAGCTTCCAGAAAAATTAGGGTAACTCGGCAAAAGCCAACATTTTCCTTGCTCATGTTTCATATTCAGTCAAACATAATTATTTTTTTTTGTTTACATAAATTTGTGTTATTTTAAATTATTGGAGAGTGCCTAAAGGCACTCTCCAATAATTTGTAATAAAACAAATTTTGTATGAGAAATAGTTTCACCAAAAATAATCTAGCCCTCAGCAAGTTAATAAGATTGTTTCTGGACCTTATTTTATCATTGAATCAAAATTTGTCTACCACAATAAATAAACAAAGTGTTCTTGGAAGGAGGCATTTAGTCTCCGGATTCGTCTCAGATAAACGCACTGGTGGATTAACAGAAGCTTTGCGTTTACCCTTTTTATAATATTGGAGTTTTCCTCACACCGGAGGATTTTATAACCCACTCTCCAGATTATTTATTATTTATTTATTAGGGTTTAACGACACTTTAACAGCCAAGGTCATATCGTGTTGGTGACAGTTGTACAAGTGGAGGAAGCCGGAGTACCCGGAGAGAACCACCGAGCAACGACGAGCAGCTGCCAACTCCACAACATCATAACTCCACACTGCAGCACTGCAGCACAGGCAGGGTTAGATTGGTTGAAGACATGCTTCATCGTGCCCCTCATGTGGACAATTAGGGTTAAGTGCCTTAAGTGCCTTGCCCAAGGACACAACGCGGGAGTCCGAATAGATCGCTCAGACGGTCACCCATCCAAGGACTAGCCGGGCTCGACGTTGCTTAACTTCGGTGTTCTGAACCGGTCACCGAAACGTCACCGCACCCCTGGCTCGCCAATGACACGGCGTATGATAATGTATTTTGAACCATGCACCACTCGCTCGCCAATGACACGGCGTATGATAATGTATTTTGAACCATGCACCCCTCGCTCGCCAATGACACGGCGTATGATAATGTATTTTGAACCATGCACCCCTCGCTCGCCAATGACACGGCGTATCATAATGTATTTTGACCCATGTACCCCTCGCTCGCCAATGACACGGAGTATGATAATGTATTTTGAACCATGCACCCCTCGCTCGTCAATGACACGGCGTATGATAATGTATTTTGAACCATGTACCCCTCGCTCGCCAATGACACGGAGTATGATATTGTATTTTGAACCATGCACTCCTCGCTCGTCAATGACACGGCGTATCATAATGTATTTTGACCCATGTACCCCTCGCTCGCCAATGACACGGAGTATGATAATGTATTTTGAACCATGCACTCCTCGCTCGTCAATGACACGGCGTATCATAATGTATTTTGACCCATGTACCCCTCGCTCGCTAATGACACGGCGTATGATAATGTATTTTGAACCATGCACCCCTCGCTCGCCAATGACACGGCGTATCATAATGTATTTTGACCCATGTACCCCTCGCTCGCTAATGACATGGCGTATGATAATGAATTTTGAACCATGCACCCCTCGCTCGCCAATGACACGGCGTATCATAATGTATTTTGACCCATGTACCCCTCGCTCGCCACTCACACGGAGTATGATAATGTATTTTGAACCATGCACCCCTCGCTCGTCAATGACACGGCGTATGATAATGTATTTTGAACCATGCACCCCTCGCTCGCCAATGACACGAAGTATGATAATGTATTTTGAACCATGCACCCCTCGCTCGTCAATGACACGGCGTATCATAATGTATTTTGACCCATGTACCCCTCGCTCGCCAATGACACGGAGTATGATAATGTATTTTGAACCATGCATCCCTCGCTCGTCAATGACACGGCGTATCATAATGTATTTTGAACCATGCACCCCTCGCTCGCCAATGACACGGAGTATGATAATGTATTTTGAACCATGCACCCCTCGCTCGTCAATGACACGGCGTATCATAATGTATTTTGACCCATGTACCCCTCGCCAATGACACGGAGTATGATAATGTATTTTGAACCATGCATCCCTCGCTCGCTAATGACATGGCGTATGATAATGTATTTTGAACCATGCATCCCTCGCTCGCCAATGACACGGAGTATGATAATGTATTTTGACCCATGCACCCCTCGCTCGCCAATGACACGGAGTATGATAATGTATTTTGAACCATGCATCCCTCGCTCGCCAATGACACGGCGTATGATAATGTATTTTGAACCATGCACCCCTCGCTCGCCAATGACACGGCGTATCATAATGTATTTTGAACCATGTACCCCTCGCTCGCTAATGACACGGCGTATGATAATGTATTTTGAACCATGTACCCCTCGCTCGCCAATGACACGGAGTATGATAATGTATTTTGAACGATGCACCCCTCGTTCGTCAATGACACGGCGTATCATAATGTATTTTGACCCATGTACCCCTCGCTCGCCAATGACACGGAGTATGATAATGTATTTTGAACCATGCATCCCTCGCTCGCTAATGACATGGCGTATGATAATGTATTTTGAACCATGCATCCCTCGCTCGCCAATGACACGGAGTATGATAATGTATTTTGAACCATGCATCCCTCGCTCGCCAATGACACGGAGTATGATAATGTATTTTGAACCATGCATCCCTCGCTCGCCAATGACACGGCGTATGATAATGTATTTTGAACCATGCACCCCTCGCTCGCCAATGACACGGCGTATGATAATGTATTTTGAACCATGCACCCCTCGCTCGTCAATGACACGGAGTATGATAATGTATTTTGAACCATGCATCCCTCGCTCGCCAATGACACGGCGTATGATTATGTATTTTGAACCATGCACCCCTCGCTCGCCAATGACACGGCGTATCATAATGTATTTTGAACCATGTACCCCTCGCTCGCTAATGACACGGCGTATGATAATGTATTTTGAACCATGTACCCCTCGCTCGCCAATGACACGGAGTATGATATTGTATTTTGAACCATGCACCCCTCGCTCGTCAATGACACGGCGTATCATAATGTATTTTGACCCATGTACCCCTCGCTCGCCAATGACACGGAGTATGATAGTGTATTTTGAACCATGCATCCCTCGCTCGCTAATGACATGGCGTATGATAATGTATTTTGAACCGTGCATCCCTCGCTCGCCAATGACACGGAGTATGATAATGTATTTTGACCCATGCACCCGTCGCTCGCCAATGACACGGAGTATGATAATGTATTTTGAACCATGCATCCCTCGCTCGCCAATGACACGGCGTATGATAATGTATTTTGAACCATGCACCCCTCGCTCGCCAATGACACGGCGTATGATAATGTATTTTGAACCATGCACCCCTCGCTCGTCACTGACACGGCGTATGATAATGTATTTTCAACCATGCAAAGCTTCCAAATTCAATTCAATAATAAATCGTCCCGATCATTCGATTCGACTCGATTTGAAAATAACTGAATCGGCGAAATGTTTTCAAAATCCAAAGTGTCTCCCCTTGAACACTTATTTTACTTGTTATAAAGAAAAATAGAAAATGTAATTTTGTGAAAATTCAATAGAACTGGCTCAGTTTATGTACGTGATTTGAAAGAATTACATTATTCAAGGAATACTTTGATCTTTAACAATCACTGATAACACTATAGAATCAGTGGCTGCGCTACGGGGGGGGGGGGGGGTGGGGGGTGGGGGTGGGGGTGGGAGGGGGGTGGGTGGTTGGGCATGGGGTCATTTGCCCCCCCCCCCCCAAACGAAGCCTCCCCCCCCAGTTGCCCCCAACCATCTCGCATGCATTTCCATCCACCCTCACACACAAACACATTCAGTCACTCTCTCTCACACACACAACAACCCTCTCTTTTTTTATTCCCAATAATTTCCCATACACACTTAGCCCAAAGCCTCAGGCTAACTGATGAACACATCCAGGTAGTAGAGATTTGAAGACTCGGATGCAGATACTTATAAGTTATAATTAAGTTATGAGCCGACAAAGGCATGTCTATCCATATCCCTTGTCTAAAAAAATTCATGGATTTCGCATTATGACAGACGGGCATTATCTCCCTTGCACTGTTCAATTATTTCACTTGGAAAAAACAATTGTTCTTCGTTTGAGTGCTTTGAATCTGTCTCTCTCTTTCTCTCTCTCTCTCTCTCTCTCTCTCTCTCTCTCTCTCTCTCTCTCACGCACAGACCCACCAGACGCGGATCCAGGATCTTTTGAAAGGAGGACCGCTAATTACCATTACATTTAGTCGAAACTTGGACCCAAAGTCCGTAATATAATTTTTTGGTTTGGTACGTCCTGTGGACGTACCAAACCAAAAAAGTATATTACGGACTTTGGGTCCAAGTTTGGACTACCTCATAACAAAGTAATGATATGATCCTTTACGTATTTGCCCCCCTTCTTGGGAGTCTGCCCCCCTAGTTGCCCCCCCCCCCCCCCCACAAAAAAATTTCTGGCGCCGCCACTGTATAGAATACATTATTGGCTTAACACCTTATTATGGAGCGTGACGCTAAATATATTGACTTGCCGTGCTTTTCAGTGGGGAGGGGCTGTTGTTAGAGTGCAGTCGCCGTGGACTGGGCGTAATCCGCGCTTGCGTGGACGTCGTTACCATGCGTGGATTACCAGGTAATAAAAATCAATATCAGCAAAATTTTAATTAATGAAGCACTGGGTTGTACCGGGCCGGGTTGTACCGAGGCGGGTAGTACCCGGTGATTCATTAATTAATTTTGTGATGATTATTCCAATAATTGGTGTTTGACATCCAATATTATTGCGTCCGTGGAAATATTGTCCACCCGTGGAAAGTGGTCAATCCACGACAGCTGTACTGTATTTGTTGTTATTGTTCTCCAGATAATTACTTGACCTTGTTTTGCCGTAAACCTGAAAACATGACCATCGATACCCTTCTCTATAAATGATCGCATCAAAAATACAAGAACGTTTGTTGTCACTATATTCATTGACTGGTTTGATGAGAGCACTACAAAGGCTACAAATCCCCCCCCCCCCCCCCCACACACACACACACACGCCCAGCCGACAATGGGGTGTTCTTTGGCGTTGGCCGTGTTTCGTTGCACGAGTTCTTTCACTTTGCGATTTCAAAATCATCAAGTTGTCTCTATCTCTGTTACATTTTATTCATGTCAGTGTTCTGTCAGAGTGATGAAACCGGGACACGTGCCCCTCCCACGTTTTTTTTTTCACAGACATGTTGCGCGGTTACACCATGGGTTAAAATGGGCGCAGGGAGCGGGTGGCTCAGTGATAAACTGTTGGACGTCTATGCTAGAGGTCCTGAGTTCGATCCCCGCCCGGAACGACACGCGCTTTATTCTTGGGCAAGGCACTTTATCCCATGACGCCGTGTACTAAGGCGTACGGCACGTCGATGGTGCACATGTATTCAGCCGCTGCTTGAGCGGAACTTGAACAGAGTTAGAATGCTGAGAAGCTGACAGTTCCTCGTCGATGCTCGGTGATTCTCTCCGGGTACTCCGGCTTCCTCCACCCGTAAAACAGTCACGTTCACGATTAGCCATTGTGCATAAGTATGTGATCTTAAACAACAATAAATAAAGAAATTAAATGTAACGGGAGTACCCTTGGCTTTATTTTTTACTGACGTCATTAGGCATAGGTGCTTTACCAACAACTACTTCTTTCTCAATTGGACTTTCCTCGCGCGAGTTATAATTTCAGGAGCGATAAGTTTAAATGTATGTGACCTTAAACACCAATAAATAAATAAATATATTGACTGGTTTGATAGACCGTAACATGATGAATTCTTTTAGCGAAAAAGTCAGTGTTTGTTTTCGGGTGAATAAGCTTACTTTTACTGGCAAAATAGGGCCCGGTCACCAATGCCTGGGGTGGAAAAATGGGCAATATGGGTATAAAAGAAAATTGGCTGGACAAGACTTTGTATACAAGTTGCGGTTAAGATTATCCAGTATGCAAAAATATGTGACCTTTAACCCTTCTATTGTCACGCCCACTTTATCCATATATGGAGGACATCTATGTACGCCTGTATGGGAGGACGTTTAACCCTTTACCCAACGAATCGCCCGCATCCGCCCGCGTAATATGCAAATTCAGCAGTTGAAAAAATATTATTTTTCAAAAAATTTCAACAAAACCATATCATGTGACCCCTCGTTGGAACGAGCTCATCGAGCTCGTTCCAACGAGGGGTCACATGATATGGTTTTGTTGAATTTTTTTGAAAAATTTAAAGAAAATATATTTAAAATAATAAACTTTGATATCGTCTGTGTTGGGTAAAGGGTTAGTACAATTTATGACATACTTGAAGTTCTATCATCCGATTATTTGATGGAAATGGCTCTCTCCGATGGCTGATGTGATCTGCGGATACCAGAACGTACAATAATCACCGTAAAATAGGTGACAATAGTCGCTTTCGGCAGTGTAAGTGTTAAACACCAAGAAATAAATATTTAGCGAAAAATATATTTCCAGCGGAATATGATATACATTTTCTCAGTACGAATCCTCTTAGACACAGTGGAATTAATTTTAATACCTCTGTTATACACTTCAAGTTCTCAATCAAAAAATACAATTAATTGTGTGATTCTATGTTCCTAGGAAGACAAATCATCTCCTTGTTATATTTTCTTTCACTTTCGCAAACTCCAAGGCGAAGTACAGTGCTAGTAAACTGTAAGTCTGTAACTAACAACAGAGAAGCTCAGGAACAAATGCTTTCGTTCGGGAAGTCAACAAAGTTCCCTGTGGGACAAAAAGTATATGCGACCGATGTGGTAATGAGGTCATGAAGCGGCCTGCCGACCTCCTGATTTGGCCAAGTGTGATCCTGTTAGTTCTATTCAACCACCTAAATACTACACAAGAGACTTTCCTCTTTCCTCGTTTCTTTCGTATTGTTCCCGCCGTCAACACCGTTTTCTCTCCCTTCGTTTCTTTTGTATTGTGCCCGGAGGAACACCATTTCGACCATTAATTCCCAGCACTCTGGCAGTTTTTCAAACTTTTAGTCATTGACTCCATATTGCCCATGCAGCATGTAAAATTTAACAAATTATATCTTGTTTGGCAGAGCTCTTGCTTCTTATATATTGTGTCTACTTTCCACACTATTCCATATACTCATATTGCTTAGGTCTCATGTATTCTGTCTACTGTCCACGCTATTCCATATACTCATATTGCTTACGTCCTATGTATTGTGTCTACTTTCAACGCTATTCCATAAACTCATATTGCTTACGTCTTATGTATTGTGTCTACTGTCCACGCTATTCCATATACTCATATTGCTTACGTCTCATGTATTGTGTCTACTGTCCACGCTATTACATATACTCATATTGCTTACGTCTCATGTATTGTGTCTACTGTCCACGCTATTACATATACTCATATTGCTTACGTATAATGTATTCTGTCCACCGCCCACACTATTCCATACACTCATATTGCTGAAATCTTATGTATTGTGTCTACTGTCCACGCTATTCCATACACTCATATTGCTTACGTCTTATGTATTGTGTCTACTGTCCACGCTATTCCATATACTCATATTGCTTACGTCTTATGTATTGTGTCTACTGTCCACGTTATTCCATATACTCATATTGATTACGTCCTATGTATTGTGTCTACAGTCCACGCTACTCCATATACTCATATTGCCTAAATCTTATGTATTGTGTCTACTGTCCACGCTATTCCTTATACTCATATTGTTTACGTCTTATGTATTGTGTCTACTGTCCACTCTATTACATATACTCATATTGCCTACGTCTTATGAATTGTGTCTACTGTCCACGCTATTCCATATACTCATATTGCCTAAATCTTATGTATTGTGTCTACTGTTTACGTCTTATGTATTTTGTCTACTGTCCACTCTATTACATATACTAATATTGCTGACGTCTTATGAATTGTGTCTACTGTCCACGCTATTCCATATACTCATATTGCTTACGTCTTATGTATTGTGTCTACTGTCCAGCCTATTCCATATACCCATATTGCTTATGTCTTATGTTTTGTGTCTACTTTCCACGCTATTACATATACTCATAAATCTTACATTTTATGTATTGTGTCTACCGCCCACGCTATTCCATATACTCATATTGCTTATATCTTATGTATTGTGTCTACTTTCCACGCTATTCCATATACTCATATTGCTTACGTCTTATGTATTGTGTCTACTGTCCACGCTATTCCATATACCCACATTGCTTATGTCTTATGTATTGTGTCTACTGTACATGCTATTTTATATACTCATATTGCTTATGTCTTATGTATTGTGTCTACTGTCCTCGCTGTTCCATATACTCATATTGCTTATGTCTTATGTATTGTGTCTACTGTCCACGCTGTTCCATATACTCATATTGCCTACGTCTTATGTAATGTGTCTACTGTCCTCGCTGTTCCATAAACACATATTGCTTATGTCTTATGTATTGTGTCTACTGTCCACTCTATTCTATATACTCATATTGCTTACGTCTTATGTAATGTGTCTACTGTCCACGCTATTTCATATACTCATATTGCCTACGTCTTATGTATTGTGTCTACTGTCCTCGCTGTTCCATATACTCATATTGCCTACGTCTTATGTATTGTGTCTACTGTCCACGCTCTTCCATATACTCATATTGCCTACGTCTTATGTATTGTGTCTACTGTCCACGCTATTCCATATACTCATATTGCTTACGTCTTATGTATTGTGTCTACTGTCCACTCTATTCTATATACTCATATTGCTTACGTCTCATGTATTGTGTCTACTGTCCACGCTATTACATATACTCATATTGCTTACATATAATGTATTCTGTCCACCGCCCACGCTACTCCATACACTCATATTGCTTATGTCTTATGTATTTTGTCTGCTGTCCACATTATTCCATATACTCATATTGCCTACGTCTTATGTATTCTGTCTACTGTCCACGCTATTCCATATACTCATATTGCCTACGTCTTATATATTGTGTCTACTGTCCATGCTATTCCATAAACACATATTGCTTATATCTTATGTATTGTGTCTACTGTCCACGCTATTTCATATACTCATATTGCGTACGTCTTATGTATTGTGTCTACTGTCCACGCTATTTCATATACTCATATTGCCTACGTCTTATGTATTGTGTCTACTGTCCACGCTATTTCATATACTCATATTGCTTACGTCTTATGTATTGTGTCTACTGTCCACGCTATTACATATACTCATATTGCTTACGTCTCATGTATTGTGTCTACTGTCCACGCTATTACATATACTCATATTGCTTACATATAATGTATTCTGTCCACCGCCCACGCTACTCCATACACTCATATTGCTTATGTCTTATGTATTTTGTCTGCTGTCCACGTTATTCCATATACTCATACTGCTTACGTCTTATGTAATGTGTCTACTGTCCTCGCTGTTCCATATACTCATTTTGCATACGTCGTATGTATTGTGCCTACTGTCAACGCTATTTCATATACTCATATTGCCTACGTCTTATGTATTGTGTCTACTGTCCACGCTCTTCCATATACTCATATTGCCTACGTCTTATGTATTGTGTCTACTGTCCACGCTCTTCCATATACTCATATTGCCTAAATCTTATGTATTGTGTCTACTGTCCACGCTATTCCATATACTCATATTGCCTACGTCTGATGTATTGTGTCTACTGGCCACGCTATTCCATATACTCACATCGATTACGTCTCGTGTATTGTGTCTACTGTCCACGCTATTCCATATACTCATATTGCCTACGTCTTATGTAATGTGTCTACTGTCCTCGCTGTTCCATATACTCATTTTGCCTACGTCGTATGTATTGTGCCTACCGTCCACGCTATTCCATATACTCATATTGGCTAAATCTTATGTATTGTGTCTACTGTCCACTCTATTCCATATACTCATATTGCCTACGTCTGATGTATCGTGTCTACTGTCCACTCTATTCCATATACTCATATTGTTTACGTCTTATGTATTGTGTCTACTGTCCACGCTATTCCATATACTCATAATGCTTACGTCTTATGCATTGTGTCTACCGCCCACGCTACTCCATACACTCATATTGCTTATGCCTTATGTATTGTGTCTACTGTACACGCTATTCCATATATTCATATTGCTTATATCTTATGTTCGTGTCTCCTGTACACGCTATTCCATATACGTATACTGCTTACGTCTTATGTATTGTGCCCACTGTACATGCTATTTCATATACTCATATTACTTACGTCTGATGTATTGTGTCTACTGTCCACTCTATTTCATATACTCATATTGCCTACGTCTTATTTATTGTGTCTACTGTCCACTCTATTCCATATCCACATATTGATTACGTCCTATTTATTGTGTCTACTCTCCACGCTATTCCATATACACATATTGCTTACGTTTCATATATTGCGTGTACTGTCCACGCTACTCCCTACACTCATATTGCTTATATCTTATGTGTTGTGTCTACTTTTCACGCTATTCCATATACTCATATTGCTTATGTCTTATGTATTGTGCCTACTGTCCACGCTTTTCCATATACTCATATTGCCTACGTCTTATGTATTCTGTCTACTGTCCACGCTGTTCCATATACTCATATTGCTTACGTATTATGTATTGTGTCTACTGTCCACGCTATTCCATATACACATATTGCTTACGTCTTATGTATTGTGTCTGCTGTCCACGCTATTCCATATACACATATTGCTTACGTCTTATGTATTGTGTCTACTGTCCACGCTATTCCATATACACATATTGCTTACGTCTTATGTATTGTGTCTGCTGTCCACGCTATTCCATATACACATATTGCTTACGTCTTATGTATTGTGTCTACTGTCCACGCTATTCCATATACTCATGATATTGCTTACGTCTTGTGTATTGTGTCTACTGTCCACACTATTCCATATACACATATTGCTTACGTTTCATATATTGCGTCTACTGTCCACGCTATTCCATATACATATATTGCTTACGTCTTATGCATTGTGTCTACCGCCCACGCTATTTCATATACTCATATTGCTTATATCTTATGGATTGTGTCTACTTTCCACGCTATTCAAATATACTCATATTGCTTATGTCTTATGTATTGTGACAACTTTCCACGCTATTCCATATACTCATATTGCTTATATCTTATGTATTGTGTCTACTGTCCACGCTATTCCATATACTCATATTGCTTATGTCTTATGTATTGTGTCTACTTTCCACGCTATTCCATATACTCTTATTGCCTATGTCTTATGTATTGTGCCTACTGTCCACGCTATTCCATATACTCATATTGCTTACGTCTTATGTATTGTGTCTACTGTCCACGTTATTCCATACACTCATATTGCCTACGTCTTATGTATTGTGTCTACTGTCCACGCTATTTCATATACTCATATTGCCTACGTCTTATGTATTCTATCTACTGTCCACGCTATTTCATATACTCATATTGCCTACGTCTTATGTATTCTGTCTACTGTCCACGCTATTCCATATACTCATATTGCTTAGGTCTTATGTATTGTGTCTACTGTCCCCGCTATTCCATATACTCATATTGCCTACGTCTTATGTATTGTGTCTACTGTCCACTCTATTCCATATACACATATTGATTACGTCCTATGTATTGTGTCTACTCTCCCCGCCATTCCATATACTCATATTGCTTATATCCTATGTATTGTGTCTACTTTCCACGCTATTCCATATACTCATATTGCTTATATCTTATGTATTGTGTCTACTGTCCACGCTATTCCATATACTCATATTGCTTATGTCTTATGTATTGTGCCTACTGTCCACGCTTTTCCATATACACATATTGCCTACGACTTATGTATTGTGCCTACTGTCCACGCTATTCCATATACTCATATTGCTTACGTCTTATGTATTGTGTCTACTGTCCACGCTATTCCATATACTCATATTGCTTACTTCTTATGTATTGTGTCTACTGTCCACGTTATTCCATATACTCATATTGCTTACGTTTCCTGTATTGTGTCTACTGTCCACGCTATTTCATATACTCATATTACTTACGTCTTATGTATTGTGTCTACCGTCCACGCTATTCCATATACTCATATTGCCTACGTCTTATGTATTGTGTCTAATGTCCACGTTATTCCATATACTCATATTGCTTACGTCTCATGTATTGTTTCTACTGTCCACGCTATTCCATATACTCATATTGCCTACGTCCTATGTATTGTGTCTACTTTCCACCCTATTTCATACACTCATATTGCCTACGTCTTATGTATTGTGACTTCTGTCCACGCTATTTCATATACTCCTATTGCTTACGTCTTATGTATTGTGTCTACTGTCCACGCTATTCCTTATACTCATATTGCCTACGTCTTATGTATTGTGCCTACTGTCCACGCTATTCCATATACTCATATTGCTTTCGTCTTATGTATTGTGTCTACTGTCCACTCTATTCCATATACTCATATTGCTTACGTCTTATGTATTGTGTCTACTGTCCACGCTATTTCATACACTCATATTGCCTACGTCTTATTTATTGTGTCTACTGTCCACAATATTACATATTACCTACGTCTTAGGTATTGTGTCTACTATTCTGTATACTCATAATGCTTACGTCTTATGTATTGTGTATGCAGTCAATCCTATTTCATCTCCCCATGCATTTTTCTAAATTTCATATTCTCATGTTGTTTACGTATTGTGTCTACTGTCCACGCTATTCCAAATACTCATATGACTTGCGTGTTATGTATTGTGTCTACTTTTCACGCTGTTACATATACTCATATCGATTATGTCTTATGTATTTTGTCTACTGTCCACGCTATTACATATACTCATATTGCTTACATCTTATATTATGTGTCTACTGTCCACGCTATTCCATATACTCATATTGCTTACGTCTTATGTAATGTGTCTACTGTCCACGCTGTTCCATATACTCATATTGCCTACGTCTTATGTATTGTGCCTACAGTCCACGCTGTTCCATATACTCATATTGCCTACGTCTTATGTATTGTGTCTACTGTCCACTCTATTACATATACTCATATTGCTTACGTCTTATGTATTGTGTCTACTGTCCACGCTATTACATATACTCATATTGCTTACGTCTTATATTATGTGTCTACTGTCCACGCTATTCCATATACTCATATTGCTTACGTCTTATGCAATGTGTCTATTGTCCACGCTGTTCCATATACTCATTTTGCCTACGTCTTATGTATTGTGCCTACCGTCCACGCTGTTCCATATACTCATATTGCCTACGTCTTATGTATTGTGTCTGCTGCCCACGCTATTCCATATACTCATATTGCTTACGTCTTATGTATTATGTCTACTGTCCACTCTATTACATATACTCATATTACTTACGTCTTATGTGTTGTGTCTACTGTCCACTCTATTACATATACTCATATTGCTTACGTCTTATGTATTATGTCTACTGTCCACGCTATTCCATATACTCATATTGCTTACGTCTTATGTATTGTGTCTACTGTCCACTCTATTCCATATACTCATATTGCTTACGTCTTATGTATTCTGTCTACTGTCCTCGCTATTTCATATACTCATATTGCTTACGTCTTATGTAATGTGTCTACTGTCCATGCTATTCTATGTACTCGTATTGCTTACGCATTGTGGCAGCTTATTTCTTTCTCTTATTTTTCTGATGTTTTGTGCATGCTCTCAACCCTATTTCGTCCACTCGTTTTTCTTTTGTTATCGTTAAAATTATATTGTCTGCTACTTCCTTATGTCCTGCTCTTGCCGACAACCCTATTTCGCCTAGTCATGTTACTTTCGTATTGTGCCCGCTGTCAACCCCAATCCACTTGGTCATGTTTGCATAAAGTTCCTTCTGTGAATCATAGTCCGCCCAGTCATGCGTCTTTCCTAAATCGAAACCTGCTGTCAGCCCCATTTCGCCCTCTCACGTTTCTTATATATTGTCCTTGATGTCAATCATATTTCGCCTCCTCATGTTTCTTTCACATTGTTCCTACTGTCAACCCTATTTCCTCTTTTTTGTGTGTGCGTTTTTTTTATTCTATTGTTCCTGCTGTCAGTCTGTGTCGTCTACTCAAACTCATACCTGTACGTATTGTTCCTATCGTCAGCACTAATTGTCAACTCGTGTTTCTTTCGTTCCCGTTCTCAAATCAGTTTCGATTAGTCATGTTTCTTTCAAAGTGTGTCTACTGTCAACCCTAATGTTTGCATTCGTGTTTCCAGCGTATTATGCCTGCAGTCGACCCTAATGTTTCAACTCGTGCTTCCCGTGTATTATGTCTGGAGTCAACCATGATGTTTCTACTAGTGTTCTCTGTGTATTATGTCTGCTGTCACCCTAATATTTCTACACACATCTCCAGTGTATTATGCTTACTGTGATCCCTAACGTTTCTACTCGTGTTCCTGCATATTATGTCTGCTGTCAACCCTATGTTTCTTCTTGCATTTCCTGCGTATAACGACTGCTGTCAACACTAATGTTTGTATTCGAGTTTCTTGCACATTATGCCTGCTATGAACCATAATATTTCTACCCGTGTTCCTGCGTATTATCCCAGTTATTAACCCTAATGTTTCTACTCGTATTTCCTGTGTATTATACCTGCTGTCTACTCTAATGTTTCTACACGTATTACCTGCGTATTATACCTGCTGTCAACTCTAAAGTTTCTACTCGTATTACCTGCGTATTATGCCTGCTGTCAACTCTAATGTTTCGACTCGTATTACCTGCGTATTGTGCCTGCTGTTAACTCTAATATTTCTACTCGTATTTCCTGCGTATTATGCCTGCTGTCAACTCTTATGTTTCTACCCGTATTTCCTGCGTATTATGCCTGCTGTGAACCCTTATGTTTCTACTCGTATTACCTGCGTATTATGCCTGCTGTCAACTCTAATGTTTCTACACGTATTACCTGCGTATTATGCCTGCTGTCATCTCTTATGTTTCTACCCGTATTTCCTGCGTATTATGCCTGCTGTCAACCCTAATGTTTCTACTCGTATTACCTGCGTATTATTCCTGCTGTGAACCCTTATGTTTCTACTCGTATTACCTGCGTATTATACCTGCTGTCAACCCTAATGTTTCTACCCGTATTACCTGCGTATTATGCCTGCTGTGAACCCTTATGTTTCTACCCGTATTTCCTGCGTATTATGCCTGCTGTCAACCCTAATGTTTCTACTCGTATTACCTGCGTATTATTCCTGCTGTGAACCCTTATGTTTCTACTCGTATTACCTGCGTATTATACCTGCTGTCAACCCTAATGTTTCTACCCGTATTACCTGCGTATTATTCCTGCTGTCAACTCTTATGTTTCTACCCGTATTTCCTGCGTATTATGCCTGCTGTCAACTCTAATGTTTCTACTCGTATTACCTGCGTATTATTCCTGCTGTCAACCCTAATGTTTCTACCCGTATTACCTGCGTATTATGCCTGCTGTCAACTCTAATGTTTCTACTCGTATTACCTGCGTATTATGCCTGCTGTCAACTCTTATGTTTCTACCCGTATTTCCTGCGTATTATGCCTGCTGTCAACTCTAATGTTTCGACTCGTATTACCTGCGTATTATGCCTGCTGTTAACTCTAATGTTTCTACACGTATTACCTGCGTATTATGCCTGCTGTCATCTCTTATGTTTCTACTCGTATTACCTGCGTATTATGCCTGCTGTCATCTCTTATGTTTCTACCCGTATTTCCTGCGTATTATGCCTGCTGTCAACCCTAATGTTTCTACTCGTATTACCTGCGTATTATTCCTGCTGTCAACTCTTATGTTTCTACCCGTATTTCCTGCGTATTATGCCTGCTGTCAACTCTAATGTTTCTACTCGTATTACCTGCGTATTATTCCTGCTGTCAACTCTTATGTTTCTACCCGTATTTCCTGCGTATTATGCCTGCTGTCAACTCTAATGTTTCTACTCGTATTACCTGCGTATTATGCCTGCTGTCAACCCTAATGTTTCTACTCGTATTACCTGCGTATTATTCCTGCTGTCAACTCTTATGTTTCTACCCGTATTACCTGCGTATTATGCCTGCTGTCAACTCTAATGTTTCTACTCGTATTACCTGCGTATTATTCCTGCTGTCAACCCTAATGTTTCTACCCGTATTACCTGCGTATTATGCCTGCTGTCAACTCTAATGTTTCTACTCGTATTACCTGCGTATTATCCTGCTGTCAACTCTTATGTTTCTACCCGTATTTCCTGCGTATTATGCCTGCTGTCAACTCTAATGTTTCGACTCGTATTACCTGCGTATTATGCCTGCTGTTAACTCTAATGTTTCTACACGTATTACCTGCGTATTATGCCTGCTGTCATCTCTTATGTTTCTACTCGTATTACCTGCGTATTATGCCTGCTGTCATCTCTTATGTTTCTACCCGTATTTCCTGCGTATTATGCCTGCTGTCAACCCTAATGTTTCTACTCGTATTACCTGCGTATTATTCCTGCTGTCAACCCTAATGTTTCTACCCGTATTACCTGCGTATTATGCCTGCTGTCAACTCTTATGTTTCTACCCGTATTTCCTGCGTATTATGCCTGCTGTCAACTCTAATGTTTCGACTCGTATTACCTGCGTATTATTCCTGCTGTCAACTCTTATGTTTCTACCCGTATTTCCTGCGTATTATGCCTGCTGTCAACTCTTATGTTTCTACCCGTATTTCCTGCGTATTATGCCTGCTTTCAACTCTTATGTTTCTCCCCGTATTTCCTGCGTATTATGCCTGCTGTCAACCCTAATGTTTCTACTCGTATTTCCTGCGTATTATGCCTGCTGTCAACTCTAGTGTTTCTACTCGTATTTCCTGCGTATTATGCCTGCTGTCAACTCTAATGTTTCTACTCGTATTACCTGCGTATTATGCCTGCTGTCATCTCTTATGTTTCTACTCGTATTACCTGCGTATTATGCCTGCTGTCAACTCTAATGTTTCTACTCGTATTACCTGCGTATTATGCCTGCTGTCAACTCTTATGTTTCTACCCATATTTCCTGCGTATTATGCCTGCTGTCAACCCTAATGTTTCTACTCGTATTACCTGCGTATTATGCCTGCTGTGAACCCTTATGTTTCTACCCGTATTACCTGCGTATTATGCCTGCTGTCATCTCTTATGTTTCTACCCGTATTTCCTGCGCATTATGCCTGCTGTGAACCCTTATGTTTCTACTCGTATTACCTGCGTATTATGCCTGCTGTCAACTCTAATGTTTCTACACGTATTACCTGCGTATTATGCCTGCTGTCATCTCTTATGTTTCTACTCGTATTACCTGCGTATTATGCCTGCTGTCATCTCTTATGTTTCTACCCGTATTTCCTGCGCATTATGCCTGCTGTCAACCCTAATGTTTCTACTCGTATTACCTGCGTATTATTCCTGCTGTCAACCCTAATGTTTCTACCCGTATTACCTGCGTATTATGCCTGCTGTCAACTCTAATGTTTCTACTCGTATTACCTGCGTATTATGCCTGCTGTCAACTCTTATGTTTCTACCCGTATTACCTGCGTATTATACCTGCTGTCAACTCTAATGTTTCTACACGTATTACCTGCGTATTATGCCTGCTGTCATCTCTTATGTTTCTACTCGTATTACCTGCGTATTATGCCTGCTGTCAACTCTTATGTTTCTACCCGTATTTCCTGCGTATTATGCCTGCTGTTAACTCTAATATTTCTACTCGTATTTCCTGCGTATTATGCCTGCTGTCAACTCTTATGTTTCTACCCGTATTTCCTGCGTATTATGCCTGCTGTGAACCCTTATGTTTCTACTCGTATTACCTGCGTATTATACCTGCTGTCAACTCTAATGTTTCTACACGTATTACCTGCGTATTATGCCTGCTGTCATCTCTTATGTTTCTACTCGTATTACCTGCGTATTATGCCTGCTGTCAACTCTAATGTTTCTACTCGTATTACCTGCGTATTATGCCTGCTGTCAACTCTTATGTTTCGACTCGTATTACCTGCGTATTATGCCTGCTGTTAACTCTAATATTTCTACTCGTATTTCCTGCGTATTATGCCTGCTGTGAACCCTTATGTTTCTACTCGTATTACCTGCGTATTATACCTGCTGTCAACTCTAATGTTTCTACTCGTATTACCTGCGTATTATGCCTGCTGTCAACTCTTATGTTTCTACCCGTATTTCCTGCGTATTATGCCTGCTGTCAACTCTAATGTTTCGACTCGTATTACCTGCGTATTATGCCTGCTGTTAACTCTAATATTTCTACTCGTATTTCCTGCGTATTATGCCTGCTGTCAACTCTTGTTTCTACCCGTATTTCCTGCGTATTATGCCTGCTGTCAACTCTAGTGTTTCTACTCGTATTTCCTGCGTATTATGCCTGCTGTTAACTCTAATATTTCTACTCGTATTTCCTGCGTATTATGCCTGCTGTCAACTCTAGTGTTTCTACTCGTATTACCTGCGTATTATGCCTGCTGTCAACTCTAGTGTTTCTACTCGTATTACCTGCGTATTATGACTGCTGTCAACTCTAAAGTTTCTACTCGTATTTCCTGCGTATTATGCCTGCTGTCAACTCTTATGTTTCTACCCGTATTTCCTGCGTATTATGCCTGCTGTCAACTCTAATGTTTCTACCCGTATTACCTGCGTATTATGCCGGCTGTTAACTCTAATGTTTCTACCCGTATTACCTGCGTATTATGCCTGCTGTCAACTCTAATGTTTCTACCCGTATTTCCTGCGTATTATGCCTGCTGTCAACTCTAAAGTTTCTACGCGTATTACCTGCGTATTATGCCTGCTGTTAACTCTAATGATTCTACCCGTATTACCTGCGTATTATGCCTGCTGTCAACTCTTATGTTTCTACTCGTATTACCTGCGTATTATGCCTGCTGTCAACTCTAATGTTTCTACTCGTATTTCCTGCGTATTATGCCTGCTGTCAACTCTTATGTTTCTACTCGTATTACCTGCGTATTATGCCTGCTGTCAACTCTAATGTTTCTACTCGTATTTCCTGCGTATTATGCCTGCTGTCAACTCTTATGTTTCTACCCGTATTTCCTGCGTATTATGCCTGCTGTCAACTCTAATGTTTCTACTCGTATTACCTGCGTATTATGCCTGCTGTCAACTCTAATGTTTCTACTCGTATTTCCTGCGTATTATGCCTGCTGTCAACTCTTATGTTTCTACCCGTATTTCCTGCGTATTATGCCTGCTGTCAACTCTAGTGTTTCTACTCGTATTACCTGTGTATTATGCCGGCTGTCAACTCTAATGATTCTACCCGTATTACCTGCGTATTATGCCTGCTGTCAACTCTAATGTTTCTACTCGTATTACCTGCGTATTATGCCGGCTGTTAACTCTAATGATTCTACCCGTATTACCTGCGTATTATGCCTGCTGTCAACTCTAATGTTTCTACCCGTATTTCCTGCGTATTATGCCTGCTGTCAACTCTAAAGTTTCTACGCGTATTACCTGCGTATTATGCCTGCTGTTAACTCTAATGATTCTACTCGTAGTACTTGCGTATTATGCCTGCTGTCAACTCTAATGTTTCTACGCGTATTACCTGCGTATTATGCCTGCTGTCAACTCTTATGTTTCTACTCGTATTACCTGCGTATTATGCCTGCTGTCAACTCTAATGTTTCTACTCGTATTTCCTGCGTATTATGCCTGCTGTCAACTCTTATGTTTCTACCCGTATTTCCTGCGTATTATGCCTGCTGTCAACTCTATTGTTTCTACTCGTATTACCTGCGTATTATGCCTGCTGTCAACTCTAATGTTTCTACTCGTATTTCCTGCGTATTATGCCTGCTGTCAACTCTAATGTTTCTACCCGTATTTCCTGCGTATTATGCCTGCTGTCAACTCTAAAGTTTCTACGCGTATTACCTGCGTATTATGCCTGCTGTTAACTCTAATGATTCTACTCGTAGTACTTGCGTATTATGCCTGCTGTCAACTCTAATGTTTCTACGCGTATTACCTGCGTATTATGCCTGCTGTCAACTCTTATGTTTCTACCCGTATTTCCTGCGTATTATGCCTGCTGTCAACTCTAATGTTTCTACCCGTATTTCCTGCGTATTATGCCTTCTGTCAACTCTAGTGTTTCTACCCGTATTACCTGCGTATTATGCCTGCTGTCAACTCTAATGTTTCTACTCGTATTACCCGCGTATTATACCTGCTGTCAACTCTAATGTTTCTACCCGTATTTCCTGCGTATTATGCCTTCTGTCAACTCTAGTGTTTCTACCCGTATTACCTGCGTATTATGCCTGCTGTCAACTCTAATGTTTCTACTCGTATTACCTGCGTATTATGCCTGCTGTCAACTCTAATGTTTCTACCCGTATTTCCTGCGTATTATGCCTGCTGTCAACTCTATTGTTTCTACACGTATTACCTGCGTATTATGCCTGCTGTCAACTCTATTGTTTCTACTCGTATTACCTGCGTATTATGCCTGCTGTCAACTCTAATGTTTCTACACGTATTACCTGCGTATTATACCTGCTGTCAACTCTAATGTTTCTACCCGTATTTCCTGCGTATTATGCCTTCTGTCAACTCTAGTGTTTCTACCCGTATTACCTGCGTATTATGCCTGCTGTCAACTCTAATGTTTCTACTCGTATTACCCGCGTATTATACCTGCTGTCAACTCTAATGTTTCTACCCGTATTTCCTGCGTATTATGCCTTCTGTCAACTCTAGTGTTTCTACCCGTATTACCTGCGTATTATGCCTGCTGTCAACTCTAATGTTTCTACTCGTATTACCTGCGTATTATGCCTGCTGTCAACTCTAATGTTTCTACCCGTATTTCCTGCGTATTATGCCTGCTGTCAACTCTATTGTTTCTACACGTATTACCTGCGTATTATGCCTGCTGTCAACTCTAATGTTTCTACTCGTATTTCCTGCGTATTATGCCTGCTGTCAACTCTAATGTTTCTACCCGTATTTCCTGCGTATTATGCCTGCTGTCAACTCTAAAGTTTCTATGCGTATTACCTGCGTATTATGCCTGCTGTTAACTCTAATGATTCTACTCGTAGTACTTGCGTATTATGCCTGCTGTCAACTCTTATGTTTCTACCCGTATTTCCTGCGTATTATGCCTGCTGTCAACTCTAAAGTTTCTACGCGTATTACCTGCGTATTATGCCTGCTGTTAACTCTAATGATTCTACCCGTATTACCTGCGTATTATGCCTGCTGTCAACTCTTATGTTTCTACCCGTATTTCCTGCGTATTATGCCTGCTGTGAACCCTTATGTTTCCACTTGTATTACCTGCGTATTATGCCTGCTGTCAACTCTAATGTTTCTACCCGTATTTCCTGCGTATTAAGCCTGCTGTGAACCCTTATGTTTCTACTCGTATTTCATGCGTATTATGACTGCTGTCAACACTAATGTTTCTACTCGTATTACCTGCGTATTATGCCTGCTGTCAACTCTAATGTTTCTACTCGTATTTCCTGCGTATTATGCCGGCTGTCAACTCTAATGTTTCTACACGTATTACCTGCGTATTATGCCTGCTGTCAACTCTAATTTTTTTACCCGTATTTCCTGCGTATTATGCCTGCTGTCAACTCTTATGTTTCTACTCGTATTACCTGCGAATTATGCCTGCTGGGAACCCTTATGTTTCTACTCGTATTACCTGCGTATTATGCCTGCTGTCAACTCTAATGTTTCTACCCATATTACCTGCGTATTATGCCTGCTGTCAACTCTAATGTTTCTACCCATATTTCCTGCGTATTATGCCGGCTGTCAACTCTAATGTTTCTACACGTATTACCTGCGTATTATGCCTGCTGTCAACACTAATTTTTTTACCCGTATTTCCTGCGTATTATGCCTGCCATCAATTCTAATGTTTCTACTCGTATTACCTGCGTATTATACCTGCTGTCAACTCTAGTGTTTCTACTCGTATTGCCTGCGTATTATGCCTGCTGTCAACTCTTATGTTTCTACCCGTATTTCCTGCGTATTATGCCGGCTGTCAACTCTAGTGTTTCTACTCGTATTGCCTGCGTATTATGCCTGCTGTCAACTCTAATGTTTCTACTCGTATTGCCTGCGTATTATGCCTGCTGTCAACTCTTATGTTTCTACCCGTATTTCCTGCGTATTATGCCTGCTGTCAACTCTTATGTTTCTACCCGTATTTCCTGCGTATTATGCCTGCTGTCAACTCTAATGTTTCTACCCGTATTACCTGCGTATTATGCCTGCTGTCAACTCTAATGTTTCTACCCGTATTTCCTGCGTATTATGCCGGCTGTCAACTCTAATGTTTCTACACGTATTACCTGCGTATTATGCCTGCTGTCAACTCTAATTTTTTTACCCGTATTTCCTGCGTATTATGCCTGCCATCAATTCTAATGTTTCTACTCGTAGTACTTGCGTATTATGCCTGCTGTCAACTCTTATGTTTCTACCCGTATTTCCTGCGTATTATACCTGCTGTCAACTCTAGTGTTTCTACTCGTATTGCCTGCGTATTATGCCTGCTGTCAACTCTAATGTTTCTACCCGTATTTCCTGCGTATTATGCCTGCTGTCAACTCTAGTGTTTCTACTCGTATTGCCTGCGTATTATGCCTGCTGTCAACTCTTATGTTTCTACCCGTATTTCCTGCGTATTATGCCTGCTGTCAACTCTTATGTTTCTCCCCGTATTTCCTGCGTATTATGCCTGCTGTCAACTCTAATTTTTTTACCCGTATTTCCTGCGTATTATACCTGCTGTCAACTCTAGTGTTTCTACTCGTATTGCCTGCGTATTATGCCTGCTGTCAACTCTAATGTTTCTACCCGTATTACCTGCATATTATACCAGCTGTCAGCTCTAATGTTTCTACCCGTATTTCCTGCGTATTATGCCTGCTGTTAACTCTAATGATTCTACCCGTATTTCCTGCGTATTATGCCTGCTGTCAACTCTTATGTTTCTCCCCGTATTTCCTGCGTATTATGCCTGCTGTCAACTCTAATTTTTTTACCCGTATTTCCTGCGTATTATGCCTGCTGTCAACTCTAATGTTTCTACCCGTATTTCCTGCGTATTATACCTGCTGTCAACTCTTATGTTTCTACCCGTATTTCCTGCGTATTATGCCTGCTGTCAACTCTTATGTTTCTCCCCGTATTTCCTGCGTATTATGCCTGCTGTCAACTCTAATTTTTTTACCCGTATTTCCTGCGTATTATGCCTGTTGTCAACTCTATTGTTTCTACTCGTATTTCCTGCGTATTATGCCTGTTGTCAACTCTATTGTTTCTACTCGTATTACCTGCGTATTATGCCTGTTGTCAACTCTATTGTTTCTACTCGTATTACCTGCATATTATACCAGCTGTCAGCTCTTATGTTTCTACCCGTATTTCCTGCGTATTATGCCTGCTGTCAGCTCTTATGTTTCTACCCGTATTACCTGCGTATTATGCCTGCTGTCAACTCTAATGTTTCTACTCGTATTACCTGCGTATTATGCCTGCCATCAATTCTAATGTTTCTACTCGTATTACCTGCGTATTATGCCTGCTGTCAACTCTTATGTTTCTACCCGTATTTCCTGCGTATTATGCCTGCTTTGAACTCTTATGTTTCTACCCGTATTTCCTGCGTATTATGCCTGCTGTCAACTCTAATGTTTCTACCCGTATTTCCTGCGTATTATGCCTGCTGTTAACTCTAATGATTCTACCCGTATTTCCTGCGTATTATGCCTGCTGTCAACTCTAATGTTTCTACCCGTATTTCCTGCGTATTATACCGGCTGTCAGCTCTAGTGTTTCTACTCGTATTGCCTGCGTATTATGCCTGCTGTCAACTCTTATGTTTCTACCCGTATTTCCTGCGTATTATGCCTGCTGTCAACTCTTATGTTTCTACCCGTATTTCCTGCGTATTATGCCTGCTTTGAACTCTTATGTTTCTCCCCGTATTTCCTGCGTATTATGCCTGCTGTCAACTCTAATGTTTCTACCCGTATTTCCTGCGTATTATTCCTGCTGTCAACTCTTATGTTTCTACCCGTATTTCCTGCGTATTATGCCTGCTGTCAACTCTAATGTTTCTACCCGTATTTCCTGCGTATTATACCGGCTGTCAGCTCTAGTGTTTCTACTCGTATTGCCTGCGTATTATGCCTGCTGTCAACTCTTATGTTTCTACCCGTATTTCCTGCGTATTATGCCTGCTGTCAACTCTTATGTTTCTACCCGTATTTCCTGCGTATTATGCCTGCTTTCAACTCTTATGTTTCTCCCCGTATTTCCTGCGTATTATGCCTGCTGTCAACTCTAATGTTTCTACCCGTATTTCCTGCGTATTATGCCTGCTGTCAACTCTTATGTTTCTACCCGTATTTCCTGCGTATTATTCCTGCTGTCAACTCTTATGTTTCTACCCGTATTTCCTGCGTATTATGCCTGCTGTCAACTCTAAAGTTTCTACGCATATTACCTGTGTATTATACCAGCTATCAGCTCTAATGTTTCTACCCGTATTTCCTGCGTATTATGCCTGCTGTTAACTCTAATGATTCTACCCGTATTACCAGCGTATTATGCCTACTGTCAACTCTGTTTCTACTCGTATTCCCTGCGTATTATGCCTGCTGTGAACCCTTATGTTTCTACGCGTGTTTCCTGCGTGTTATACCTGCTATCAACTCTAATGTTTCTACTCGTGTTTCCTGTGTATTATTCCTGCTGTCAACTCTAATATTTCTACCTGTGTCTCCTGCATATTGTGTGTGCCGTTTTTCACTAAGGAACTTGCTGCCTTAGGAAATTGGGGGGGGGGGGGGGGGGGTAATGTCTTGCGCTGTTTTGTTGGCGAGTTGAAATAAAATTGACCGACTACCTTAAAAATTATATGCCTTGTTGGCTTGAAGGTTTCTGAATGATTTCCGAAACTCGTGGTGGACTTGATTTGAGTCGAGCGTCAGAATTTGCACGAGAAAATCACTCAGCTTGGAGAGTTAACCTGGGAAGGTTTTGATTAACAAACAAGTCAGTTCAGGATTGGATCTTCTCGAGGTTGGACATATTTAGATTGGAAAACTTATTGCGGATGAGTGGGCTGGCCAAGTTGAATTACGTTAGTGATTCTGTTGTGGAAAAATGACGTGGAGTTCCATCATTCGACGAATGTGGAAGGGGTTTAACAGGAATTCTTTTCATGATGTCGAGTGATTGGAATCGGAGGTAATTCGCGGTACAATTTATTTTCATGACCGAATCCATGATACCGATATATATATATTTTTTTTATTCATTCAGTGAGCTGATGGCTATAGCATGATTCTTTGATTTTTCGTGATTTCTCCTCGGAAAGTTGAAGTGGCCATAACATAATATTTGAAGGAATTCTCAGTTGGCGAACTTTGTCCGTCAACTGCGAATTCTTTCCACATTTATGAAGGATTCTTGTTGAATTATTGGCCTGGTGTTGGAAATGCGGGCGAGCGAGTTAAGTGAGTAAATATTCGGTGGAATTATCAGTTGGCGAATTTCGATTCGACAGCTGCGAATTCTTCTATTATCAGTAGATAGTATTTGCTATTTTCGCCTTAGCTTAGCATTTGGTATGTTCCTGGGTATGTTATCATTTATTTGATTTTTCGTGGTTTTTCTATGGAAATTTGAAGTGGCCATAATATAACATTTGAGGGAATTCTCAGTTGGTCAACTGCGAATTCTTTCCATAGTTACAGGGATTCTTGTTGGGATATTGGCCTGGTATTGGAAATGTCTCCCAGCAAAATTCACTAACAGAATTACATAAACATTGTGGCTTACGAATTGCGATTGGCCACCTGCGCGTTGTACATTTATGGATTATTGTGTACTTTAAAATCCCGTATCTTTTGAGATTGTATGATGATGTCACATTGAAGGAAGAACCTAATTGTCTGATACTATTTATAAAGGAATTTCTTGGCAACAAGCTTATGTTTGTTGCCTGAAAATTCTTATCTTGTTGGCTTAAATTCCTTCAGAGGTTCTTTCAGTGAATATTTGACTGATGCCCTGACATCGTTGTTTATAAATAAAATATATATTTACAGCTTATTTAAGGGTTACTTGTGTGTATGTTATCCAAACCCTACAGACATTTTGCCTGCGATTATCGGATTGTCCGTCTACGCCTCTCACAGGCATTATCTTGAACTTCGTGGGCTTCCGACAAGCACACCAAAACTGCGATTCACCATTCTAGTGTACTCACCCAGGTCGGATATATTTTGTGTATATTTTTATCAGAAATATCTCAATCACCCGTTGTGATTCCCTAAATCGCACGGCAGAGGATGATTGAGCTATTCTGCTCAATACAATAATCTTTTTCAAAACATAATGTTGGGCTGAAGTGGGGATTCGTCACATGTGCCTGCTGTCAACTCTAATGTTTGTACTCGTGTTTCCTGCGGGTTTTTTGTTTTGCCTGCCATGAACCCGAATGTTTCTACCCGTGTCTCCTGCGTATGGTGCCTACTGTGAACCCTAATGCTAACCTTAATGTTTCTACTCGTATTACCTGCGTATTATACCTGCTGTGAACCCTAATGTTTCTACTCGTATTTCCTGCGTATTATACCTGCAGTGAACCCTAATGTTTCTACTCGTATTTCCTGCGTATTATGCCTGCAGTGAACCCTAATGTTTCTACTCGCATTACCTGCGTATTATGCCTGCAGTGAACCCTAATGTTTCTACTCGTATTGCCTGCTTATTATGCCTGCAGTGAACCCTAATGTTTCTACTCGTATTTCCTGCGTATTATGCCTGCTGACATTCCTAATGTTTCTACTCGTGTTTCCTCCATATCATGCCTTCTTTACCGAAGTTAAGCAACGTAAGCCTGTTTAGTCCTTGAATGGGTGACCGTTTGAGCGATCGATTCAGACTCCCGTGTTGTGTCCTTGGGCAAGGCACTTAACACCGATTGTCGACATGGGGCACGATGACGCCGTGTACTAAGGCGTACTGCACGTCGACGGTACGCATGTCTTCAACCAATTTAACCCTGCCTGTGCTGCGGTGCGGAGTTACGATGTTGGGGAGCTGGCAGCTGTTCGCCGTTGCTCGGTGGTTCTATCCGGGACTTCCGGCTCCCTCCACCCGAAAAAACTGTCACCGACACGATATGATCTTGGCTGTTAAAGTGTCGTTAAACCCTGATAAATATCATCCTGATGTATCGGGTTACGGCTCCTCCAATCTAGAATGCCGTCTCATAGGCGGTGGCTGACCATTGGTCGGTCAGACACCGGCATTGTCATTCTGTTATTATTTGAGGTGACAAACTAATTTCCAAGGCGGACCTGCACGAAATAGTCCACCTCTATTTGGAAATTAGTTTGTCACCCTCAAAAATTCATAAGACTATTTCAGAGATTAACGGGTTAAATTTAAGCAGCAGGTCATTGCAAATAATGTCCCGGGGGGGGGGGGGGGGGTATACAAGCTTCTTACAACGGTATGCTGAATCCCAAAAATGACATCACAATTGAAATATGTGCCAACACCTCACAGGACTTGGAAGGGGGCATACATACGATTTGGGAGGCCGTATAAATGGCTGGAGGCACAAAAACAGAAGTGTGGAGGACGATCACCCTCCGCATCAGTTTTAGTTGTTGTGATGGCGCTAGCATTTCCCGGACAATGAGGACTGACCCGAGAAGGGGTAAGATAAGCACTAGTCTGTAAGAAGGCTATATACTGCTACTTCCTCAGCCCGAGGGTGGGGCCCCAGCATTGAAGAAGGGCAGTATATAGTCGTCTCAAAGGCTATGTTACCCCTCAAACATGAAATTAAGATTACAATACGTGATAGCATTGCAAAAAAGCATCCATGGGGAAGGACTATACTAGAAGGACAAGAACAGAAGTGTGTGTAGGGGGAGGGGGGTGGCACCGAGGGCCCGATCACCGTCTCTTTTATTGGCGGGTTGCTATGGTGGCGCTAGCATTTCCCCGACAGTGGGGACTGACCTTCCCGACAGTGAAAGTCGGGATATGTCTAGGTATATACTTGTCTGTAAGACTACTATACACTGTCTCTTTTCCACCGGGGGCTCATTCCTCGGGTTGGAGAAGGGGCAGTATACAGTTTTACATGCCCTCTTGCAATACAAAGGGGAGTTTCCAACAGGCATGGGGAGGAGCTTTTTATATACTACTCTGAAAGACGGTTATTCACTGCTCTTCCCCAAGAGTGGAACCCATGCCTCGATATTGAGTAGGGCAGTATATAACCGTCGTACAGAGGCTAGAATGCAGGCAAGAAACCTTGCAATAAAGGAGGAGAGTTCCCGAACAGGGGATCAGGTCTCGCTGACAAAAAGGGTTTAACCCTCGCTGGTATGCTACCCCTGCATTATGACGCCTTCATAATCTCAGGGGTAGAGCGATGGAAGGAAGTAGCTGTGAGACTACCTACCATCTCAGCCCTACCCGGCCTACGATTCCAAGAAGTCTTCATGGCCCAGATAGACCTGAGGAGGTAAGTAGTCGTACCGAGACTAGAGAATAGGTGAGGTGGGGCGTTCTCTGTGAAAAATGTTTTTAAAATATGCACGAAATGATGATATGTAAGAGTGATTTACGACTCATGTTGGTCGAATCTCATGGCATTTCTCCCGTACCCCGAACTTCGTATCGCTTCCAGCTGACCAAGCCGCTATAAATCCATCGGCTAAAACTAGTCGCCTGGCTATGACCGGTTCGCATAGTTGGCATCTCAGGCTGGGTGTGGCCTTTTAATGCAGGTTCTGTGTTAACGGGAAATCTCAGGCATCAAGGTTCGCCTGGAAAGCTGTTAGTGTAGATATTGCGTTGAAAACGCCTGGATGAACGCGCGACGTCATGATGACATTCACCGCTATCCACAGAGCTAAGTGACTAAACGTCGTTAGGGTCGTGTGAATAACCTGTGTCCCTCCATATTGGCGACAGTGCAGTTCAGTAGCCCATGCCATATCTCAAAACTCTTATAACAGGAGCAAGAATGTCCCTTTGTTGGCTTTCGACTTTTCTCCTTCATCGACTCTGTCCTACTTTGTCAACTAGAAGGGCTCGAGCCATGGAGCAGTCCCCCAAGAAAGGACTTCACGATCGACTCGTGCCTACCAAGCGAACAAGTGATCGAGGCGTGCACCCAGCGAGTTACTTCTCGCTCGAATGACTCTTCTACTCATCTGGGTTTTAGTGGTCATTAAGTGAATGCCGGGTGTCCCACGATCACTTGTCTTCATGAACCCAATGACCCCCACCCATCATCAACGGCTAACCTGGTGAACTACTCTCCGAGCTTGAGGAAGGCTTAGACTTCTTGGAGGTGAGATGAGACTGTGTCGCGTGATTATGGTCGCCGGGTCCTTGAGGCGAGTACGGAGAGAGGGTCGCAGTTTGTCACATGAATGAGCACACCCCCACCCAAACATTCGTGCCGAAACAATTGACGTAAACAGAAGTCTAACCAACGACAAGCCCGTGCCAATGAAACGACATTCGAGATTGGTATAGCGTCTCTAAACCGCCTCTCCTCCACCCTGGGGCACGAACCACGGGCTGGGGAAGGGCGGTATATAGCCCTCTTACAGACTAGCCATTTGTTGGGGAGGTCAGTCCCCTCTATAGAGGAAATGCTAACACAACCACTACAACTCACCGATAATGGGAAGGGGGGAGGGGTCGATCATTTTTTGTCCTCCCCACTTTTTGTCCCTCCCCTCATTTGTTTGGCCATCTGCACCCTCCTCGTCCCAAGTCCTATTATCGCAAACTGCAGTCGCAATTTCATATCTGGGACACGGTATGACCTCTGTAAGACCTCCGTATACTGCCCTTCCTCCACCCGGTGAAATTCGTTGCGATTATGGACTGCCGATATTTATCCCGCTGGTCTCTGAACTGGCGTTATCAGTTTGTTGTGTTGACAAACTAATCTAAAAAGAGAGCCAGGTTATTTCATGCACGTCCGCAACCCTCAATAGTAGTACCAGGGTGACTGTGTCGGTGTCTGACCGACCAATGGCCAGCCTTCGCCTATGAGACGACACTCTGTATTGGTCGAGCCCTTTCCTGATATATCAGGATAATAAGCTGAAATAACAGGATAATAACCTTATATATCAAGATAATAACATGATATATCAGGATACATAAGCTGATATATCAGATTACTAACTGAAGTGGAGGTCTTCACATGGTACTCTTTTATGAGATTGACATGTTGTATTTCAAAAACGTATGTCAAACTTGGGAACTTTTGTCACTTGTCGGAAAGAAAACACAGAAGAAAGAAGATGGAGACCCTGACTTGTTTTCCGTCTGAGTACATCTGCACGCAATAAGACGTTCTCATCTATTCGTCGTCATCCTGGCGAGATTCAGTAGCGAGTAATCGCTTGACTGGACTGGTTACGTGAAATAATTCACGAGAGGTGAGGGAAGTTGTTCAAACACGAGTGTTTAACATTATTGTCCCTCGCCTAGAATGAATTATTTTTCATAGCTAGTCCAGTCAAGCGATTACTCTGTTTATTACTTTTCGTTATTAACGATAATTATATTATTTACCCGTTTACCTAACGTAACGTCCAAAACCTGCCAGCGCTAATCTAAAAAATCGCCAATTATTTTTCATGATTTTTTTCATTTTTTGTCTCTAAAACATAGGTTATGACCCATTATTGGAACGAGGTCGTCGAGCTCGTTCCAATGAGGGGCCATAACCTATGTTTTTGAGACAAAAAATTAAAATAATAGTTATTCAAGATTTTTTTTTTCAAGTGTCGTCTGCTTTTCATGTTAGGTGAAGGGTTAAAAAAAAACATGAAGTTCTCATTACACTCACGGCAAAGCGTCTTCGTTTGCGCGCACGGTATCATGACACAATTGTGAAGTTATCGTTTATAATCAAACCCGGAAATCCCAGTTAGTCACACTTTGGAATGTAATAAAGTAAATTAATGCATAAATACATACAGTCTGTAAGTTGCACAAAAGAAATCCAAGATTGCTGCCATGCCTGCATTCATTGGACAAATGACCATGAGACAAGACTAGGACCTTCTTGCTGCCATGTCTGCATTCATTGGGCAACTGGCCATGAGGCAAGACTAGGACGTTCTTGCTGCCATGTCTGCATTCATTGGGCAACTGGCCATGAGGCAAGACTAGGACGTTCTTGCTGCCATGTCTCCATTCATTGGGCAACTGGCCATGAGACAAGACTAGGACGTTCTTGCTGACAAGTCTGCATTCATTGGGCAACTGGCCATGAGGCAAGACTAGGACGTTCTTGCTGCCATGTCTGCATTCATTGGGCAACTGGCCATGAGGCAAGACTAGGACGTTCTTGCTGCCATGTCTGCATTCATTGGGCAACTGGCCACGAGACAAGACAAGGACGTTCTTGTTACCATGCCTGCATTCATTGGGCAACTGGCCATGAGACAAGACTAGAACGTTCTTGCTGTCATGCCTGCATTCATTGGGCAATTGGTCATGAGGCAAGACAAGGACATTCTTGCTGCCATGTCTGCATTCATTGGCCAATTGTCCATGAGACAAGACTAGGACGTTCTTGCTGCCATGTCTGCATTCATTGGGCAACTGGCCATGAGATAAGACTAGGACGTTCTTGCTGCCATGTGTGCATACATTGGGCAACTGGCCACGAGACAAGACAAGGACGTTCTTGTTACCATGCCTGCATTCATTGGGCAACTGGCCATGAGACAAGACTAGAACGTTCTTGCTGTCATGCCTGCATTCACTGGGCAATTGGTCATGAGGCAAGACTAGGACATTCTTGCTGCCATGTCTGCATTCATTGGCCAATTGGCCATGAGACAAGACTAGGACGTTTTTGCTGCCATGTCTGCATTCATTGAGCAACTGGCCATGAGATAAGACTAGGACGTTCTTGCTGCCATGTGTGCATACATTGGGCAACTGGCCACGAGACAAGACAAGGACGTTCTTGTTACCATGCCTGCATTTATTGGGCAACTGGCCATGAGACAAGTCTAGAACGTTCTTGCTGTCATGCCTGCATTCATTGGGCAATTGGTCACGAGGCAAGACTAGGACATTCTTGCTGCCATGTCTGCATTCATTGGCCAATTGGCCATGAGACAAGACTAGGACGTTCTTGCTGCCATGTCTGCATTCATTGGGCAACTGGCCATGAGACAAGACTAGGACATTCTTGCTGCCACGTCTGCATTCATTGGGCAACTGGCCATGAGACAAGACTAGGACGTTCTTGCTGCCATGTCTGCATTCATTGGGCAACTGGCCATGAGGCTAGACTAGGACGTTCTTGCTGCCATGTCTGCATTCATTGGGCAACTGGCCATGAGACAAGACTAGGACGTTCTTGCTGCCATGCCTGCATTCATTGGGCAACTGGCCATGAGGCAAGACTAGGACGTTCTTGCTGCCATGTGCTACTTTCATTGGGCAACTGGCCATGATACAAGACTAGGGCGTTCTTGCTGCCATGCCTGCATTCATTGGGCAACTGGCCATGAGACAAGACTAGAACGTTCTTGCTGTCATGCCTGCATTCATTGGGCAACTGGCCGTGAGGCAAGACTAGGACATTCTTGCCGCCATGCCTGCATTCATTGGGCAACTGGCCATGAGACAAGACTAGAACGTTTTTGCTGTCATGCCTGCATTCATTGGGCAACTGGCCATGAGGCAAGACTGGAACATTCTTGCTGCCATGTCTGCATTCATTGACCATTTGGCCATGGGACAAGACTAGGACGTTCTTGCTGCCATGTCTGCATTCATTGGGCAACTGGCCATGAGACAAGACTAGGACGTTCTTGCTGCTATGCCTTCATTCATTGGGCAACTGGCCATGAGTCAAGACTTGGACGTTCTTGCTGCTATGCCATCATTCATTGGGCAACTGGCCATGAGACAAGACTAGGACGTCCTTGCTGCCATGTCTACATTCATTGGGCAACTGGCCATGACACAAGACTAGGACGTTCTTGCTGCCATGTCTGCATTCATTGGGCAACTGTCCATGAGACAAGACTAGGACATTCTTGCTGCCATACCTGCATTCATTGGGCAACTGGCCATGAGGCAAGACTAGGACGTTCTTGCTGCCATGTCTGCATTCATTGGGCAACTGGCCATGAGGCAAGACTAGGACGTTCTTGCTGCCATGTCTACATTCATTGGGCAACTGGCCATGAGACAAGACTAGGACGTTCTTGCTACCATGTCTGCATTCATTGGGCAACTGGTCATGAGGCAAGACTAGGACGTTCTTGCTGCCATGTCTGCATTCATTGGGCAACTGGCCATGACGCAAGACTAGGACGTTCTTGCTGCCATGTCTGCATTCATTGGGAAACTGGCCATCAGACAAGACTAGGACGTTCTTGCTGCTATGCCTTCATTCATTGGGCAACTGGCCATGAGACAAGACTAGGACGTTCTTGCTGCCATGTCTGCATTCATTGGGCAACTGGCCATGAGACAAGACTAGGACGTTCTTGCTGCCATGTCTGCATTCATTGGGCAACTGGCTATGAGACAAGACTAGGCCGTTCTTGCTGCTATGCCTTCATTCATTGGGCAACTGGCCATGAGACAAGACTAGGACGTTCTTGCTGCTATGCCTTCATTCATTGGGCAACTGGCCATGAGACAAGACTAGGGCGTCCGTGCTGCCATGTCTGCATTCATTGGGCAACGGGCCATGAGACAAGACTAGGACGTCCTTGCTGCCATGTCTGCATTCATTGTGCAGCTGGCCATGAGACAAGACTAGGACGTTCTTGCTGCCATGTCTGCATTCATTTGGGGAACTGGCCATGAGACAAGACTAGGGCGTCCTTGCTGTCATGTCTGCATTCATTGAGCAACTGGCCATGAGACAAGACTAGGACGTTCTTATCTACTCACCACTGCTAAGTTTCGGGGCAGTTGATGCATAAATGTGGCCTCTGCCAATGAAATCCAAGATTTTGGTCACGTGGCTGTGCGACGTTATCATCTGCTCACCAAACTAAGTCATCCGACTGAGTTTCAATAAAATTAATGCACCCATGCGACCTGCAGGTTGCACCAAGGTAATCCAAGATGGCTGCTATGGGGGTCATTTTGAATATACGATTGCGCCCAAAATAAGACATTCTCATCTGCTCATCATACGAAGTCTTTCTTCCGAGTTGTAAGAAAAAAGATGTATAAATTAGGCCTGCAGACTGTGATAAAGAAATCTAAATCCGTGAAGACTAAAATGGCTGCTATTTTGGGCATCCGACCATGACCACAATACGATGTTTCCATCAAGGCACAAACCCAACCATTATATGAAATTTGGTTATGATCAGAAAGGAACTGTGGGTTGTAGACTGCATCACAGGAACAATGTTGATAGACTCAGAGAGCTACAAACCCACATACATCCACATGATTGATGACAATAGCAGAGCTTGACTCTGTCATGTCAAGCTAATCAATTTATTACAGATTGGGTTGGAATGCATCTTGCATCTAGACACCTGTATATGTAATGAATATATTACATTTAAGCTTAAAATATTAGTTTTTCTTGTGTTTTCCATGGTGTATGGAAATTTACACCGGTTTGGGAACTCATATACCCTGAGGCGAATCCGAAGGGTGTATGGGCTCCCAAACCGGCACACATACACCCTAGAAAACACAAGGATAACGGATTTATTTCCAAGGATTTTGGTGTACTTAATACTTCAACCTACATTGTGGGCAAAAACTGACAGACATTTTGTACATTGTGAGTTTCTCAATAAATAAAACCAGACAAATATGGATGTAATTGGAACTGGCTCAATGAGCCAGTTCCAATGACATCCGTATATGTAATATTTTATTGCACATAAATATTAAATTTCCTGTATTTTTTGTTGTTTGTTCTAAAACAACCGGTGTAAAAACGAGCCCCTGTGGATTGCAAGTTACACTGTACCTCTCAGCCAATCAAAATGCGGCATTTTGTTTCATTTGGAAACAATACATCTTCCACCTCAACGCTAAATGTAATGAATTTAATACATATTGGGTTGGAATGCATCTTTCATGTAGAGATTATATATAATGAATTTATTACATTTTGGGTTAAGATGCATCTTCCATCTCAACGCTAAATGTGATAAATTTATTACAGATAGGGTTGAAATGCATCTTTCATATCAACACCAAATGTAACAAATTTATTACAAATAGGGTTGGAATGCATCTTGCATCTCAACGCCAAAAATTATGAAAGTGTCACGCTGTAGCTTACGACAGCTTAGGAGCCCCACCTCCACTTCGGTTAGTAAAATGATAATAAAAGTTATTAACCTGACATACCATCTTAGGTATCCTGATATACCGGGTTATTATCCTGATATTTCAGGTTATTATCCTGATATATCAGGTTAGGGGTCGTCTCGCAGGCGGAGCCTGGCCATTGGTCGGTTAGACACCGATATAGTCGTTCTGGTACTACTATTGAGGGTTGTGGACGTGCGTGGAATAGCTTGGCTCTATGTTGAGATTGGTTGGTCACCTCAACAAACTGATAACGCCATTTCAGAGACCAACTTCATTAATATCAGTAGTCGGTAATTGCAACGAATTTGCCCGGTGGAGGAAGGGCAGTATATAGCCGTCTTACAAGGGCTATGCTGTGTCCCAGACATGGAATTACGACTTCAGATTGTGACAACAGTGTAAATAGTAGTTGTGTGTGTGGGGGGAGGGGGCTGGGTGGGGGTGGGTGGGTGTACATGAACTTTCTGGGTGGCAAAACAAATGACTGGAGGGACAAAAGGTGGGGAGGACAGCAAGGGGCCGATCACTCTCTCTGCTATTGGTGAGTTGCAGAGAAGGCGCTAGCATTGACCCAATAGCGGGGACGGACCACCCCAACAAGGGGCTAGTCTTTAAGACGGTTATGAACTTGCCTTCCCCAGACCGTGGCTCATACCCCAGGATGGAGGAGGGTCGGTTAATAGCCGCTTGACAAATATCGAGTGTCGTTTCAGTTTCATTGTCGGAGGCTTGTCGTTGGCTGGACTTTTGTTTACGTCAGTTGTTTTTGTGCGAATGTTTGGGGGGTTTGCTCCCTCGGTCTTTCCCGTATGTGACAAACGGCGACCCTCACCCAAAAGCCCCACTCAACACGGCCCCCTTCTTCTCCAAGAAGTCTTAGTCTTCCACAACCTCGAAGAGTAGTTCGAAAGTCCAGTCGTTGATGATCGGCGAGGGTCATTGTGGATCACAGATCAATAGGTGCATGGTAACAAGTGATCATGGGACACAGTAATCACTTTGTGATTACTAAAACTCAGATGAGTAGAAGACTTGTTCGAGAAGTCACTCACTGGGAGCACACCTCTGTCACTCGTTCATTCGGTAGGCACGAGTCTTTCATAGAGTCCCTCCTCGAGGGACTGCTCCATGGCTGCGTGGCTCGAGCCTTTCTAGTCGATAAAGTAGGACAGAATCGATAGGGAGAAATATCTAAAGCCAACAAAGGGTCATTCCCGTTCATGTTATCAGAGTTTTGAGATATGGCATGGAATACTGAACAGCACTGTCACCTATATGGAGAGACACAGGCTATTCACTCGATCCTAACGACGTTTAGTCACTCTGATCTGTGGATAGCGGTGAATGTCGTCATGACGTCGCGCGCTCATCCAGGCGTTATCAACGCAATAGCTACACTAACAGCGGCGAATGTCGTCATGAACGTAAATCACTCTTACATACCATCATTTAGTGCATATGTAAAAACGCCCCACCTCACCCAATCTCTAGTCTCTGTACGACTACTTACTTCCGCAGGTCTACCTTAACCTAGGCCACGAAGCCTTCTTGGAATCGTAGACCAGGTAGGCCTGAGATGGTAAGTAGTCTTACAGATACTTGGTTCCATTGCTCTACCTTTGAGATTAAGAAGGAGTCATAATGCAGGTGGCAACATACCAGTGAGGAATAACGAGGGTTATGGCCTTTTTTGTTAGCGAGGCCTGCCCCCCTGTTGTGGAACCCTTCTCCTTTATTGCAAGGTTTCTTGCCTGCATACTAGCCTTTGTATGCCGGCTATATACTGCCCTACTCAATATTGAGGCATGGATTCCAATCTTGGGTAGGCACAGTGGATAACAATTTTTTCAGAGTAGTATATACAACGCTCCCCCACCGTGCATGTTGGGAACTCCCTTTTGTATTGAAAGAGAGCTTCTGTAAGTCGACTATATACCTCCCCTCTTCCACCCGCGGAATGAGCCCCCGATGGGAAAGAGACAGAGTAAAGTTGTCTTAGAGACTAGTATATACCTAGACATCACCCGACCCCCAATGTCGGGAAGGTCATTCCAAACTGTCGTGGAAATGCTAGCGCCTCTATAGCAATCCACCAATAAAAGAGAGGATGATCGGGTCCTCGGTGCCTCACCCTCCCCCCGCCCACCCCCCCCCCCTCCCCCCACACACACACACATGTGCTCCCCACCCATATAACTCCGGATGTTTTGGGGTTTTTTTTGCAATACTATCACGTATTGTATTCTTAATTTCATGTCTGAGACGCAGCATAGCCTCTGTGAGACGACTATATACTGCCCTTCCTCAATGCTGGGGCATGACCTTGGGGTTGAGGGAGAAGCATTTTTACAGACCGGTGTTTATCTAACCCCTTCTCCGGGAGTTCAGTCCTCATTGTTGGAAAAATGCAAAACCACAAAAACTAAAAATGATACGGAGGTTGATCAGGGCCTTGGAGTCATCCACACTTCTGTTTTTGTGCCTCCAGCCATTTATATGGCCTCCCAAATCGTATCTGTACCCACCCCACCCCCACACCCTAAATCCTATGTGTAGTGTTATCACATATCAATTGTGATTTCATTTCTAGGACTCAGCATACTGTTATAAGAAGCTTGTATATTCCTTTCCCCACCTTTCCCCACCCCAGGGAAATTCGTTGCAATGACCTGCTATCTCAAAAAACGTTCTAAAAATATCGAAGTTTCAGAATTCTGAGATTTCCTCGGTAAGGTAAATCCAGTATTTACGGTATCCACCAATCTCCAGCCTGCTGTCAGCTATATTTCATCAAGTCTTGTTCTTGTGTATTATACGTACAATCAATCCTATTTCGTCCACTCATGTTACTCGCGTGCGATGCCTGCTGTCACTCTATTTCGTCCATTCATGTTACTCGCGTGTGATATCTGCTGTCACTCTATTTCGTCCATTCATGTTACTCGCGGTCGATGTCTGCTGTCACTCTATTTCGTCCATTCATGTTACTTGCGTGCGATGTCTGCTGTCATTCTGTTCCGTCCATTCATGTTACTTGCGTGCGATGCCTGCTGTCACTCTATTTCTACCATTCATGTTACTCGCGTGCGATGTCTGCTGTCACTCTGTTTCGTCCACTCATGTTACTTGCGTGCGATGCCTGCTGTCACTCTATTTCGTCCACCCATGTTACTTGCGTGCGATGTCTGCTGTCACTCTGTTTCGTCCACTCATGTTACTTGCGTGCGGTGCTTGCTGTCACTCTATTTCGTCCATTCATGTTACTCGCGTGCGATGTCTGCTGTCACTCTGTTTCGTCCACTCATGTTACTTGCGTGCGATGGTTGCTGTCACTCTATTTCGTCCATTCATGTTACTCGCGTGCGATGTCTGCTGTCACTCTGTTTCGTCCACTCATGTTACTTGCGTGCGGTGCCTGCTGTCACTCTATTTCGTCCATTCATGTTACTCGCGTGCGATGTCTGCTGTCACTCTGTTTCGTCCACTCATGTTACTTGCGTGCGATGCCCGCTGTCACTCTATTTCGTCCACCCATGTTACTTGCGTGCGGTGTCTGCTGTCACTCTGTTTCGTCCACTCATGTTACTTGCGTGTGGTGCCTGCTGTCACTCTATTTCGTCAATTCTTGTTACTTGCGTGCGATGCATGCTGTCACTCTGTTTCGTCCACTCATGTTACTTGCGTGCGATGCCTGCTGTCACTCTGTTTCGTCCACTCATGTTACTTGCGTGTGGTGCCTGCAATCACTCTATTTCGTCCATTCATGTTACTCGCGTGCGATGTCTGCTGTCACTCTGTTTCGGCCACTCATGTTACTTGCGTGCGATGCCTGCTGTCACTCTATTTCGTCCACCCATGTTACTTGCATGCGATGTCTGCTGTCACTCTGTTTCGTCCACTCATGTTACTTGCGTGCGATGCCTGCTGTCACTCTATTTCGTCCACCCATGTTACTCGCGTGCGATGCCTGCTGTCACTCTTTTTCGACCACTCATGTTACTCGCGTGCGATGCCTGCTGTCGCTCTATTTCGTCCATTCATGTTACTCGCGTGCGATGTTTGCTGTCACTCTGTTTCGTCCACTCATGTTACTTGCGTGCGGTGCCTGCTGTCACTCTATTTTGTCCATTCATGTTACTCGCGTGCGATGTCTGCTGTCACTCTGTTTCGTTCACTTATTTTACTTGCGTGCGGTGCCTGCTGTCACTCTATTTCGTCCACCTATGTTACTTGCGTGCGATGTCTCCTGTCACTGTGTTTCGTCCATTCATGTTACTTGCGAGCGATGTCTGCTGTCACTCTATTTCGTCCATTCATGTTACTCGCGTGCGATGCCTGCTGTCACTCTGTTTCGTCCATTCATGTTACTTGCGTGCGATGTCTGCTGTCACTCTTTTTCGTCCACTCATGTTACTTACGTGCGATGGTTGCTGTCACTCTATTTCGTCCATTCATGTTACTCGCGTGCGATGTCTGCTGTCACTCTGTTTCGTCCACTCATGTTACTTGCGTGCGGTGCCTGCTGTCACTCTATTTCGTCCATTCATGTTACTCGCGTGCGATGTCTGCTGTCACTCTGTTTCGTCCACTCATCTTACTTGCGTGCGATGCCCGCTGTCACTCTATTTCGCCCACCCATGTTACTTGCGTGCGATGTCTGCTGTCACTCTGTTTCGTCCAATCATGTTACTTGCGTGTGGTGCCTGCTGTCACTCTATTTCGTCAATTCTTGTTACTTGCGTGCGATGCCTGCTGTCACTCTGTTTCGTCCACTCGTGTTACTTGCGTGCGATGCCTGCTGTCACTCTGTTTCGTCCACTCATGTTACTTGCGTGTGGTGCCTGCAATCACTCTATTTCGTCCATTCATGTTACTCGCGTGCGATGTCTGCTGTCACTCTGTTTCGTCCACTCATGTTACTTGCGTGCGATGCCTGCTGTCACTCTATTTCGTCCACCCATGTTACTTGCGTGCGATGTCTGCTGTCACTCTGTTTCGTCCACTCATGTTACTTGCGTGCGATGCCTGCTGTCACTCTATTTCGTCCATTCATGTTACTCGCGTGCGATGTCTGCTGTCACTCTATTTCGTCCATTCATGTTACTCGCGTGCGATGCCTGCTGTCACTCTGTTTCGTCCACTCATGTTACTCGCGTGCGATGCCTGCTGTCGCTCTATTTCGTCCATTCATGTTACTCGCGTGCGATGTCTGCTGTCACTCTATTTCGTCCACCCATGTTACTCGCGTACGATGCCTGCTGTTACTCTTTTTCGTCCGCTTATGTTACTCGCGTGCGATGCCTGCTGTCGCTCTATTTCGTCCATTCATGTTACTCGCGTGCGATGTCTGCTGTCACTCTGTTTCGTCCACTCATGTTACTTGCGTGCGGTGCCTGCTGTCACTCTATTTCGTCCATTCATGTTACTCGCGTGCGATGTCTGCTGTCACTCTATTTCGTCCATTCATGTTACTCGCGTGCGATGCCTGCTGTCACTCTGTTTCGTCCATTCATGTTACTTGCGTGCGATGTCTGCTGTCACTCTGTTTCGTCCATTCATGTTACTTGCGTGCGATGTCTGCTGTCACTCTGTTTCGTCCATTCATGTTACTTGCGTGCGATGTCTGCTGTCACTCTTTTTCGTCCACTCATGTTACTTGCGTGCGATGCCTGCTGTCACTCTTTTTCGTCCACTCATGTTACTTGCGTGCGATGCCTGCTGTCACTCTCTTTCGTCCACTCATGTTACTTGCGTGCGATGCCTGCTGTCACTCTATTTCTCTGCTTATGTTTTTTTTTTTTGCACATTTTACCTGCTGAACTCGATTTCTTCTGTTTAGTATGTATTATGTCTGCTGTCAACTATATATTGTCTGCTCGTGTTTCTTTCGTGCTGCGCAAATTGACAACCCTATCTCACATCCTCATGTTCTTGTTTCAAACATTTTTTTCTTCTGAACACGGATTAAATCAACCAACAAGCCTGCAGAATTCCAAGCATGTCAAGCAATCTGACTGCGCCTTTGCTTTTCATACAACGTTATCTCCCCTCAGATGTTGTTGTTAGTTAATTTATTTATTGGAATGGAACACTTTTGACAGCCAGGTTGTCACCTCGTGTCGAACAGTTTTACTGGTGGTGGAACAGCGAGTACCCGGAGAGATCCGCCGAGTAACAGCGAGCAACTTCCAGACTTCCCAACGTATTAACTCCGCACCGGCAGGGTTACCAGTGGATGGAGGCAATTGCAACATCGTGGAGTAGTGCACCTTTTCACAGCACCACAGTGCCCTCATGAGGGGTATAGGTGAGGAGTGGAAAGGGGGGGGGGTGGAGGGGCAATCGGGATCAAGTGCCTTGCCCAAGAAGCTGCTAGTGTTTCTGAAGATACCAAAATGAATAGAAGTAAAACACTTTATAGTATGTTTGTGTTGGAGAATCTATTACTGGTCCAATGTATGCACCAGTCTATATTTATTTTTTTATGTTGAAGGTCATTTTCTGCGTCTATGGGTACATCGTGACCACAACACGGGTTTGATGTCAAGTACAGCCATTTGTTATTTATTTATTTGTTTGTTTTTATACCATTATTACCTATTCTACTATATATGAAAAGCCTATAACATAAATTTGAGCTTTACACACCAACCGTGATGAACACGCCAGCAATGGCATTTCAGTAGTTAAAATTTACACCTACAGTTACTGTAGAACTACATCCCCGTTGACTTTTGGTGACATCGACCTGAATGCAAACTTGTCTAAATTTATCGCACGTCGCCTCGCGAAGAGTGAAATGGAAGTGGCAATTATTTATTACGTTTTTAAATGGGTTTAACTCATAAATTGCCAAAAATTAACAAACATGCATTTTCTCATGTTAATAAAGCATGCATAACTCGAAATAGTATGTTATTATATTACTAAAACGAAAAAGGCTCAGTTTCATTTTTTCATTTCGTTTCGGCGATAAAACTGACAGCGGATGTATCGCCCACCGATGCTCGTGTAAACAAAAACAGATTCGCTCGTATGTACGTCTGCTGTTCGGTAAAATCGAGAAAAAAATAATTCATTTATTTATTCATTTATTTATTTAATCATTTATTTATTTATTTATTTGTTTATTGATTCATTTTTTAAATTTATTTTAGTTTTTTAATGTCTCTATTTATTTATTTATTTATTTGTTTATTTTTTAAATTTATTTCCGTTTTTTAATGTCTATTATTTATTTATTTATTTATTTATTTATTTATTTATTTATTTATTTATTTAGTGGTTCATTTTTTAAATTTATTTTAGTTTTTTAATGTCTCTATTATTTATTTATTTATTTATTTATTTATTCATTTATTTATTTATTTATTTATTTTTATTTATCTTACTTTGAATGCGACAGAAGGCGTCTTGATGTACACAAAGAACAATACATTGTTAATTTGTTCTCATTTACAATCAGATTCCATTTGAGTCTAAAATCTTTCAATTGGCACCAAACAAATTCATTTGGCACAGTACAAAATCCCACTTGGTACCAAAATATTTCGGGCCAGCGCAAACACTGTTTTTTAGGCGGAACATTGACCTAGTGATCGATGGTCAGCGCAAACACTGTTAGTTATGTGGAACGTGGACTTCCTGATCGATGGTCAGCGCAAAAGCCGCGGAACATTGTCCTGTGTAACGATGGTCAGAGCAAAAACTGTTAGTTGCGTGAAACATTGACTTGCTCATCGATGATCAGCGCAAAAACTGCCAGTTACGCGGAACAGTTACCTGTTGGTCGATGGTCTGAGCAAACACTGTTAGTGACGCGGAACACTGACCTGCTGATCGAGGGTTAGCACAAAACTGATAGTAATGCTGAACATTGACCTGCTCATCGATGGTCAGCGCAAACACCGTTAGCTATTCGGAGCATTGACCTGCTGATCGATGGTCAGCGTAAACACGGTTAGTTATGCGGAACATTGATCCGCAACGTGATCGATAGTCAGAGCAAACACTGTTAGTTATGCGGAAAATTGGCCTGATGATCGATGGTCAATGCAAACACTGTTGGAATGGGTAAATGAAATGATAAACACGTAACCGAGCTGCAGTTAAAACTAGAAGTCCTGTCATAAAATGCGCACAAATAGCACGTTGATATGCGCGTTAATGTACGCGTTATGGCCCAAGGAATGCTATCACATTCTGTACATATGGCCTGTGCACAAGCAATGTTTTAGCCAATGGACCTCCGGGTAACCCGGAGGTCCATTGGCAGAAACATTGCACGTGTTTGCTATGAGTAACCAGGAGAACCTGCCGTGCTTTGGATGCCATTCGATATGGCAATTGCGCGCAATTCCAACGCGCGATTAAGCTTAGATAAGCGCACTATTCGTGACAGGATTTCTAGTTTTAACTCTAGGATAATTCGTCCCGGAGTGAGAAAAATGTGGATCCACATAAATGCAATTTTCTTCACTTCCGATCTTGCTAACGCAACATAAGATAGGAGTGTGTTGAGGGACGCGCGAGTAGGTTGATAGGGGTGATAAATGTATTTTGGTTTCGAAAGAGCCGATAACGTACATTCATTTTATTTAACTGACACCGAGGATGATAATCGCATATCCCTCACTGATCTGTGTACAATGTTGAAACTCAATCTGAATTCCTTGAGATGGCATCATGTCAAACAATACGATAACGCCCCCCCCCCCCCCCCAATTCATGACGTTTGATGACGTAAAGGCTGTCACGCTATGACTGCAGTTACATAAAACAGCTTTCACTTCAGCAAACGTCACAGCACGGAAACTAGTAACACGATATTGGCTTTCAATCCGGGCACTTCTTTTTGATTGATGGATTTTTATTTAGCAGTATACAAGTACAAATGCAAATAATAGGAGTACCAGCAATGGTAATCAAAATAATTTTGGAGCGGAAAAAAAATCTGTTTCAGTACTACCTTCCTGTTCAACATGTCGCATTAGTTGCATATCGCAGGGAGACAATATAGCTATATTGGCTGTCTTTAGGGCTGCACGGCATATCGATAAAGCGATATATACCGGTATTCAAACCAATATCGATCGAATACCGGTGTAATTACAAAAATATCGGTTTATCGTCAATATTTATTTACCCAAAATTTAATTTTCAAGATGTCTTAAGTTTTTTAACTGTAGCCCCGAATGAATAATATTATCCCTTTATCCAAGGAATCGTCTGCTTATTCCGTACTATGCAAATTCAGCAGTTGAAAAAATAATTTCCAAAAATTTCATCAAAACTATATCATGTGACCTCTCATTGGAACGAGCTCGTTGAGCTCGTTCCAATGAGGGGTCGCATGATATAGTTTTGTTGAAATCTTTGGGGGAAAATCTGATAAATTAGTTTTGAAAAATATTAAATTTTGAAATCGTCTGCGTTGGGAAAATGTTTCTCGAACTGCATCATCAATGTACGCTAATTCGTTCCGACTGTGATGCCTCGAGTCTCGATTGTGGTACTTGTGTTCATATATCCGAACAGTTTTCGATATACAGGTATACCGAGGTATTTTTTTGAATACCGATATCGGTATTTAGTTTTGAAAATCGTGCAGCCCTAGCTGTCTTCCTGTTGTCTCCCACAATTACATTATGCAACGTTTTAAACCAGACTGTCCGATAGTGTTTCATCCAATACATTTTCAAGTCTACGCTAGTTTGATTGGTGTGCGGGGTGTGTGTGTGGGGGGGGGGGGGGGGGGAGGGGTGGGGTGGTAAACATGATATGACATGGAAGTCGTGATTGGAATCAGCTGGTAGCTCGCTATACGACATCTCCCATCCTGACACGGACAATCCAATGTGTCTTTAACGGGGTTACATTACTGTGATTCCTCGGAGCCAGGTGGAGTTCACGAGGCGACCAGACCAAAGCTCGGTATACGTCGGTGGTGTAATAATAATACTAATATTGATATTAATATAAATATCAATATGACCACCATCATTATCAGTAAAGGGCAGATAATGGATAAGCTGGGCAGATATTTATGGCGTAAAGAGTACATTGTACACCAAAATATTCATAGACTACAATCGGGACAGTATTGGTTATTACAGTCAACATTGTCTGAGTATAAAGACAGTAATTGTAGATTTAACTGTTTTTTTTTAACAAATTTCTTTCGGTTATATTTCTGATATTCCCATCCAACTCCATCCAAATTTTAGGGTACATAATCCAATGATTTGGTTGGGGTTTTTCTTATATGAAGGAGGCCACTTCTTCTGCTCGACCTTCCAGAAGGATTACAATTAGCTTAAAGTCATTTTTAAAGGGAACAGGCAGGTTTTCATGATACCAATCAAATACAAAACAAGAGCACCACCTAGCGGGGCAACATACGCCCGTTAAAATTAGAACATGAACAAGTTTCTCTGGGTTAAAGTTTGAAATTTTTGTTAACTCGACTATGTCTACTCCAATCATTGCCCATTCCCCTACCCCTACCCTGTCTGGGGTAAAGGGTAATTCATCTGTTTTCACATTTTCATATTACGCGATTTGAGGTCTTCACAAAATAAAAAAAATGGTAGCATCCATTTTATTCATAAGATTACTTCTAAAGGGCTGCAAGGCTGCTGTAGAAGATTACCCTCGCCGTTTACAATGGAAGCGTCCATTCAATGACAGGTTAACATCATTGATAACAATTGACGATAGGTGGAGCCAAGGAAAAGGACATTTTGAGGATCATAACAGCTATAAACGGCGAGGATTCTCGTCGTTTAAAAATAAAATAGTCTTATCTGCTCCTGTCACGCGCACAACGACAATTGATGATCAACATGGGTCCAAGTTTGAACAATAGAGAAGTAAAATGTTGGAGTAGGCGACACAATAGTGTAATGCTTCAAGTACTAAAAGAGGCATAACTCTGGAAATACAAAATAAGTTTAGCTGCTCTTGTCACATGCACAATGACAATTGGTGATCATTATGTGTGCAAAGTTTGAACAATGTAGCATGTGAAATGTTGAAGGAGTAGGCGACAGAATACTGTAATGTTTTAAGTACTAAAAGGGGGCATAACTCTGGAAAATACAAAACAGGGTTACCTGCTCTTGTCACATGCACCTCGCCAATTACTTATCAATATGTGTGCAAAGTTTGAACAATATAGCACGTAAAATGTTGAAGGAGAAGGTGACTCAAGTAATGTTTCAAGTACAAAAAGAGGCATAACTCTGGAAATACAAAATGGAGTTACCTGCTCTTGTCGCATGCTTAACGGCAGTAGGTGATCACCATGTGTGCAAAGTTTGAACAATATAGCATGTAAAATGTTGAAGAAGTAGGCGACACAATACTGTAATGTTTTAAGTACTAAAAGGGGCATACATCGTGAAAATATAAAACAGAGTTACCTGCTCTTGTCAGATGCACAGCGGCAATTACTGATCAATATGTGTGCAAAGTTTGAATAATGTAACATGTAAAATGTTGAAGGCGTAGGCGACACAATAGTGTAATATTTTAAGTACTAAAAGTGGGCATAACTCTGGAAATACAAAACAGAGTTACCTGCTCTTGTCACATGAACAACGGCAATTTGTGATCAACATGTGTGCACAGTTTGAACAATATAGCATGTAAAATGTTGAAGGAGAAGGTGACGCAATACTGTAATGTTTTAAGTACAAAAAGGGGCGTGACTCTGGAAACACAAAATGGAGTTACCTGCTCTTGTCACATGCACAACGGCAATCGGCGATGACCATGTTTGCAAAGTTTGAACAATATAGCGTGTAAAATGTTGAAGGGGTAGGAGACACAATACTGTAATGTTTTAAGTACTAAAAAGGGCATAACTCTGGAAACACAAAATAGAGTTACCTGCTCTTGTCACATGCACAACGGCAATTAGTGATCACCATGTGTGCAAAGTTTGAACAATATAACATGTAAAATCTTGAATGAGTAGGCGACACAATACTATAATGTTTTAAGTACTAAAAGGGGCATAACTCTGGGAATACAAAATGGAGTTACCTGCACTTGTCACATGCACAACGGCAATTACTGATCAACATGTGAGCAAAGCTTGAACAATGTAGCATGTAAACCTTTGGAGGAGTAGGCGACACAAAAATTGTTTACGGACAGACAGACAGACGGACAACGCCATAACATAATACGTCAAGCTTTAAATTTAAAAAGGACAGTTACTTTTAGTATTTTATTTTTAAGAAAAATGGGGGTCTGTGTGCGTGTTATATCTTTTGTTATTTACAATGCGCACTGAGCGTTTCTGCAATATCATTAGACACTTCACGGTTCTGGCGTCTCCCCTAAAAATTATTCCAGATGTTAAATGGGTATAAAGAGGTTTCATCGCATCATGTGGGAGAAGAATGGTCGGTACTTTGTTGAGGGGAAAATTGGCAAGGTCTATTTTGGGGCAAAGGTGGGATACATGGTATTTCTGAGATAGGTTGTCATCGACGTAGATCTCTAGAAAGTTTAGAGGTTTTTCTCCATTTTCAGAACTCTCTCCCTTTATCTCCTGCCCATTTATAAGAACGTTGTGTAAAAGTGAGGCAATTTTCGATTTATATGAGGGGTTACTTAAAATGTAATTTGTTTTCGCGGTATTTAAGACTAACTGGTTGGCGCAGCATCACTCGAAGAGATTTTCGAGTTCTTTATTTAATAATGGAACTATATTGTTTGGGTTTGAGCCAGATGAATACACAGTTGTATCGTCTGCAAAGGATAACAGATTTATGAATGTTGTTTGGCAGATATCGTTCACGTACAGTATAAATAGCGTGGGTTCGAGTATGGAACCTTGGGGAACTCCATGTGTTATCGGGGCTATATCGAATTTATGGTCGTCATAAACGACATATTGTTTTCTTTCGGTTTTCTTTCGGTTTGTCGCAAGACAAACATGGCATCGTGCCAATAATTCTGCGGCGGGATCAAAGTAATCATAAAGCACGAAGATCGTGTTTTATGATTACCCTGATGTCGCCACAGAATACATTCTTTGAATTGTTTTTAATATGACGTTTGAAAAGTCCAAATAGTCGGCCTTATCGAGGTCGTGGCTCAGATAGAACGTGCACCTGTAGAGTGTTTTAACGTGTAATGATATGTTCATTCACAAGTCAAAAGAATGCCGTGCAATTGAGACATACACAATTATCACCTGCTTACCCTCGTTTAATTAGGAATTTCCCAATAAAATAATTTTTCCCGGTACCGACTGGACAAAAGCTTCAGTTCCGGTACTGGTTGGAGCATGAGGTAAGCGGTGGTACCGGTAACTGTACAGGTACCGGTTGACATGCCCGATAAATACTTTGTAATTTTTCGATTGTTCACCGAAATTCCTGTTACACATAGCAGAAGGGCAGAAGGGTGTGAATGGATTATTATGGTTAGGGAACCCAAGTTTATTAACAACAGTAAATGCTGTTTTGTCCCATTCCGTATATGTGTTGGAAGTACTGTTGTAACACATATTTTCAGTATTTGGACTGGAATTACATAGCACATTTATTTCTTTCTTATATACGGATATGACTAAAAGGGCTAAACCGGCCTTCTAGTAATATTTTATTACGAGGGTATTTTTGAAAGTAGGACCAGGCCCCATCCAGTTCTAAATCTTGAACTTGCCGGACTGCATGGGTTAGGGGTAAAACAACAATAATATCGAATGTAATGACTGATAGTGAGAGATTTTTGTGAGAGTTTTCAAATTACCATAATTATGTTATGTTAATGTTTCCCTCCACCAACAGATGTTATCATACTGATTACCCCCAAGCAAGAGATGTTATCATACTGATTACCCCCCGCCAAGAGATGTTACCATACTCATTACCTTCTAAACGGAGATGTTATCATACTGATTTCCCTCCACCAAGAGATATTATCATACTGATTACCCTCCACCAAGAGATGTTATCATATTGATTACTTTCTACCATGAGATGTTATCATGCTGATTCCCCTCCACCAAGGGATGTTATCATACTGATTACCTCCACCAAGAGATGTCAACATACCGATTACCCCCTCCCCCACCCCCAGGAGATATTATCATATTGAATACCCTCCACCAAGTGATGTTATCATATTGATTACCCCAGCAAGAGATGTTATCAAACTGATTACCCTCCACCAAGAGATGTTATCATACTGATTACCCTACACGTGATGTTACCATGCTGATTACCCCACCAAGGGATGTTATCATTGTGATTACCTCCACCAAGAGATATCATCATACCGATTACCCCCCCCCCCCCCCCCACACACACACACACCCAAGAGATATCATATTGATTACCCTCAACCAAGAGATGTTATCATACTGATTACCCCGAACCAGAGATGTTATCATGCTGATTCCCCTAAAACAAGAGATGTTATCATGCTGATTCCCCTCCACCAAAATATGTTATCATACTGATCCCCCTCCACGACGAGATGTTTTCATATGATTACCCTCCACCAAGAGATGTTATCATACTGATTACCCTCCACCAAGAGATGTTATCACACTGTTTACCATCCACAAAGAGATGTTATCATACCGATTACCCTCCACCAAGGGGTATTATCATGCTGATTCCCCTCCACCATGAGCAGATATCATACTGATTACCCTCCACAAAGAAATGTCATCATACTGATTACCCTCCAAGAGATGTTATCGTGCTGATTCCCCCACCAACAGATGTTATCATACTGATTCCCCCACCACGTGATGTTATCATGCTGATTACCCTCCACCAAGAGATGTTATCATGCTGTTTACCCTCCACAGAGATGTTATCATACTGATTACTCTCCACCAAGAGATGTTATCATACTGATTACCCTCCACCAAGAGATGTTATCATACTGATTACCCTCCACCAAGAGATGTTATACTGATTCCCCTCCACCAAGAGATGTTATCATACTTATTACCCTCCACTAAGAGATATTATCATACTGATTCCCCTCCACCAAGAGATGTTATCATACTGATTCCCCTCCGCCACGAGATGTTATCATACTGATTCCCCTCGAGGAGATGTTGTCATGCTGATTCCCTTCCACCAAGAGATGTTATGTTATCATTCTGATTACCCTCCACTAAGAGATGTTATCATGCTGATTCCCCTCCACCAAGAGATGATATGCTGATTCCCCTAAAACAAGAGATGTTATCATGCTGATTCCCCTCCACCAAGAGATGTTGTCATACTGATTACCCTCCACCAAGAGATGTTATCATACTGCTTACATATCAACAAACGAAGAAGAAGAAAAAGTGTTTAGAGCCACACCAGATAAAGCGGAGGGAAACAAATGAAATTAATCAGGTATCCTGATCGATCCTTATTTTTATGACTGACCATAATTTTTATGAACTTTTTGCAAAAAGCTATATTTATTTAAAACGATATCTCAACATACTTTCGAGCCTGGCGTCAAATGCATGTACACCACGAATATGGGCAATACATTTTAACACATTGCCTAATACGAGAAAGAGCCGACATCTGATAAAACACATTGTTGAATAATTATGGATTTTAATTGTGTGCCTCAAAAACAAAGCTAATGCCCCCATCCCCATTCGAACGAGCTCAATGAGAATAGTTTTTGAGTCAGATATGAAAAATGAAAAAAAATTACAATTTGAATGGAGATTTTTGAAGACAGACCATGCCTGTTTTGATAGCTATGTCTCCAAAATAGTTAAGAGACTGTATAAGAAAGAGAAAATATGAAAATAAATATTAGAAACTTCCAACCGAACGCTCCTCTTTATTGCTGCATGCAGCTTGAACCAAACCATTTATTTTTTCGGCTGACCTGACGTCAACAGAAATAACTCTGTTTTATTCTCCATTTTAGTGACGTCACGACGTAACCCACTTGCACTCTGTGACTGCAACAGAATATTCTCCAACCACTTGTTTTTTTTTTCTTTTTTAACTGTGAATTTAACCAATTATACCTTGTTTGACAAAGGTCACAGAGCTCTGTCAAACAAGGTATATTTGGTTAAATATCAAACTGCATGATGGGAAATATTTACTGCTGAAAACTTTACCATATTGCCATCAGTGTCCAGAGGATTAAGTTAAGTCATTACTTGGTCAACATTTTTCAAGTAGAACGTTACACGGACATAAATTTATGGAGTCAGGAGAATGAGCTTTCCATCATATCCTACTATGGCTGCGTAAAAGCAGCCACAATCGGATACCATGAGCCATGTGGAGTATCGCCTTTGAGCTACAACGTATAATTCAGAGAGATAGAGTTATCTACCGTGTTCCATTTTGGCTTAATGGAAACATCCACAGTCACCAGATACATTGCTTGAATGTGAAGCGGAATCCATGTAAGACAAAGAAATTTTGTTTAACCCTTGGCATTTGCAGGGCTCAAGGCCTTCTTTCGTCCAATGTTTGCCTTATTATAAGATGTGTACAGACGGGGCATTGAAGATAAAATAATAATTGCAGTCTGAGTAGGCGTTTCGAAAGCCTGTCTTAAAATACTGTGAGAGGGTAACGGGATTTTTCACAAATGACAATAACGCTTGATTCGGAAACACTCCCTTAACCCCTGGCACTCTGGTAGTGCAACAAAATTTTCGCCAGTCACTCTGTTTTTCTCTTGTATAACTGTGAATTAAACCAATTATATCTTGTTCGACAGAGCTCACAGAGCTCTGTCAAACAAGGTATATTTGGTTAAATATCAAACTGCATTGTAGGAACTATTTGCTGCTGGCAACTTTGCCATTTTGACATCATAGTGCAGAGGGTTACATATTGGAGTCTTGTGAATCTCAAAGGTAGAATATGTTGACTACATGAATAAAGCTTTCAAAATGTTGTTGGAATATATTACCAGTAGGAACTTGAGTCACCATTGTCTGGACAAATCGTGTTTACAATCCTACCCCTCTCCACCTTCGATCGATCATATCCACGATGGATCTGTAGGAACGCCGTATATACGTTAGGAAACACTTAGAATTCGTACAAACTTTAGGATATATATAGAATAAACGTATAGTGTGTTCAAGTAAAAACAAATATTCTAAGAGTAGGATTAACAATGAAACCAACGAGCCTCTGGCGAAACGGTTTCATTCTTAATTCTACGAGTGGAATAATTTTTTTACTTCAAAACACTATACGTTTATTTTGTTTATCCCATAATTCTTCAGTAGGGCAGTCGCGGATAAATCGAGCTATAATTCGCTGCAAAACACAGCGAGAAGTGAGGAGCACATTTGTCCAATTCGCTCGACCAGCAAAATTGGCAAAAATCAACAAAGTGCAGTAATACATTTCTGTCTTAAAATAATTCCCCTACAAACTTGAGCTAAGCTTGCAAAAATACTTTATTATATGGGCAGTGGATGGTGTTTTCTACTGGCATTGTGTAATACTTTCAAAAAGATTTAAAGAAATCAACAATCGAACTATTAATTATGCTAGACAAATGTGGTAGAGGTTAGAGGTCAACAAGTCCGTCGCTACCAGGGGAATAAATTCTTTCAGTGTTAAACTTATGGGGAATATTTATCACCCTACTGGGTGAATAAAGCAAAAATTTATCCAAGGCGTTATTGTTCAAATAAGCAGCCATTTATGGGATTAATTGTGACAATATATTTGAAAGAGATACACTTGATAAAATTTTATTAGTGAAAATCTGTAAGTAATGCTAAAAATCAGAGCACATTGGTCTTGCATAGAAGAAGTATATGTGACCATTACTTTTTGCCTAGAATCATTCTGCGCGCAGGAAAACAGTTACAGCCACTTCCACTTTCTAAAGGCATCGCGATCCAGTCCGTTGGGCAAGTTAGAGAGGCACATTCCTCTGTTGTGGTGGCAGGTGGAACGGTGGTTCGGGCCTGACCTCCAGCTCCACTTGCGAACAATCCGCTCTCACACCTAGAAAAAAAAAATGACATACAAAATCAAGAAATTATACTTTTGGTTAATAGTGTTACCACCCCTCCCCTTTCCGACAATTACCCCTCCGTTAGAAAATTAATATCTGTTGATTTCAAAGCATATCATTTTATCGCCTCAGTGGCAAATGCACAAACGCAATCACTTGAACTGTTTTAAATTAACAGGCCTAAACATAGCTTGAACTATTTTAAATTAACAGGCCTAAACATAGCTTGAACTGTTTTAAATTAACAGGCCTAAACATAGCTTGAACGGTTTTAAATTAACAGGCCTGAACATAGCAAAGTGAAAACGTTTCAATTAACAGTTTAAGGATATTTGTTTCTAAAGCTAGCGTTCAGTCGGAACAAACAAGCCCCCACGTGTCTGCTTTTAAGAACAACCAAATCCTTTTTCTATTGAATTAAGTTAGTATTGTAATCGTGGTAACACAGTGAGGTATGAATTGGAACAGTACAAATACTTTGGCCGAGGAAGGTCAGAGATACCAAGGTTGGACGTGCAGGGAGAACAATAATCAAGTTTATAGCACAGAGCTGAGATAGTCGTGGTGTCATTTGGGCTTATTTCTGGTTTATATTAATTTATTCTCAAAGGAAGACGTGCAGTAACGATAACCCTCGTCCATGCTGCATAGATATAAAAGATAATAATTCCGGAGTATACTACAAACAGATATAAACAATAATTCTGGTTTATATTATATACAGATATAAACAATGATTCTGGTTTATATTATATACATATATAAACAATAATTCTGGTTTATATTATATACAGATATAAACAATAATTCTGGTTTATATTATATATAGATATAAACAATAATTCTGGTTTATATTATATACAGATATAAACAATAATTCTGGGTTATATTGAATATAGATATAAACAATAATTCTGGTTTATATTATATACAGATATAAACAATAATTCTGGTTTATACTGAATATAGATATAAACAATAATTCTGGTTTATATTATATGCAGATATCACCAATAATTCTGGTCTATATTATATACAGATATAAACAATAATTCTAGTTTATATTATACATAGATATAAACAATAATTCTGGTTTGTACTGTATACAGATATAAACAATAATTCTGATTTATATTATATACGGATATAAAAAATAATTCTGGGTTTATACTATATGCAGATATAAACAATAATTCTCGTTCATATTATATATAGATGTAAACGTTTATTCTGATTTATATTGTATATAGATATAAAAAATAATTCTGGTGGATATTGTGTATAGATATAAACAATAATTCTGGTTTGTATTATATACAGATATCAATAATAATTCCGGTATATACAGTATATAGATATAAACAATAATTCTGGTTTATATTGTGTATAGATATAAACAATAATTCTGGTTTATATTATATACAGATATAAACAATAATTCTGTTTTTTATTATAAACAGATATAAGCAATAATTCTGGTTCATATTATATACAGATATAAACAATAACTCTGGTTCATATTATATACAGATATAAACAATACTTCTGGTTTATATTATATACAGATATAAACAATAACTCTTGTTTATACTGTATACAGATATAAACAATAATTCTGGTTTATACTGTGTACAGATATACACAATAATTCTGGTTTATACTGTGTACAGATATAAACAATAATTCTGGTTTATATTATATACAGATATAAACAATAATTCTGGTTCATATTATATACAGATATAAACAAGAACTCTGGTTCATATTATATACAGATATAAACAATAATTCTGGTTTATACTGTATACAGATATAAATAATAATTCTGGTTTATATTATATACAGATATAAACAATAACTCTGGTTTATACTGTATACAGATATAAACAATAATTCTGGTTTATACTGTATACAGATATAAACAATAATTCTGGTTTATACTGTATACAGATATAAACAATAATTCTGGTTTATACTGTATACAGATATAAACAATAATTCTGGTTTATACTGTATACAGATATAAATAATAATTCTGGTTTATATTATATACAGATATGAACAATAATTCTGGTTCATATTATATACAGATATAAACAATAATTCTGGTTTATATTACATACAGATATAAACAATAAGTCTGGTTTATATTATATACAGATATAAACAATAACTCTGGTTTATACTGTATACAGATATAAACAATAATTTCAGTTTATATTATATACAGATATAAACAATAATTCCGTGATATACAGTATATAGATATAAACAATAATTCTGGTTTATATTATATACAGATATAAACAATAATTCTGGTTTACACTATAAAAAGATAGAAACAATAATTCTGGTTTATACTAGATGTAATCAATAATTCTGGTTTATACTGTATATAGATATAAACGAGAATTATTGTCCATACTGTAGTTACAAATGGTATTTCGCCTGCACGATGTATACAGATATAAACGATAATTCTGGTCCACACTGTATACAGTTATAAATGATAATTCTGGTCCACACTGTATACAAATAAAAACGATATTATATACAGATATAAACAATAATTCCGGTATATACAGTATACAGATATAAACAATAATTCTGTTTTATATTATATACAGATATAAACAATAATTCTGGTTTTTATTATATACAGATATAAGCAATAATTCTGGTTCATATTATATACAGATATAAACAATAACTCTGGTTCATATTATATACAGATATAAACAATACTTCTGGTTTATATCATATACAGATATAAACAATAACTCTTGTTTATACTGTATACAGATATAAACAATAATTCTGGTTCATACTGTGTACAGATATAAACAATAATTCTGGTTTATCCTGTGAACAGATATAAACAATAATTCTGGTTTATATTATATACAGATATAAACAATAATTCTGGTTTATATTATATACAGATATAAACAAAAATTCAGGTTTATATTATATACAGATATAAACAATAATTCTGGTTTATATTGTATACAGATATAAACAATAATTCTGGTTCATATTATATACAGATATAAACAATAATTCTGGTTCATATTGTATACAAATATAAACAATAACTCTGGTTTATACTGTATACAGATATAAACAATAATTCTGGTTTATACTGTGTACAGATATAAACAATAATTCTGGTTTATACTGTATACAGATATAAACAATAATTCTGGTTTATACTGTATACAGATATAAATAATAATTCTGGTTTATATTATATACAGATATAAATAATAATTCTGGTTTATATTATATACAGATATAAACAATAATTCTGGTTTATATTGTATACAGATATAAACAATAATTCTGGTTTATATTATATACAGATATAAACAATAATACAATAATTCTGGTTTATATTATATACAGATATAAACAATAACTCAGGTTTATACTGTATACAGATATAAACAATAATTCCGGTTTATATTATATACAGATATAAACAATAATTCCGTTATATACAGTATATAGATATAAACAATAATTCTGGTTTATATTATATACAGATATAAACAATAATTCTGGTTTATATTATATACAGATATAAACAATAATTCTGGTTTAAACTATAAAAAAATATAAACAATAATTCTGGTTTATACTAGATGTAATCAATAATTCTGGTTTATACTGTATATAGATATAAACGAGAATTATTGTCCATACTGTAGTTACAAATGGTATTTCACCTGCACGCTGTATACAGATATAAACGATAATTCTGGTCCACACTGTATACAGTTATAAATGATAATTCTGGTCCACACTGTATACAAATAAAAACGATCATTCTGGTTCACCCTGTATAGTTATAAACGATATTTCAGGTCCACTCTGTATACAGATATAAACAATAATTCTGGTTCACACTGTATAGTTATAAACGGTATTTCGGGTCCACACTGTATACAGATATAAACGATAATTCTGGTTCACACTGTATAGTTATAAACGGTATTTCGGGTCCACACTGTATACAGATATAAACGATAATTCTGATCCACACTGTATACAAACTAGAGGGGGTATCAGTACCCCGTGGCTCACCAGCAGGTGGCCAATGTAAAGGGGTGGCTGGAGTATCGCAGAAGCATCCTAAAATAAAATAGGAACCATGGCAATATGCTACAAGGTAAGTCGCCACTTGGAAGAAAAGAAAGACAAACCTCAAAACCTGCACATAGGAGTAAAACAAGAATCACATTTGTTTCAAAGTGTTAAAATTGAGAAAAAATACCCTGATAATGTCACAGTAACCGCAATGGCAATATGCCAGTAAGGTGAAACTCTACTTGAAAAATATCAATTTGGAAGAAAAGAAAGACAAACCTCAAAACCTGCACATAAAAGTCAAAGAGGTATCACATTTGTTTAAAAGGGTTAAAATTGGGAAAAATACCCTGATATGTTAAGGTAACCACCATGGCAATATGCCAGTAAAGTAAAACTCCACTTGAAGACAAAATTTCAAAACCTCTACACAAAAGTCAAAAACCTGCACAGAAAAGACAAAGACCTTAACACAAAAGTCCAAGATTCAAGTAACTAAGCATGGAAAGGGTTGAATAAAATATTACTATCCCCGAAAAGCATGCTAACATAAAAAAGCAAAATAAAAAAAAATCAAAACCTGCACACAAAAGTTCACAATGAATGAATCTGGACGCCGACGCAGGCGCCGACGACGACGCCGACGAGTCCGACGCCAACATGAGGGCTATGCCATAGGCTCACACAACTATCGATGGTGAGCCAAAAAAAACGACAATTCTGGTTCACACTCTATAGTTATAAACGATATTTTGGGTCCACACTGTATACAGATACAAACAATAATTTTGGTTCACACTGTATACAGTTATAAATGATAATTCTAGTCCACACTGTATACAAATGAAAAAGATATTTCTGGTTCACACTGTACAGTTATAAACGATAGTTCGGGTCCACACTGTATACAAATATAAACGATAATTCTGATCCACACTGTATACAGTTAAAAACGAGAATTCTGGTCTTCACTGTATACAAATATGAACGATAATTCTGATCCACACTGTATACAGTTAAAAACAAGAATTCTGGTCCACACTGTGTACAAATATAACGATAATTTTGGTCTGCGTTGTATAAAGATTTAAATGATAATTTTGGCCCACACTGTATGCAGATACATACAATAATTCTGGCTCACACTGTATAAGATATGAATGATATTTCCCAGTTTCTACTATATATAGTAATAGAATAATTCTGGTTAATACTGTATGAACAAGAATGATAAATTTTATACTATTTACACGTAGGAATGGTAATTCTCGCTAATACTATACACATAAATAAACACAACTTCTGGTTCACACTGTATATGGATACGCATATGGATACGATCATGCAGAGATATGAACAATGTTCCTGGTTCGGGTGGTTTCTGGTTGTATGGAAAGGAATTTGTGCCTGTAAAGGTTTGTGTTGGTAAAATTATAATGGAAGTCATAGAGTGTTGGTTACATCTCGTCGCCAGAGTGCTAGAATGTTCTTTGTCCCCTATGGGACATAGAACATTCTAACACTCAGGCGACGATCTGTTGGCAGTGAACTATATCAGTACAGCAAATATAGAACCGTGAGAAGCTGCATTATTTGATTCGATATGAAATCAAGATGCACTGATTCAGATGTTTTCGACTAAACAAAATGTTCTAAACATCCAAGCAAATGGCTTGTCTTGGGCTCCTCTTCTATAATCAGTCCCTAAAACAGGGTACCCAAAGGTATAAGAGTTCAGTAGGCTCTTCTTCTACGAGCAGTCACTTATACAGGGTAACCAATGGTAGAAGGGTTCAATGGGGGCTCTTCTTCTATAATCAGTCACTTATACAGGGTAACCAATGGTAGAAGGGTTCAATGGGGGTTCTTCTTCTATAATCAGTCACTTATACAGGGTAACCAATGGTAGAAGGGTTCAATGGGGGTTCTTCATCAATAATCAGCCACTTATACAGGGTAACCAATGGTAGAAGGGTTCAATGGGGGCTCTTCTTCTATAATCAGTAACTTATACAGGGTAACCAATGGTAGAAGGGTTCAATGGGGGTTCTTCTATAATCAGTCACTTATACAGGGTAACCAATGGTAGAAGGGTTCAATGGGGGTTCTTCATCTATAATCAGCCACTTATACAGGGTAACCAATGGTAGAAGGGTTCAATGCGGGTTCTTCTTCTATAATCAGTCACTTATACAGGGTAAGCAATGGTAGAAGGGTTCAATGGGGGCTCTTTTCTATAATCAGCCACTTATACAGGGTAACCAATGGTAGAAGGGTTCAATGGGGGTTCTTCTTCTATAATCAGCCACTTATACAGGGTAACCAATGGTAGAAGGGTTCAATGGGGGTTCTTCTTCTATAATCAGCCACTTATACAGGGTAACCAATGGTAGAAGGGTTCAATGGGGGTTCTTCTTCTATAATCAGCCACTTATACAGGGTAACCAATGGTAGAAGGGTTCAATGGGGGTTCTTCTTCTATAATCAGCCACTTATACAGGGTAACCAATGATAGAAGGGTTCAATGGGGGTTCTTCTTCTATAACCAGTCACTTATACAGGGTAACCAATGGTAGAAGGGTTCAATGGGGTTTCTTCTATAATCAGTCACTTATACAGGGTAACCAATGGTAGAAGGGTTCAATGGGGGTTCTTCTATAATCAGTCACTTATACAGGGTAACCAATGGCAGAAGGGTTCAATGGGGGTTCTTCTATAATCAGTCACTTATACAGGGTAACCAATGGTAGAAGGGTTCAATAGGGGTACTTCTTCTATAATCAGTCACTTATACAGGGTAACCAATAGCAGAAGGGTTCAATGGGGGTTCTTCTATAATCAGTCACTTATACAGGGTAACCAATGGTAGAAGGGTTCAATGGGGGTTCTTCTATAATCAGTCACTTATACAGGGTAACCAATGGTAGAAGGGTTCAATGGGGGTTCTTCTATAATCAGTCACTTATACAGGGTAACCAATGGTAGAAGGGTTCAATGGGGGTTCTTCTTCTATAATCAGCCACTTATACAGGGTAACCAATGGTAGAAGGGTTCAATGGGGGTTCTTCTATAATCAGCCACTTATACAGGGTAACCAATGATAGAAGGGTTCAATGGGGGTTCTTCTTCTATAACCAGTCACTTATACAGGGTAACCAATGGTAGAAGGGTTCAATGGGGTTTCTTCTATAATCAGTCACTTATACAGGGTAACCAATGGTAGAAGGGTTCAATGGGGGTTCTTCTATAATCAGTCACTTATACAGGGTTTACCAATGGTAGAAGGGTTCAATGGGGGTTCTTCTATAATCAGTCACTTATACAGGGTAACCAATGGTAGAAGGGTTCAATAGGGGTACTTCTTCTATAATCAGTCACTTATACAGGGTAACCAATAGCAGAAGGGTTCAATGGGGGTTCTTCTATAATCAGTCACTTATACAGGGTAACCAATGGTAGAAGGGTTCAATGGGGGTTCTTCTATAATCAGTCACTTATACAGGGTAACCAATGGTAGAAGGGTTCAATGGGGGTTCTTCTGTAATCAGTCACTTATACAGGGTAACCAATGGTAGAAGGGTTCAATGGGGTTTCTTCTATAATCAGTCACTTATACAGGGTAACCAATGGTAGAAGGGTTCAATGGGGGTTCTTCTATAATCAGTCGCTTATGCAGGGTAACCAATGGTAGAAGGGTTCAATGGGGGTTCTTCTATAATCAGTCACTTATACAGGGTAACCAATGGTAGAAGGGTTCAATGAGGGTCCTTCTTCTATAATCAGTCTCTTATACAGGGTAACCAATGGTAGAAGGGTTCAATGGGGTTTCTTCTATAATCAGTCACTTATACAGGGTAACCAATGAAAGAAGGGTTCAATGGGGGCTCTTCTTCTATAATCAGTCACTTATACAGGGTAACCAATGGTAGAAGGGTTCAATGGGGGTTCTTCATCTATAATCAGCCACTTATACAGGGTAACCAATGGTAGAAGGGTTCAATGGGGGCTCTTCTTCTATAATCAGTAACTTATACAGGGTAACCAATGGTAGAAGGGTTCAATGGGGGTTCTTCTATAATCAGTCACTTATACAGGGTAACCAATGGTAGAAGGGTTCAATGGGGGTTCTTCATCTATAATCAGCCACTTATACAGGGTAACCAATGGTAGAAGGGTTCAATGGGGGTTCTTCTTCTATAATCAGTCACTTATACAGGGTAAGCAATGGTAGAAGGGTTCAATGGGGGCTCTTTTCTATAATCAGCCACTTATACAGGGTAACCAATGGTAGAAGGGTTCAATGGGGGTTCTTCTTCTATAATCAGCCACTTATACAGGGTAACCAATGGTAGAAGGGTTCAATGGGGGTTCTTCTTCTATAATCAGCCACTTATACAGGGTAACCAATGGTAGAAGGGTTCAATGGGGGTTCTTCTTCTATAATCAGCCACTTATACAGGGTAACCAATGGTAGAAGGGTTCAATGGGGGTTCTTCTTCTATAATCAGCCACTTATACAGGGTAACCAATGATAGAAGGGTTCAATGGGGGTTCTTCTTCTATAACCAGTCACTTATACAGGGTAACCAACGGTAGAAGGGTTCAATGGGGTTTCTTCTATAATCAGTCACTTATACAGGGTAACCAATGGTAGAAGGGTTCAATGGGGGTTCTTCTATAATCAGTCACTTATACAGGGTAACCAATGGCAGAAGGGTTCAATGGGGGTTCTTCTATAATCAGTCACTTATACAGGGTAACCAATGGTAGAAGGGTTCAATAGGGGTACTTCTTCTATAATCAGTCACTTATACAGGGTAACCAATAGCAGAAGGGTTCAATGGGGGTTCTTCTATAATCAGTCACTTATACAGGGTAACCAATGGTAGAAGGGTTCAATGGGGGTTCTTCTATAATCAGTCACTTATACAGGGTACCCAATGGTAGAAGGGTTCAATGGGGTTCTTCTATAATCAGTCACTTATACAGGGTAACCAATGGTAGAAGGGTTCAATGGGGGTTCTTCTATAATCAGCCACTTATACAGGGTAACCAATGGTAGAAGGGTTCAATGGGGGTTCTTCTATAATCAGCCACTTATACAGGGTAACCAATGATAGAAGGGTTCAATGGGGGTTCTTCTTCTATAACCAGTCACTTATACAGGGTAACCAATGGTAGAAGGGTTCAATGGGGTTTCTTCTATAATCAGTCACTTATACAGGGTAACCAATGGTAGAAGGGTTCAATGGGGGCTCTTCTATAATCAGTCACTTATACAGGGTAACCAATGGTAGAAGGGTTCAATGGGGGTTCTTCTATAATCAGTCACTTATACAGGGTAACCAATGGTAGAAGGGTTCAATAGGGGTACTTCTTCTATAATCAGTCACTTATACAGGGTAACCAATAGCAGAAGGGTTCAATGGGGGTTCTTCTATAATCAGTCACTTATACAGGGTAACCAATGGTAGAAGGGTTCAATGGGGGTTCTTCTATAATCAGTCACTTATACAGGGTAACCAATGGTAGAAGGGTTCAATGGGGGTTCTTCTATAATCAGTCACTTATACAGGGTAACCAATGGTAGAAGGGTTCAATGGGGTTTCTTCTATAATCAGTCACTTATACAGGGTAACCAATGGTAGAAGGGTTCAATGGGGGTTCTTCTATAATCAGTCGCTTATGCAGGGTAACCAATGGTAGAAGGGTTCAATGGGGGTTCTTCTATAATCAGTCACTTATACAGGGTAACCAATGGTAGAAGGGTTCAATGAGGGTCCTTCTTCTATAATCAGTCTCTTATACAGGGTTACCAATGGTAGAAGGGTTCAATGGGGTTTCTTCTATAATCAGTCACTTATACAGGGTAACCAATGAAAGAAGGGTTCAATGGGGGCTCTTCTTCTATAATCAGTCACTTATACAGGGTAACCAATGGTAGAAGGGTTCAGTGGGGGCTCTTCTTCTATAATCAGTCACTTATACAGGGTAACCAATGGTAGAAGGGTTCAATGGGGGTTCTTCTATAATCAGTCACTTATACAGGGTAACCAATGGTAGAAGGGTTCAATGGGGCTTCTTCTTCCATAATCAGTCTCTTATACAGGGTAACCAATGGTAGAAGGGTTCAATGGGGGTTTCTTCTTCTATAATCAGTCTCTTATACAGGGTAACCAATGGTAGAAGGGTTCAATGGGGGTACTTCTATAATCAGTCTCTTATACAGGGTAACCAATGGTAGAAGGGTTCAATGGGGGCTCTTCTTCTATAATCAGTCACTTATACAGGGTAACCAATGGTAGAAGGGTTCAATGGGGGTTCTTCTTCTATAATCAGTCACTTATACAGGGTAACCAATGGTAGAAGGGTTCAATGGGGGTTTTTCTTCTATAATCAGTCTCTTATACAGGGTAACCAATGGTAGAAGGGTTCAATGGGGTTCTTCTTCTATAATCAGTCACTTATACAGGGTAACCAATGGTAGAAGAGTTCAATGAGGGTACTTCTTCTATAATCAGTCACTTATACAGGGTAACCAATGGCAGAAGGGTTCAATGGGGTTTCTTCTATAATCAGTCACTTATACAGGGTAACCAATGGTAGAAGGGTTCAATGGGGGTTCTTCTTCCATAATCAGTCACTTATACAGGGTAACCAATGGTAGAAGGGTTCAATGGGAGTTCTTCTATGATCAGTCACTTATACAGGGTAACCAATGGTAGAAGGGTTCAATGGGGGTACTTCTTCTATAATCAGTCTCTTATACAGGGTAACCAATGGTAGAAGGGTTCAATGGGGGTTCTTCTTCCATAATCAGTCTCTTATGCAGGGTAACCAATGGTAGAAGGGTTCAATGGGAGTTCTTCTATAATCAGTCACTTATACAGGGTAACCAATGGTAGAAGGGTTCAATGGGAGTTCTTCTATAATCAGTCACTTATACAGGGTAACCAATGGTAGAAGGGTTCAATGGGGTTTCTTCTATAATCAGTCACTTATACAGGGTAACCAATGGTAGAAGGGTTCAATGGGGGTTCTTCTTCTATAATCAGTCACTTATACAGGGTAACCAATGGTAGAAGGGTTCAATGGGGTTCTTCTATAATCAGTCACTTATACAGGGTGCTGGCAGCTGCTCGTCGTTGCTCGGTGGTTCTCTCCGGGTACTCCGGCTTCCTCCACCCGTAAAACTGTCACGGTCATGGTTAGCCATTGTGCATAAATATGTGACCTTAAACACCAATAAATAAATAAATAAATTATACAGGGTAACCAATGGTAGAAGGGTTCAATGGAGGTACTTCTTCTATAATCAGCCACTTATACAGGGTAACCAATGGTAGAAGGTTTCAATGGAGTTTCTTCTTCTATAATCAGTCTCTTATACAGGGTAACCAATGGTAGAAGGGTTCAATGGGGGTTCTTCTTCTATAATCAGTCACTTATACAGGGTAACCAATGGTAGAAGGGTTCAATGGGGGTTCTTCTTCTATAATCAGTCTCTTATGCAGGGTAACCAATGGTAGAAGGGTTCAATGGGGGTACTTTTTCTATAATCAGTCTCTTATACAGGGTAACCAATGGTAGAAGGGTTCAATGGGGGTTCTTATTCCATAATCAGTCTCTTATACAGGGTAACCAATGGTAGAAGGGTTCAATGGGGGTTCTTCTATAATCAGTCACTTATACTGGGTAACCAATGGTAGAAGGGTTCAATGGGGGTTCTTCGTCCATAATCAGTCTCTTATACAGGGTAACCAATGGTAGAAGGGTTCAATGGGGGTTCTTCTATAATCAGTCACTTATACAGGGTAACCAATGGTAGAAGGGTTCAATGGGGTTTCTTCTATAATCAGTCACTTATACATGGTAACCAATGGTAGAAGGGTTCAATGGGGGTACTTCTATAATCAGTCACTTATACAGGGTAACCAATGGTAGAAGGGTTCAATGGGGGTTCTTCTATAATCAGTCACTTATACAGGGTAACCAATGGTAGAAGGGTTCAATGGGGGTTCTTCTATAATCAGTCACTTATACAGGGTAACCAATGGTAGAAGGGTTCATTGGGGGTTCTTCTATAATCAGTCACTTATACAGGGTAACCAATGGTAGAAGAGTTCAATGGGGGTTCTTCTATAATCAGTAACTTATACTGGGTAACCAATGGTAGAAGGGTTCAATGGGGGTTCTTCTTCCATAATCAGTCACTTATACAGGGTAACCAATGGTAGAAGGGTTCAATGGGGTTCTTCTATAATCAGTCACTTATACAGGGTAACCAATGGTAGAAGGGTTCAATGGGGGTTCTTCTATAATCAGTCACTTATACAGGGTAACCAATGGTAGAAGGGTTCAATGGGGGTTCTTCTTCTATAATCAGTCACTTATACAGGGTAACCAATGGTAGAAGGGTTCAATGGGGTTTATTGTTCTATAATCAGTCTCTTATACAGGGTAACCAATGGTAGAAGGGTTCAATGGGGGTTCTTCTATAATCAGTCTCTTATACAGGGTAACCAATCGTAGAAGGGTTCAATGGGGTTCTTCGTCTATCGATCAGACATAGGCCAAGGCCTGGAAAATGTTTGGGTGCAGAAACAGTCATACTGCAAACGTCTGTGATGGGTAGAACCTAGATAAAACTTGCACATTAAGCTTGCAAGTTAATACATGGTGTGGTAGTCCACTCCGTGTGTGAAACCTCTCGACAGAGATTAATCAACGCTTTACAGAGTACCAGGTACGTATCTACGGAATGTGTAGGGGGTAAGACCCGCCCCACCCTCTCCACCCAATAATTTACCTGTCAGGACATTTTAATCAGTATTCCATCTAATCATTTACTTTCTTAAAATTCTTGGTTTCATACTTGTACATGTATAGTATGTGACACAGCAATGACAAACATCACACACACAGCCGGCCACATAAATGGAGATCTAAACTTAAAAGACTAGATTCATATTTGTACCTGAGTCACACACACAGCCTGTCACATAACTAGAGTCACATGCACAATCGGCCAAATAAATGGAGTCACACACACAGACGGTCACATAAATGGAGACTCATACACACAGCCGGCGACATAACTGGAGGTCTGTACTTAAAATACTTGATTTCACACTTGGACTTGAGTCACACATACACACAGCCAGCCACATAAAGTCACAAACACACTTCCAGCCTCAAAGTCAAACACCCAGCCAGCCACATAAATGGGGTCACACACACATTGATATTGATAAAGGTGTTAAGTTGCAATTGTTTTTAAAAAACGCCGTATGCAAAAGCCCGAGTAAACAAATTTTGGATCTTTTAGAGCTGAGTTTAAAAGGTAATGACTTTCAATTCAATGGAGAATATGTTTTATAAATAATGGGTTGTCCTATGGGCAAAATATTCGGTCTTCATTTTGCAAGCAGTTATGTAGCGGAATGGGAGGAAAACTCCTTACACAAATGTGCAATGCATCCTCTCGTGATGGAATGTGCACAATATGGGTTTATCCCGAATGACGTTTTTCACAGATTAGAGCTTGAAAACCAGAACTTTTCTGTAATGAGCGCAGAGGAAAAATTCATATTCTTGATGAAAAATAATGATCTCAGGCTGTGTAACATCATCTGTAATATGATCCTGCTTTTCTTTAAACGACGCGAGCTGAAGCTCCATCAGCAGTCATGACGTGATTGCCGGTAACGGCTAATTCTATCTATGACATAATGCTACAACAGTTAATACTATCATTTCGTATCAAATTGTTTCTATGTATTATCTTTGCGTTTATTGCTATTATTATGTATATCACGCAATCTGCCTGTCCTTGGTGTTTTTCTATGTCCTTGGTGTTTTTGCCTGTCCTTGGTGTTTTTGCCTGTCATTGGTGTTTTTGCTGAATAAACTTATCTTATCTTATATCTCAGGTATTTAGATGACATTTTTATTATTTGGAAACATTCAAAGGAATATTTCGATGAATTTTTAGACATTTCAAAAAAACATTAAATTAAAAGCTACTGTCAGTGAAAATTCTGTTGATTTTCTCGATGTGAGCGTGTATAAAGGCAAGCAATTCCAGGCATCCAGTCATTTAGATTATAAAGTATATTTTAAACCAACTGATTCACATCAATTTTTGCACACAAGAATCATTTAACCCTCAACACACATTTAAAGGTATCATTAAATCACCGCTCATTCGTTTCAACCGCAGTGATAAGGAAAATTTCAATGAGGCTTGTTCTACTCTGTTTGGCCCTCTCAGATCGAGTGGGTAATCACTGCACTTTTTGCGTAGACTGAAATCTCAAGCTCTGAAAAAAGCTCGTAAGTCCAGCAGAAATTACTGATTTCGAACAACCGAAAATTGAAAACAACAGACCATTGCAGAATGGTAGTGGCATGGTATTGCATTGCAAAAAAGCCTCGTTGTGGATTGCATATTTTTTTATGCCTGATCAGAAAGGGGAATTTTCCTCCGAACAAAAGAAAAATCATTATCAGATCTGTAATTCCCTCCATTGTTATTCACCGAAATTGACCGAATACTGTTTACATTATCACTTGTACACGCTGTCGGCAGCAGTATGTTGGTCAAAGTCAAAATCCATTCCGAGAACGTGCTACTAGACACAAACAGGATATAAAATATAATGCTGATGTCCCAGCAGCACAACACTTTAACCTTCCTGGCCATTCTTTGGACGATTTCGAAATCCACCCAATTGAACAACCACCAATTAAAGACACATTAGAAGAAACGGATGAATTTAGAAAAAAATGTGAAGCTTTTTGGACCAATACGCTTCAAACCATCTGGCCATTTGGTATGAACATATCAGAGGGAGAATGCAAAAGGAGATCCATCATTCCTTTCACTTTAACGTACAACGGAATGAATATCGAAATAGCAAAAATATTAAAAGATGATTCCAATTTAACCAACTCTAAATTAAATGAACCTTTGAATCTTCGACCTGTCATCTCCTATAAGAACAAGAGGCTCCACGGGGCCTGAAGCGTCCATCTTGAACAGAACACAATATAAACAGAGTCCAAGAATGAGTCTACATTAAGCAATCCATCTCCATAGGAAACACTGTCAATCCTTGAGTCCCTCAGGAGTGACAAAAATAATTTGAGCATCATGCCTTACATATCATAATGTAAAATGTAGAGCTCCCCTATGAAGCCCCTTGTTACAACCTATGTGGATTAATCTTAGTTACACACCTTTTGAGGGTACTTAAAACAAAATGTTTAATTCTTCAGCAACGTGGCTAATTCCGGCTCACATAGGGAGCCCAAATATTAACCCAGGCTCTCGATTTGAACACAGTTGAATCTGACTTCCCCAGAGATGTTGTGTACCAAATATGAAAGCATTCTGACTGTTGGATCTGAAGAAGAGAAATGTTAAAAGAAATTTATTCATATTGCACTAAGTTGAAATTTGGGCTACCATAGCGAGCCCAAATATTAACCTATAGATCTGATTTGAACAAACTTGAATCTGACCCCCCCCCCCCCCCCCCTAGAGATGTCGTATACCAAATATGAAAGCATTCTGACTAGTGGATCTGAAGAAGATTTTTGAAGAAATTCCCTCGTATCGTATTCAGTTAAATTTCAGGTTCCCATATGGAGCCCAAATATTAACCCAAGCTCTCGAATTGAACAAACTTGAATCTGACCCCTTCTAGAGATGTTGTATACCAAATATGAAAGCGTTCCGACTGGTGGATCTGAAGAAGAAGATTTTCAAAGAAATTTCCTCATATAGCACTAAGTAAAAATTTGGGCTACCATATCTAGCCCAAATATATACCTAGGGATCTGATTTGAACAAACCGGAATCTGAGCCCTCCCTAGAGATGTTGTATACCAAATATGATAACATTCTGACCGGTGGATCAGAAGAAGATTTTTAAAAATTATCCCCCATATTGAACAAAGTTAAATTTTGGACCCAAATATTAACCTAGGTACCTGGTTTGAACAATCTTGAATCTTACCCTCATAACAATGATGTATACCAAACATTAAAAGATTCTGACTGGTGGTTCTGAAGAAGAAGATTTTTAAAGAATATTACCCTATGTTAAAAATTCGGGCTCCTGTATTGAGACCAAATATAAAACAATGGGCTTTATTTTAACTGACTTGTATCTGACCCCCCACCCCCCCCCCCCCCCCCACCACCACCACCCCTATGAATGCTGTATACCGAGAATCAAAAGATTCTGATGATTGGTTCTGGAGAAAAGATTTCTTTTTAATTTTCGCAAATATGCTGACTCAGCATTTCTTCTATGCCCATTACAGAACACCCTAACCCTTTTTACCATTTAATTCTACTGGTCGTAAGGATACATACTTCATACCAAATAACAGCTCTCCATTCCTTGTGGTTTGGGAAATATGGGCGTTTGAAAATATTTCTATTTTTAGCTCCCAGGGTTCCTATGGGATGCGGGAATTTGTTGTTCTGCATGAGTCAAGTACTTATGACCCAATAATACCACATACCAAATTTGGTTCAAACCGGACCATCGGTTTAGAAAATAGAAATTTTGGGCGGGGCAAAACTTGGGCTCACCCCTCCCATAACAACGCGAAATATTGCTTCACGAACTAGAACAAACCTGATTTTAGATCTCAAAAGGAAGCAAGATAGCAAATATCAAGTCACTGTACACACTGGTTCATGAGAGGATTTTAAAAATATTTTGAGCATTTTTCGCAATGCCCTCCGAATGGGACTGGGCGTTTTGAGTAGAACAAAAATGCATTACCCCTTCGGGAGCATTACACACACAAACTTTCACACTGGCTCTGGAGAAGACCAAAACAGGGTGTTGACGGACGACGGACGGAGAGCGATGAGATTAGCTCAGCTTAACTTTGTCAAGAGCTAAAAACAAAAGCTTGCGAAATTCCTTGTAGGACAAAATTAGAGCCCATGAATGAATAATATCAGTTTAACTTTACCCAACGCAGACGATATCAAAATTTATTATTTTAAATATTATTCTTTGTAATTTTTCAAAAAATTCAACAAAACCATATCATGTGACCCCTCGTTGGAACGAGCTCGACGAGCTCGTTCCAACGAGGGGTCACATGATATGGTTTTGTTAAAATTTTTTAAAATATAATATTTTTTCAACTGCTGAATTTGCATATTACGCGGGCGGATGCGGGCGATTCGTTGGGTAAAAGTTTAACCAGTTCCTAAGCTCATCACTTAGTTTAAATCAGTTTTGTGTATTTATTTATCATGTTTGAAACCCATCAAGGTTCAGTAAATGAAAATAATTTTTCGGAGGCATGTTACAAGAAAACAACGTTTCAGTAGGAAATGTCTGTGCCATTGCGAATTTTTAATCTTAAACACACACAGTCAGCCACCCAGCCACGTAAAGTCATACGGCCACATAAATGGAGTCACACACACACAGCCGGCCACATAAATGGAGGACTATACTTCCAGTTTCGGACTGTTGTGGGTACTTATACTTGACTCAAACACACACAGCCGGCCACATAAATGGAGATCTATACTTCCGGTTTCGAACTGTTGGGGGTACTTATACCTGACTCAAACACACACAGCCGGCCACATAAATGGAGGTCTATACTTCCGGTTTTAGAGTGTAGGTGGTACTTGTACTTAAGTCACACACACAACCGGCCACTTCAGTGGAGTCATACACACAGCTGGTCACATAAATGGGGTCTTACTTCCTGCTTCGGACTGTTGGGGGTACTTGTACTTGACTCAAAGAAACACAGCCGGTCACATAAATGGAGGTCTATACTTCCCGTTTCGGAGTGTTGGGGGTACTTGTACTTGACTCAAACACACACAGCCGGTCACATAAATGGAGGTCTATACTTCCCGTTTCGGGCTGTTGGTGGTACTTGTACTTGACTCAAACACACACAGCCGGCCACTTCAATGGGGTTATACACACAGCTGGTCACATAAATGGGGGTCTATACTTCCTGCTTCGGACTGTTGGGGGTACTTATACTTGACTCAAACACACACAGCCGGCCACTTCAGTGGAGTCATAAACACAGCTGGTCACATAAATGGGGGTCTTACTTCCTGCTTCGGACTGTTGGGGGTACTTGTACTTGACTCAAAGACACACAGCCGGTCACATAAACGGAGGTCTATACTTCCCGTTTCGGAGTGTTGGGGGTACGTGTACTTAACTCAAACACACTAGCCGGCCACATAAATTGAGGTTAAAACTTCCCGTTTCGGGCTGTTGGAGGTATTTGTATTTGAGTCACACACAGGGCCAGCCACACAAATTGAGGTTTAAACTTCCAGTTTCGGGCTGTTGGGGTATTTGTATTTGAGTGACGCACAGGGCCGGCCACATAAATTGCGGTTTATACTTCCAGTTTCGGGTTGTTGGGGGTATTTGTATTTGAGTCACACACAGGGACGGCCACATAAATGGGGGTCTATAGTTCCCGTTTCTGGCTGTTGGGGGTACGGTATTACAAATTGGGGGTACGGTATGACTAATTGGGGTATGGTATTACAAATTGGGGGTACGGTATGACTAATTGGGGTATGGTATGACTAATTGGGGTACAGTATGACTAATTGGGGTACGGTACGACTAATTGGGGTATGGTATTACAAATTGGGGGTACGGTATGACTAAATGGGGTATGGTATGACTAATTGGGGTACGGTATTACAAATTGGGGTACGGTATGGCTAATTGGGGTATGGTATGACTAATTGGGGTACAGTATGACTAATTGGGGGTACAGTATGACTAATTGGGGTACCATATGGGGTATGGTATGACTAATTGGGGTACGGTATGACTAATTGGGGTACGGTATTACAAATTGGGGGTATGGTATGACTAATTGGGGTACGGTATCACTAATTGGGGGTACAGTATCACTAATTGGGGGTACGGTATCACTAATTGGGGGTACGGTATGACTAATTGGGGTACGGTATGACTAATTGGGGTACGGTATGACTAATTGGGGTACAGTATGACTAATTGGGGTATGGTATGGCTAATTGGGGTACGGTATGACTAATTGGGGTACGGTATGACTAATTGGGGTACGGTATGACTAATTGGGGTACTGGGTACCGTATGACTAATTGGGGGTACGGTATGATTAATTGGGGATACGGTATGACTAATTGGGGTACGGTATGGGGTACGGTATGACTAATTGGGGTACGGTATGACTAATTGGGGTACGGTATTACAAATTGGGGTATGGTATGACTAATTGGGGTACGGTATGGGTACGGTATGACTAATTGGGGTATGGTATGACTAATTGGGGTATGGTATCACTAATTGGGATATGGTTTGACTAATTGGGGGTACGGTATGACTAATTTGGGTATAATATGACTAATTGGGTACAGTATGACTAATTGGGGGGGGGGGCTGGGGCCCTGACCCCGTAAATTTTTTGTGCCCAAAACATAGGCCTAAAGCAAGATGCAGTCAACCTAGAGCCCCAGAATGTCTCCACTATAGGGGCTACACACGCTACAAATGTCTCCACTAAAGGGGCTACACACGCTACCAATGTCTCCGCTATAGGGGTTGCATACGCTATAACTGTCTCCACTATAGGGGCTACACACGCTACAAATACCTCCACTATAGGGGCCTACATACGCTACAAATGTCTCCACTATAGGGGACTACACACACTACAAATATCTCCACTATAGGGGCTATACACGCTACAAATGTGTCCACTATAGGGGGCTACACACGCTACGAATGTCTCCACTATATGGGCTTCAAACGCTACAAATGTCTCCACATGCTACAATTGTCTCCACTACAGGGGGCTACACACGCGACAAATGTCTCCACTATAGGGGCTACACACGCTACAAATGTCTCAATTCGCTCAGAGAGCACTACACGTTTGGAACTACTCGGCGTAATAATAAAACTACGGCTGTGGCGAGTCTTCATTATGAAGACTCATCACACCCGTAATTTTGTTATTACGTCGAGTAGTTCCAAAAAATATATAAATATCTTGATGTTTTCAAGGAAGTTAAATATTTATTCATTGCATAGAATATCTAGAACTGGGACAGAAAAGAATTCATATACATTTTTGGGAAGTGAAGACACTTCACATTAAACCAACGGTCGTCTGCGCGCATATGTCTACAAATAGTGTGTAAATAAACAACCCATAACAACGTCGAATTCTGAACAGAATTAGACTGGTGACCAGAGAGCATGGGTACCACTCGAATTGTCAGTTTTTGCTAGCACTCGATACATTAGACACACGTTTGGTTCACAGTCTGATGTGTAACACGTTCTTGGTTTCTGTGAAACAAAATTATTGTCTTAACCGGGAGCGCGGTGGCTCAGTAGGTAGAGGCGCAGGCTGCAAGCCGAGAGGTTCTCGGTTCGAATCCCACCTGCGGCAACCGCGTTGTGTCCTTGGGCAAGACACTTCATCTCCATTGCCCGCGTGGGGGCACGATGCCGCCGTGTACTAAGGCGTACTGCACGTCGATGGTACGCATGTCTTCAACCAATCTAACCCTGCCTGTGCTGCTGTGCGGAGTTACGATGTTGGGGAGCTGGCAGCTGCTCGTCGTTTCTCGGTGGTTCTATCCGGGTACTCCGGCTTCCTCCACCCGTAAAACTGTCACGGTCATGATTAGCCATTGTGCATAACTAAGTGACCTTAAACATAAATAAATAATAAATATTGTCTTAACCCCGGGCGCGAAGCTTGCATTCTACATTGTGGATTTCGGGGGCAACCCCTTTACCTGAATAGGAACTTCCGGTCGCTGCTCACTCCTCCCACTTTCCCTTCAGAGGAAGTGGGAGGATGGGTAACGACCTGGGTGGTCTTAGTTAGGACTACCACACTCCCCCACCCACACACACATGCACACACAAACACACCCGAGAACATTTAACAAAATTTAGTGCTCTCAGAGCGAATTGAGGAATTTTTAGCGTATGCATCTTGCATTAGGGCAATGTTTTGGGGCACAAAAAGTTTAGGGAACCTATGGGACGCGGCGGATGGCATGAGAAATAATGTACAATCTCGGAATATTCGGCCCCATATTCACATTTAATGTCCATACGAGAATGTTTAACTCTTTAGGAATTTTTTTTACAATAAATGTATCTATAACGAAAATAATATATATAACAGACTCGATTTCCCACCTAAAATGATTGTGTATTCAATCTTGGACTTCAGATGAACTAAATTGTAATTCGAACATCTACGTTGGAAGTAAAAACCTGAACCTGCATACATGCATTCAGTTTCTACTTACCTGAACTGATGCCATCTCCTTTTAGAAAATTTATGGATCAGCTAGTGATAAACAAGACTCAAATATTATTTCTTTCCTAAGAAATATGTTCAAATTTCCATTGTCTCTTACATCTCGTCAGTTTGCAATAAAGCTATGTGCTCACTATATACATTGTCTCTACATCTCGTCAGTTTACAATAAAGCTATGTGCTCACTATATACATTGTCTCTACATCTCGTCAGTTTGCAATAAAGCTATGTGCTCACTATATACATTGTCTCTACATCTCGTCAGTCTGCAATAAAGCTATGTGCTCACTATATACATTGTCTCTACATCTCGTCAGTTTGCAATAAAGCTATGCGTTCACTATATACATTGTCTCTACATCTCGTCAGTTTGCAATAAATCTATGCGTTCACTATATACATTGTCTCTACATCTCGTCAGTTTGCAATAAAGCTATGTGCTCACTATATACATGGTCTCTACATCTCGTCAGTTTGCAATAAAGCTATGTGATCACTATATACATTGTCTCTACATCTCGTCAGTTTGCAATAAAGCTATGTGCTCACTATATACATTGTCTCTACATCTCGCCAGTTTGCAATAAAGCTGTGTGCTCACTCTATACATTGTCTCTACATCTCGTCAGTTTGCAATAAAACTATGTGCTCACTATATACATTGTCTCTACATCTCGTCAGTTTGCAATAAAGCTATGTGCTCACTATATACATTGTCTCTACATCTCGTCAGTTTGCAATAAATCTATGTTCCCACTATATACATTGTTTCTACATCTCGTTAGTTTACAATAAAGCTATGTGCTCACTATATACATTGTCTCTACATCTCGTCAGTTTACATTAAAGCTATGTGCTCACTATATACATTGTCTCTACATCTCGTCAGTTTACAATAAAGCAATGTGCTCACTATATACATTGTCTCTACAGCTCGTCAGTTTGCAATATAGCTTTGTGCTCACTATATACATTGTCTCTACATCTCGTCAGTCTGCAAAAAAGCTATGTGCTCACTATATACATTGTCTCTACATCTCGACAGTATGCAATAAGTTGTCTCTACATCTCGTCAGTTTCAATAATGCTATGTGCTCACTATATACATTGTCTCTACATCTCGTCAGTTTGCAATAAATTGTCTCTACATCTCGTCAGTTTGCAAAAAAGCTATGTGCTCACTATATACATTGTCTTTACATCTCGTCAGTTTGCAATAAATTGTCTCTATATCTCGTCAATTTGCAAAAAAGCTATGTGCTCACTATATACACTTATGGTACAAATGTTCCAGTGAACAACAAAAATCTATAGTGTGAACACGCAAGACAGATGCCTTCCTTTCTATTTGTGACTGATACGATTTTTATCGAAACAATCAAACGTGTTTAATTTCACCTTTGTTGGTCGAAAGACTCATTCGATATGTCGAAGGGATTATGACTCACCACACTCCAGAGAAAATCGTATGACAAAAATCAAAAGTGAGAACAGCCTTCAGATTTTTGACGTTCGACAAAAATTGATAGACAAACGATGTTGGATAAAAGACTTGCGATAAAAATCTATAGTGAGAATATAGCTTCAGTGTTTTTCATACAACTTTTTATGCTAGGTACTTGAAAGCCAGGACTAAAAGAAAGTGCTAACCAGATAAATGAATTAGATCAGTTAGTCAATTAAGAAGTCTAATCTCAAGCTGCCAGGCCACCAATCTAATTTTGTTCGGAATTGCACGCGGTTCTGGTTTATTTGTTCACTCGTCGTGGCGTTTGTGTTTAAAAGACAGTTCATTTAATATGACGCCCCTTTACTTCCAAGAAAACACAAATATTCTTTCGTAATCCAGTTATACATATTTGAATAAATTACAATTTAACCGACATTGAAACCATCAAGATATTTACATAATTAGTGGAATTACACGGTGTGATCAAAGAACTATAGCTACAGTGTACTCATAGAACTACATCTACAGTGGAATTACACAGTATAATCACAGAACTACATCTATGGTGGAATTACACGGTGTAATCATAGAACTACATCTATGGTGGAATTACACGGTGTAATCATAGAACTATATCTATGGTGGAATTACACAGTATAATCACAGAACTACATCTATGGTGGAATTACACGGTGTAATCATAGAACTACATCTATGGTGGAATTACACAGTGTAATCATAGAACTATATCTATGGTGGAATTACACGGTGTGATCATAGAACTACATCTATGGTGGAATTACACGGTGTAATCATAGAACTACATCTACAGTGGAATTACACGGTATAATCACAGAACTACATCTATGGTGGAATTACACGGTGTAATCATAGAACTACATCTATGGTGGAATTACACAGTATAATCACAGAACTACATCTATGGTGGAATTACACGGTGTAATCATAGAACTACATCTACGGTGGAATTACACGGTGTAATCATAGAACTATATCTATGGTGGAATTACACAGTATAATCACAGAACTACATCTATGGTGGAATTACACGGTGTAATCATAGAACTACATCTATGGTGGAATTACACAGTGTAATCATAGAACTATATCTATGGTGGAATTACACAGTGTAATCATAGAACTATATCTATGGTGGAATTACATGGTGTGATCATAGAACTACATCTATGGTGGAATTACACGGTGTAATCATAGAACTACATCTACAGTGGAATTACACGGTATAATCACAGAACTACATCTATGGTGGAATTACACGGTGTAATCATAGAACTACATCTATGGTGGAATTACACGCTGTAACCATAGAACTACATCTACAGTGGAATTACACAGTGTAATCATAGAACTATATCTATGGTGGAATTACACGGTGTACTCATAGAACTATATCTACAGTGGAATTACTCGGTGTAATCATAGAACTATATCTACAGTGGAATTACACGGTATAATCACAGAACTACATCTATGGTGGAATTACACGGTGTAATCATAGAACTACATCTATGGTGGAATTACACGGTGTAATCATAGAACTACATCTATGGTGGAATTACACGGTGGGATCATAGAACTATGCCTATGGTGGAATTACACGGTGTAATCATAGAACTATATCTACAGTGGAATTACTCGGTGTAATCATAGAACTATATCTATGGTGGAATTACACGGTGTAATCATAGAACTATATCTACAGTGGAATTACACAGTGTAATCATAGAACTATATCTATGGTGGAATTACACGGTGTAATCATAGAACTATATCTATGGTGGAATTACACAGTGTAATCATAGAACTACATCTATGGTGGAATTACACAGTGTAATCATAGAACTATATCTATGGTGGAATTACATGGTGTAATCATAGAACTATATCTATGGTGGAATTACACAGTGTAATCATAGAACTACATCTATGGTGGAATTACACAGTGTAATCATAGAACTATATCTATGGTGGAATTACATGGTGTAATCATAGAACTATATCTATGGTGGAATTACACGGTGTAATCATAGAACTATATCTACAGTGGAATTACACAGTGTAATCATAGAACTATATCTATGGTGGAATTACACGGTGTAATCATAGAACTATATCTGTGGTGGAATTACACGGTGTAATCATAGAACTACATCTATGGTGGAATTACACGCTGTAATCATAGAACTACATCTATGGTGGAATTACACGGTGTAATCATAGAACTATATCTATGGTGGAATTACACGGTGTAATCATAGAACTATATCTATGGTGGAATTACACGGTGTAATCATAGAACTATATCTGTGGTGGAATTACACGGTGTAATCATAGAACTACATCTATGGTGGAATTACACGCTGTAATCATAGAACTACATCTATGGTGGAATTACACGGTGTAATCATAGAACTATATCTACAGTGGAATTACACGGTGTGATCATAGAACTATATCTACAGTGGAATTACACAGTGTAATCATAGAACTATATCTACAGTGGAATTACATGGTGTAATCATAGAACTACATCTATGGTGGAATTACACGGTGTAATCATAGAACTACATCTATGGTGGAATTACACGGTGGGATCATAGAACTATATCTACGGTGGAATTACACAGTGTAATCATAGAACTATATCTATGGTGGAATTACACGGTGTAATCATAGAACTATATCTACGGTGGAATTACACGGTGTAATCATAGAACTATATCTACAGTGGAATTACACGGTGTAATCATAGAACTATATCTATGGTGGAATTACACGGTGTAATCATAGAACTATATCTACGGTGGAATTACACAGTGTAATCATAGAACTATATCTATGGTGGAATTACACGGTGTAATCATAGAACTATATCTACGGTGGAATTACACGGTGTAATCATAGAACTATATCTACAGTGGAATTACACGGTGTAATCATAGAACTATATCTATGGTGGAATTACACGGTGTAATCATAGAACTACATCTATGGTGGAATTACACGGTGGGATCATAGAACTATATCTACAGTGGAATTACATGGTGTAATCATAGAACTATATCTATGGTGGAATTACACGGTGTAACCATAGAACTACATCTATGGTGGAATTACACGGTGGGATCATAGAACTATATCTACGGTGGAATTACACAGTGTAATCATAGAACTATATCTATGGTGGAATTACACGCTGTAATCATAGAACTATATCTACGGTGGAATTACACGGTGTAATCATAGAACTATATCTATGGTGGAATTACACGGTGTAATCATAGAACTATATCTACGGTGGAATTACATGGTGTAATCATAGAACTATATCTATGGTGGAATTACACAGTGTAATCATAGAACTATATCTACGGTGGAATTACACGGTGTAATCATAGAACTATATCTATGGTGGAATTACACAGTGTAATCATAGAACTATATCTATGGTGGAATTACACGGTGTAATCATAGAACTATATCTACAGTGGAATTACACGGTGTAATCATAGAACTACATCTATGGTGGAATTACACGGTGGGATCATAGAACTATATCTATGGTGGAATTACACGGTGTAATCATAGAACTACATCTACGGTGGAATTACACAGTGTAATCATAGAACTATATCTATGGTGGAATTACACGGT